>JAVKLA010000053.1:7218401-7231081 GCA_034782735.1 Sagittarius serpentarius | reverse complement strand
ATCCCACTGGGTGGGGGGGGAGCGAGTGAGCGGCTGCGTGGTGCTGAGTTGCTGGCTGGGGTTAAACCACGACAGTTCTCAATACCAAAAATGAAATGTAATTGAGATGTACTGCATAAATTACGCTTACGAAGCAATGTCAAACAAGTCAGGTAAATGGACTGTGATGACTGCCATGCTTTGGCAAAGAAAGAGTCCATCTAGCATTCGGAGAAAAACTTTTCTGGTTTTGTAAACAATTACACATTTAAGATACTTAATCGCCAAGAAGAGAGTATTATCATGTTCTTAGCCTTCTTCCACTATTTCCTATTTAATTTGAAGCTGTTTTGCATACTTCAGGTTATCTGTGCATTCCCACTGGATAAACATGAGGATATGAATGAACAAATTAGGAAGTGTGAGCACTAACCACTTGTGGAATGGGAGGGGAGACAAACTGTCATTTCAAGTACATCACTATCAAAGTAATATAATTTGACTGAATTTAGATGAGTAAAAATTCCCTTTGTAAGCTTATATTCCAGTTAAAAAGTCAGGAGAGGACATTTTGCTATTTAACAATTAAGGTTATATTCTCTCCTCAAACAATATGTTAGTAGCAGGTATGGGTTAGCTTAGCAGCTGTTATGTGTTGTAAAAGAGAACTCTGAGAAACAATACTGACAACTTTCTTCTTTTTTTTCTCCCACTATTCCACTTCTCCCACAGAAAATTAAAGCAATTTTTTGAGATAAACACTGACTGTGATCTCAGAATGATAACATCAGTACTGTTTTTAACCCAATTACCGTCAAAGGTAAATTCTTCCAGGCGATCTTTACTTCATTGCTGAAACTGGTCCATGGTGTATAATTCACTCACTTAGGAAATTAGAGGAATAAGTAGCAACTGAGAAATTAGAGGAATAAGTAGCAACTGTGAAATTAGATCTCACTGGGCAGAACTTTATTCTCAGTATAATCAATGCATATAAAGAAAGAATTATTTGCCAATTAATTAATCAATATATTTTTAGAAAACAATAATCTATTTAAACGTGGATAATATGGCCATTATTTTGATGATATGGCCATTGTTTTTCAGACTCCAGTACCTAGTATTTCCTGTTGAAGGCAATGGGAACTGATTGTTCAAAAATGTTTGTCACCAGTCACACTGTCTCTATGATGAACTAGAATCAAAACATCCAAAGATTTCAAAAGCCTATAAATTGGAAAGTATAACATTATCTACTACTGCAATTTCAATAGTGTGCTTATCACTATATTAATGGAAGTAATGAACATTAAAATTGCATGCCATAATAAATCCAAGTTCAGGCATTGCTAGAATAACTTTAAAACACAATTATTCTCCTGACAAAAACCACAGAAATACCATTTGTAAACAGGGTGATCCAACCATGACAATTTCGCACTGTAACTATTGCCAGTTATCCCCCCTCAGGTAACCTGACTATTATTGTCTCTTTCTCCTCTAAACTTCAATACACAGCAGAAAACAGAGAACAGCTGCCATCCTTTTCCTGCAGCAGAAAATATCAGTGGACGGTAAGTGCCTTACTGCAAGGAAGCCATGGCTTATGACAGACTGCTACTGGAGACAGAACAGCATGACAAAGTCAGAACAGGGTGTAAAATATCCATACTGAAAAGTTCACTGTGCAAGATGTGTTTCGTCCTGGTTTTCTTTTGGGATTCTCTAATTGCTTAAGAGATTACTTTTTGTAAGTATTTAATTAAAGAGAGGACAGTGTGGAGTCTTTCATAAGTATACTCTCATACTTTATTAGGGAATTAGATTTAAAGAAAAATTAAGAATGGAAAGCAATGTTTTTGTCTCAAAACTGTGGTGTTAAAATGATTTTCCTCTGATTTCAGATTTTTATGATGACATCACCTTAGTATTTTGCCACTCTTCCAAGTATTAACCACGAAGCTTAGGCCAGCACCTATCCATAAATTATCCACTGGCATTTTTGTATAGCTCTAGCTTTGTAAATTATAGCTTTGTATGGCTTGCTTAATGATGTTCCTTAGGCTCACATAATTGTTTTTAAAATTATCATTAACTTTTTTTAAACAGCTTGCAGAGAAAAGTTGGTTCTGTTCACTCTGGGCAGCTTTTAATTTATTGATTTTCCAAATTCCCCTATAATTTGTAAGCAGTTTCAGGTAATGAAATATCAAACTTTATCATGGAAATTTTATGGTTTTTTTTCCTCTTTAAACAGCGTGACAACTCTTTTCCAATTTAAAGAAGCACCTTCCCAATGTAGTTTTTTTAATATTAGATGCACTAGTAAGAGATACATACTTCATAGAAAAGGAGGCAACAAATGCCAAAATATAAAGAGTGCCTACTTAAAACAATGGACAGCAACCACAGTCCCAGAAAATAACCACAAAAGTCCCTGTAAATGTACCTATTATCTAAATAAAAATCTGCAAAAACCTCTCACTATTTACTATCACTGTTACACACAAACATTAGGTGTTAATTTCTCTTCTTCTGTCTAGTCTTAATTCTAAGAAAATGCATAAATAAATACTTAACTACATAAAGAGACATGCTAGTAGCTCACAAAAGTAACAGCTGATTTTACTTTGCTCTTCCTCTGTGATGACATTATCTCAAAGGTGTTCTTAGGCTTTAAATTAAGTAGGAATATAGCGCTGCTCTGCAGTACATAAGCAGAACAGGTTGGTTTACTGCAGCTGAGGAGAAGGCTGCTCTGGGGTTGACAGCTGCCCAAAGATCTGCACTTGTGCTTCGCCTCTTTACGCAGGGCTTTGCACAAGGTTCAGGTTCACCTGTCTCTCAGATTTGCAAAATGTCGAGTATTCAATCCGATCACCTCTATCACATCAAAGATGTGCAGGTTTGTTCCTTAAGTTCTAATATTTTTAGATATGTTTTGTTAGCAAAGTAGTACATTACTTCCAAATTTTATATTGTCTTTCATCCATGTAAATACCTAGCTGTAAAAGTAACTCCGTTTTTTTATTCTTAATGATGACTGGGAACATAATTGAAAAACCCTCTGACAATTTTTCATTTGTCTTTGTACTGTTAACTTGACCATCTATCGTTGTTTTTTGGTGAAAAGCTGGGCTGGACTCTGAAGTGTTTTATACCAGCAAACAGTTTCAAAAAACTCTTATGACCCTTAATTCTACATTTATGTTGCATCAAAAGATGTACTGCTGTTTTAGGCACCTAATCGCAAGGTTTTTGTCTACATGAAAGGTGCCTATGACTTTCTTAAGCAGAAAGGCAATTTAAAAAAGTAAATACAGTATTTAAAGTTATATATATTGACAAAGCGCAAACAAGAAGAGACCAATGACAGAATTTACTTTGACTAAAACACAAGAATTCCAAGCCAAAAAGGCATTACACAGATGACTCAAGAACGGGAAGTATTTTATTATTAACTTTTGATTACCCAGAACACCTCACATTGAAAAGCCCGAAGACAAATATGCACACACAAGTCAGAAGAGTTCAGAAGATCAGAGCGATTTTCGGAAGATAAGCAAGGGCAACCCTATTAACAGCTTACATATTAAAAGCCTACGTATATGTAGCTAACTGTCCTGCCAGTTAGCAAGTTAAAAATGATTTGGCATTTGGCCCTTTCCCCCAAGAAATACAGATGATGACCAAATGACTTTGATAATTTGGCTCAACTCAGTTATCTTGCTCTCCTTGGCTACCTAGTCATTTGGCCATGTCAGCCAGCAGGGAAGTTCAGGGTCAGCTGCACAGAGTTAGCAAAACCTGTCTACAAAACAATTTTAGATTTTAGATATTTTGAAGCTTCAAAAATAGTGACCTTTTTACATTCACATGCAGGATCAATAAGTAAAAGAAAAATACTGAAAATAAAACATTTGAAAATTCAAATTTAAGAAATTGTATTTACTATGTCAACTATTCACAAAACCATGAGGATACTGATTTCCAACAAAATTACCTTAGCACAGCATCTGTCTTGTTAAAGATGGTCATGCTGTTTAGAGGGTATTTGTCACACTGTTAGAAGAACATTTAGAATGAGAGGTGTCTACCAAGAAACTCTTACGTTAACTAAATGCTACCAAAAGACACCACGGCTACATACTGGACAATAAAGCGTCAGATTGATTTAATTATCTACACCACTACACTGAAATTCCCCTAAAAACCTAACAGACTTTTCTCAGATGAGACCTGAGAACTGTTGTACCTGGTGTCAGACTAGAGTTCTGGAGTTCCCCCAAGGAATCTTTTTGCAGCTGAAAGGGAAGGGCTATTAGGAACCACCAACTTCACAATGTCTGTAGGGTTACATGCAAAATTTCTTCCAAAGTTTGTGCCATCTGCTTTCACACCTCCACTTTTCAAGTGCCTTTGAACCTGGTCTTTCATGCACGAAATCACTCCCTTTAACTTGCAGCCCAGCATTTTCTTTCTCCTCATAAATGTTTCTTATTATTTTTCTTCCTACAATTTATTGCTTAGCTGAAAAGCAGAGCGAAATGAATACTCAAGCAGACTAAGCATTCTGCCTCTGGAAATGTCTTTAGCCAAACAAATTGCCCTCTATTTTCACATGCACGGTTTTGTTTGTTTTGTTTTGTTTTTTAAACAATTACAGTTCTTCAACAACATACACCATCTATCAGGAGCGTACATGGAAGCAACCTTCCTGAATTCCTTCTCCACCACCCTGGCCAGAGATAATTGAAAGAGCAGATGCAACTGCTTTGTGATTATCTAGACTTCCCCATGAAAACAAAACTGAAACCTTTTCAACAAAAATCCTGGCTTCTTCAGTCAAACCTTTCATCATCATCATTAAAAAAGTTTCGAGTACTTATGAGAAGCTAACAAACGACAGCTCATAATCCCCATCTGTAACTCCAGAGGCCAGGTACTGCAAAGACAAGACAGGTGCAAATTCTGGTATTCCCATAGTGCTTATTACCTATCCCTTTTTAGAAACAAAAGGATTTCTTTTAACACCACTACCAATACCCCACATTAATCTTTCCACAAGCAAACTCTTACCCTGAAGCTACTATACAGTGTTATTACTCTGTCAAGAATTTTTCTCCTGAATTTAAAGAGGTGCTTCCACCAGACTGTGGAGTTAGACCGTGCAGTCAGTCATCTACAGAAGCTGCTCCACAGCTGATTTGATCTCAAATGTCTAGAGCTGCACTCATCATTCCATTTTTCCATGCAATCCTACTGTTCCTCAGAGCCTTTCAGACCTGGACCATATGTAAAAAAAATAGAGAAGTTGCACTGAGTAAATGTCCTGTCCCAAATTCTTTCCTTGCTTTCCTGTTTTCATTTTTTCCTACCAGAATTACAGTAAGAAAAATTAGCACAGTACACACCATTCTAACTACTGCCTGTTTTGGTGGGGTGAGGCAATGGATAGGACTGCAGTGTGACCAAGATATTAATAATGGATAGGGACATGACGTGAATGCAGCTAAAATAGCATAACTGAAAATTACGGTGCTGCCTGAAACCTCGTATCAAATGTACGTTTGCTTACCTTTTTTTCCACTAGCAAGCATGTCAGATACAACGTCTCAGTATTTGAAAGCACAAAAAATCTAGGACTGTGCCAGTTACACAGGGGATTACTTTGAGAATGGGATAGAGTCACTTTGCTTTGGAATTTGTAGAGAAGCCATCAGCGTGCTTTCTCAAAAAGCTGTGAATAACATGTTGATCCTGGAAATTGGAAAAGCGATAGTCAACTAGACAATTATGTAATACTTAAAACATAAAAAATAAAGATAAAGGTAGCCAAAAAAACCCCCAACCAAACCAGCAGAGCTATAAGGGACCTGGGAGAGCAGGATGGTGGTCTTGGGTTTTTTGGGGTTTTTTTTGTTTGTTTGTTTGTTTTTGGGGGGTTTGGGGGGGTGGTTTTTGTTTTTTTTTTTTTTTTAAACCAAACATACTAAATGAAAAGTAGCTTATCTAAGATTTAGTAAAGAATCAAATAAAAAAAAAATCACACACAAATAACTTAGACACTACACTCTTTGGAATAGATATGATCAATAAGATTGTACAAATAAATTTGAACCATGACTCCCGAATAATTTTAAAAGACTAAAGGAACATTTGGACATCATTGTGGAATATTTATGTTGAGGTAGCATCCAACAGCTGCAATTACATGGGATGAGTGAGTTTACAGTTTAAGAATGACACGTCTTTATATACATACATATCCCTCTCAAGTAAGGCAGTTGTTTGAAGTTTCTTTTCTATCAGGTGCCTATACAATCTGATTTTAGCAAAGGATGTTGTGAAGGCATAAAGTTTACCTGGGTTCAAGGGGTTACATGGACAATTATTTGCAAGGAATGTCTGTTACAGATTACTAAATACACAAAGCACACAGGCTCAGGGAATCTCCCTCTTCTGCAAAAAACAGCTGGCAAGTGGGGGAGTACAGGAGGGGTGAAGAAACACATCTGCTTGACCTCCTCCTAGTGCCCCCTGCCATCCATTTATGACCACCACTGGTTGCAGGCTCCTGGGGTTGACAACCTTTGGTTTGATTCAAGGCAGCCTGTTATTTGGGAAACTGGGAAGGCAATTGGAAAAGCTTAGAAACTTGACATTACTGCTAACTCTGTTGAATAATAAATTTTCAAATTCACATGCCAATATACATAACATTAAATCCTTTAATGTATTACTACTGACTGATAAAGACTAGCCAGCTTGATCTGATCCTCATTCATTTGTAAAAAAACATTTTAGAAGTGAGATTTTGAGAAGGAAGAGAAAATCTCTTTGAAGATCAGTTAAAGGAAAGTTGGTACAAGTAGAGAATAACATATTTTAGGCTAATATTTATAGTTGCTAGAGTGGCAGTATTCTTTTGTTAATTTCTTCTGTGCAATTGTTCTGATTAGACCTAATTCAGTCCTTCTTGAGTGAACTTAATGAAAAATCAAACGAAACAACCAAAAGACCCAAATACTACTTGGAAAAAAGTTTATTGGTTAGTACAATGGTAGCCATTTCATTAAGTAAAAAAACTCACAATCTGAACTGTCCTTCAAATGCTGATGTTAAAATGAAATAAAAGACATTTAATTACTTTTAAATCTTGAGTTTCAATATTTAACTGTGTTTTACTATAAGGATACACTCTCATAATGGACTCCCAGAATATACTCGGGACTACAATATTAAAATGTAATGGTTGAAAGTTATTTCCATCAGTAATGTGTTCCCTGCTTATTAGCAGTTGTAAACTTCAATGTCTATTAAGTCAAACTGAATGACAAAAGGAACACCAAAGGTAACTGCTGTGGTAATCTACAAGGTTGATTAATTCACCCCAGTCCACCTTCCCCATGTGCCATGTATTCTCTTCCTTGCATCACTAATGCAGATTGTATTTTCCACATTACTGTCTTTCCTGGATTGTACACAATTTGTTTTCTCTATTTTCTCATCAGCTGGTAAAATATAGTTCTTTCAGATGTTCCCAAACAGAAATAATGTTACTTAAGATCCCACATACACTACCCAGACCACTCCCAGAGTCATGACATTCCAGGAGACTTTTGAAATTGTTCGACAAGACAAAACCACTCTTCTATCTTGAACTTTAACTCTCTTGCAGGCTTTTTGAAAACAACAGAGCGCACAACACTAAAACTTGCATGTGCAAGATTTGTTGCAGAACACTACAATAAAGTAAATGATAGATCATGTAAAAGTAATACTCATTTTCAAATTAAATAAATATGCATACATAATGCTTTGAGACACACTAATAAATTTACAAATAATAAAAAAAGAGTCCCTGACAATATAAATATTTATTACTAAATGGAAGCCTAATAAAAGCCTTTGGTAACTTACAGAATTTTCTTTAATGAGTTTGTCTCATGTATTTGAAATACTTTTCTGATATGGTTTCTAAAATTTTTCACTTTTTAGGGCATTTAAAGAGGCTAAACAGTGTTTGCACTGAATCATTCTCTTTGATTTCATGTGGGAGGAGAGGGTTAATACGTGATCAGACATGATTTGGGGAAAGGAGCAAAAAGGGCTGCCTGCTTTTTCTTGACAGTTGCAGTACCCCATGTCCCGCTTATGGCATTGATTTCTGCTTGAAGCATGTTGCCAGAGTGATCTAACATGTTCATAATGCTATTGAGACTAAAAGAACAGTTTCCACAAGCTTTTCTCCAGCTCACTTGTTTTGACTTCCCCTCAATACTGTCTTTCAAAAATACAATTTGAAGACTTATGTGAATGCTCCATAACCAGAATCAGTTATGTTACTTGTTGAACATTCCTGAAATTTTCAGGAAGAAACTCTACTGAAGTTGTCGTATAGAAAAAAACAAAGCATGACATTTGAGGTGTGGTAACATAATTGCATTTAACTTTGAAATTATTGTTACTTATTTAGAAATAAGAAAATCAGCTGATTTTTTTAAATCTTTTGCCACAATGAAACTGGGTGGGATACACAATAAACTTCCAAATTCAATCTTAGTCAAATACATAATGAATTTGTAAAAAAAAAAAAAAAAAGTCTGTCCAAGAAAACAAAATTACTTTTTCATACAAATAGCCTACATATATACCCTACATATACTACATAAGAAACTACATTCAAATTTTGGCCAGAGGTAAAGGAACCTAGTCCTTCAGAGTACAAAACTTGCTACATATAAGCATATTAATTCCTTTTAAGAACTAAATGACAACCTATTTAGTTCAAAATGTCTCTCTTCCTTTTAGAGTCTCAGAAAATCCACACTGACATCTTGGGTTGTGCAGGTCAAGGACACACTTCCACGGACTTCTGTGCAGGCCCACAATTTTGCTACAACAATTTTGCTAGATTCATTTCTATCCTTGTCTCTCTGCAAGTCTGCTTCACATACACAGATTTTTAAATTTTCTATGATGTCCATGTGACAGAATGAGATATGGTCACAGGAAAACAAGGTGTAATTATTTGATATCTTTCCTAGGTTCTTTCTGCTTCAAAGGTTTTTTTTCCTCTCTCATTATAGTCCCATGTATAATAGCCATCCTTGGTTTTGTACTTTTTGTAGTTTTTTTATTAACCTGAAGCATGTCACTCCTAACTACGTATTTTGGGGTAATCTTTAATATCTCATGAAATTTAAAAGGAATTTCTCTGTAGTCCTCCAGCACGAATGTAATGCAAAATGAAAACTCCAAGGAAAGAATTAGTCCAAAAACCTCTCTGATTTACAATTAATTATTGCCATACAAAAAAAGTTGAATGACTGAATTTGCAAGCTGGAGCATCTTTAGGCGTTTGTTGATTTATCCGGGCTTAGGTTTCATTATACCTAATCAGTGGAAACTCTGCACATAGAGGTTTTGTTTAAGAGTTCTTCCCATCATATGAAGGATTTTCACAGCCCTTTTTCACTTCGTGCAGCATTGCAAAGTGCTAAATAACACTCATACAGTCTCCTGCTGCTTCATACCAACCCTGGCTTAAACAACCCTGAAATTGTGTTATTTCCAAAATCTTTTGATTACTTCTTAAGAGAGTGCAGAAAAACCTTTGTTTGGGAGATCAATAATGTCCCTTATGATGTTTCTGGATGGATTTTCAGTTATTGCAGCCAAAGTTAAGCCTCTCTTGGGCTTTGGTACTGACTTACGAGATACACACCTATCTGTGAAATCTGTGGACTTCTGAAAGGAAGGGAATGCTGGGTAAGAGCTTTCCTTTCTCTGTTCTATTAGTAAGCACTTCTATTAACATTTAAATTTTATTTGCCTTTTTCATCAAACAAACTCAGTTAAAAAGGTTCCACAAACAAAATTAACATGCTCAACCCTAAAAGAGCAAAGCTTAGCCAATTTGGATGAAATAAAGGAACAATTATTAGATAGCCCTAAACAGATTATCTGCACAGTATTAAATTTAATTTTCTTTACTGTTAGTAACAAGAGCACTACTAACAGCATCTCTGCATCAAAAGAAAAAAAAATATCTCGGACTGAAATCCAGGTAGCCATACTGGTAATGCACCAAAATCACAAAACACCTGCCAAGTCATTTTTAAACCAAGTCAGTCTTTAAGCAGCTTCTTGGATTTTCCTCTTCATCTTCACTTGCATAGAAGAGGGTTAAGTCTGTTCTTGCAGAGATCTTTGGCATGATCTTTGATGACAAATGACATGCTACCATATGCCAAAAAAGAAGGGGAATAAAGTCACCCCCAGCTTCAACTTTAACTGGAGCTGCTTTGTTCTGAGTGCCCTGAATAATTAATAACTACTTTGGCAATCAGTCATGCATTCCTTAATGGCACCTCAGGCATCAAGTATCCCATTCACCCACTCCCCTAAGTAACAATGGACTTTATTACATCAAGTTTTCTCTGCCAAACTTGTAACTGACATAATTTAAACCAAACAAGTCACTAGGAAGACTGAAGCCCAAACATACATTATAAGAGTTTATAAGGTTTCCCTCAATTGCATGTGGCTACTATATGGATCAGAGCTGTAACTGGAGGCAAGGGAGAAGAAGGGGAAAAGAAATGAAATATGGATTGTTTTTGCAATAAAGTTCTAGGAGGGCTCAGGTGGTATAGTGCTGCCAAAAACATGACTTTTAATAAATGCATAGCTGAACAGTCAAAATGCAGAACAACCGCTAAGCAGCTCTTAGTGAATAAAGCAGCTCACCACTAAGCACAGACTAAGTGACAGGGCAGAGCATGAAAAAAGTGACTAAGAATAACAGCTGTGCTGAAAGAAGCATAATAATTTTGAAATAACACAAACTACATTTTCTTAGGAAGAATAAGCTCTTTCAACACTTCCTTCCACTTTATGGTATTCCAGACAAAATTAACTTGCAGCTATAGAACAACAGAAAGGAAAATGGAGTTAGACCGGAATTATAGAAAGTTCTAGATGTACCCAGTGTACAGAATTTAAAATGGAAGAAATGTAAATTATTAAAATGTAATTAGCTAGAATATGAAGAAAAGCTTCATGTTTTTCTCAGGAAACATTCTGCTTGTATATGGTAAGTGCATTGCTTTTATGCGGTGCCTTACAATCCCATGGTAAACCTTTCTAGAAAATGATGTTGCATCTATTGATACTGGAACTGCTGTGAGTCCTTTTGAGTGACTAAATCTTAGAATTAATCAGATCAATAGACATTCTCCCCCTACTTATTCATCATGTGAAAAGATGGCTTGAAGTATAATATACAAAGTAAATATATATATATATATACGATAAATTACAGCAGATTTAAACAAAGCCATTTCTCTTGCTCTTTAAAAGACCTGAAAATGTGTCCAGTACCCCTCTCTGTGTGTGGCCTCCAAATACAGAAACAAGCTTGCACTGTTTTATTTCAGTTTTGCTTCATTTCTCCCCAAACAATCTCTCATTGCTAGTCTACCAGGCACCTCCCCCTCCCCCTCTTGTCAAAAAAAGAGAGGGAAAAAAAAAAATTAACTGTTTAGGACCAATTCATTGAAGTGAATCACTAAGTGAATCAGTTATGCTTTTGCAAGAATTATTTAAAATTTACACTCATTCCTGTAGCTGACATCTTTTTTGCAGAAGGTGGGGGCAGGTGGGGCTATAAAGTTTAGTTTCTCTTGAAATGTTGGATAAGATAGCATTATAGTTTTAAAGAAAAACACTTTTTTTTTTTCATCAATTTTCAGTTGCTTTAGATACAAGAAGCAGGTCTAATCCTGAAATTCAGCAATACAGATTTTATTTACAATCTGCAGTCTGAAATGTGAAACTGTATTTTGCATGACTTATTAAGACATAATTTTTTATGAGAAAGATCACAACCCTTTTAAAGAGAGATTTGGAAATTAATCCTCACAATCTGATAAGCAGTTGTTATACTGCGTATTTTGGGGGAAGTTCTGAATTCCTATGACATGAAGGGGGCTGCTCTTGCCTGTTACGTATGTAAGAAATAACACGCTTGGTTTCTAAAACAGTTTGTATGTATACTTCATATGCTATATAAACTTTGTTAATGGAGAAAAATGGGGAACTAAAAATGCCTCCTACGATGTCAGCTCTGGTTTTCTGTATTGAGTAAGTGATGAAAATACATTGAAGATTAAAGAATTATTTTGCAGTGTTGATAATTTAAATGTTATAACAAGTTTTCCCATCAAACGTCAAGGAATAAATTCAGTCCATCTGTACAGCATGGCATAAAGATAATTATACATATACTCTGGTATTTTTATGTGCCTTTTGTCTAATCCATTCCACAGAAATTGGGTCATACATAAGTCAGATAGTTATATAGCAGGTAGGATGTAATACTAGAGTTGCAACAACGAAATTTGGCATCATCCCACAAATACATCTATTTAGGGATTTTCTTTTACCATTTTCTAAAAGCAAACATGCTTATTACATTCTGCCTTCGGGTGTACAAAAGTTTAAACCTGGCCATATTTCAAGTTGGTTTGGAGACTGATTGACATTTTATTTAATTTCAAAATTCATCATTATCAGGTCATGCTATTCCACTAACAAAAGGGTCTAACTCACAAAAGAGTCAAATATGCAGATCAAACCTTTAATCACTTTAGGAATAGTTCTTAGTTAAGCCTAAATATTTAAAAATACTTATA
>JAVKLA010000053.1:7174283-7218301 GCA_034782735.1 Sagittarius serpentarius | reverse complement strand
GGAAAACAACAGAATATAATAGTTCTTAGTTAAGCCTAAATATTTAAAAATACTTATAGGAAAACAACAGAATATAATAGTTCTTAGTTAAGCCTAAATATTTAAAAATACTTATAGGAAAACAACAGAATATAACATATATATATATATATGTACACACACACATACAACTACACTTCACTGACATTATCATCAGTATGCTAAATATATTACATAGAAGATTATGTATTCTTGAAAAGTTATGTGGAATTGTTCTTTGCTTCTTCTCAGTAACTGAAGTTTTGCAAATGTAGAGAAGAGGCAAAAATGGCAAAAGCAATAAGCCAAATGCATTTTGAGTGAAGCACATGTTAGTGGGGTTACAACATGGATTCTTTTGATCAATTTTTTATTGAGCTTGCAGATATTTTCCACCAACCAAATACCACAGACCACAAGACTGCTTAGGAGAGTCACTAAGTGAATTATGAGGAATTTAACAAAAATACTCCTTAAATATGGAATACCTATTCTAAAAGAAGTCAACCCCTGTTCTGCTCCACTCTAATGTTTCAGAGCATTATCTCATCCTTAAAAATCTATAAATGTTGGTTCGCTATCACAGATCTTTCATTTGGTGAAAAAAGGTAACAGGAATCTGTTGGCAGAGAAAATAGTTACATTTTAGACAATACCTGTGATTTACAAGTGTTAAGCAACATTCAAGAGACATCTAAAGTACAGATTCCAAGGCAAATGCAGTGGAAAATGAGTATTATGTATTGTCTGCTTTGTCACTATCCAGAAGTGTAAGAACTTTTCTGGTTTTGAACTAGGTTTAATCATTTGGCTGTATATGTCTAATAGTAGCTGACTAATGAAAACATTAATTTCTTCAGTTGTCTTTGTAACTTCCCAATGCTATTTCAATGTCACACAGCTGATTCTTATGCTGATTTTTCTTTTTCTCAAAGCTAGGAAAAAAATATTTTTTCACGGTAGTGTATTAGGAATGCAAACATTTTATTGAAGTTTCCACACAAACAACTGAGCCCACAACTTCCCGGTCCAAAGCCAACCAAGGAGAACCACAAGAACACTCAGTTAAAAAACAGAAACAAAATGTACAGTTCTGGAAGACAGATTGCTCATTATTATTATTAAGAAATAAACAGTAATTAATCCTAAGCTATTAAAAGATCCTTTTGAGCTACCACTTCAAAGATTTTGTTTTCTTGAAATGTTCCAATCTGAAACATGTTACTTACTGGCATAAGAAGCGTATAATGGATGCAGAATCCAGGTTCAGAAGGAAAATACTCATCAGACACAAATCTTATTCTGATCTGGTTTCCTTTGGAGATTTGTCTGCTTGGCACAGTACTGGAACCACACCAGCGCCCTAAAACAGTGCCATCACTAGGCTCTTCAACTTCTACAAAGTCATACCTGAACAGAAAAGAAAATCAAACTTTTATTTACTGATAAAATTTCTATAAACTTCCTGCTTTAATCAATAAACTGAATCTGCAGCTTGCAATTGTATTTTTTCTTTAATGCTAAAAGTATGCTACCAAAGCCAGCTATTTTAAACTTAGCTTCCAAGTTGCTACTAGCTTAAATACATAATAAAATCATGCAGTGAGGTTAAAAAAATAAGAGCAGAGTTAGCATTTTGAAAAGACCCATGAGTATGGTTTTGTTTGCTCCTTTTATGGAAAGCAATTACAACATGTGGGCTAGGGCAGAATAAAGTCAGAGAAAAAAGATGGAAAGTGCCTAAGTGTGGCACAGTAATTCGTACTGCAGTATCACTAACAGGATACTGCATGTCTCCAGTGTTCAGGGTTCAGTTCAGGGGCTTTTAGGAAAACTTGCCCTCTTGTAATACCTGTGGTGAACAAGCTCCTGAAGGTTAGGTGGCTTAAGGAAACTTGGAAGCACATTTTGAGTTTATGCATATCCCAATGAGACGTTTGTTGATCAAGGACCTAGACGTACTGCATGTCAGAAAGAACCTGATATTTTGGTAATACTGACAAGAGAGATAAGGGTTGGGAGCTTAGAGAGAATGAAACATATTAGGTTTGATATAGTTTCATTGGTTTTTAACATGCGGTCTGGGTACCCCTGGGTATCCATGAAAGGTAACTAAGAAACGCCAGTCAGTTGTCATCAATAAGCTTCAATATGCCACACAAAGGTCCTCGCTTCCACTGGAAATATTTAGGGGGTTCCCAATTCATAAAAACTTTGAAAGCCATTGCTCTAGAAAGTACGTCTGGTTTCAGTGCTTTAACCTGTTTCACGTCAGTTCCCCAGCTGCCCACTGACAGAATAAACACTAAGCATTTCAGCTGGATTTCCCCCGCTGCAGCTTGAAACCCTTGGAGCCCCAGCAGCAGGACAGCCCAGTGGTTTCAGAAGGCAAGAGCGCGTCGCTTGAAGCACGGCAAGCATTTGGAAGTTCACAGCTGCAGCTTTCCGAGTCATCGTTTCACTTTTGAAGCACAACTTGTATTCTAACACACCTCTGAGAAAGTTTCAAGGTTTCTGATATTTTTATGTTCTCTTACATGTGTAGTCATATACTAAATAAGTCTCAGGTAAACCTGAATTGGTAAATAGTATTGAATTCTTTCCAAGGGTACAAACAGTCCTACCTCTGATGATAGTAAATACTCGTATTTTAAAAAACACGCACACACACTCTACCAAATATGCCAAGCAATATTTAATGTGAAAATTATTACCTCATAAACATTTTCTACTAAAGTTTTTTTTTATTTTTTTTTCAGTGAAGCTAATCTTTATAATGATTCCCAGTTCCCTAGTTAGACAGCAGGCAATAAATTCTTGTGTTGCATGTTTGTGCAAGACTGACTTGCACATTTATTATCTCCATTTAAAGGACCAGTATTTTTTCCACTTAATTAAAAATGAATGCAATGAATATGCTCATTAACTGTGTTCAAAATCCATTACTGCCATGTACCACAATTTTAAATCTTTGTTGAACTTATGATACTAATTACTTTATCACCATCTTTTTTTCCCCCAAAAACACTAATTCCTTTAACTGATCCACCAGTGTTTTTACTTTATGATCAGGTATACAACTTATTACAAAGACAATGTGTACATTAATTGTCCTAAGACTTCAGGGCTCACCACACTTATCAAATTGATTTTGAGCAGTGAATTTTTTTCTTTTTTTTAAGATCAGTTTATGAAGTTTCTAAAGATAACCTTTTTATTTTTTTAGTTAAGAATACAAAATAATTATCTACTTTTCTGATTTGTAAAGAGTAAGTTAATCATTACATTTATTGACTTAGGCTTAAGATGTCTGGGGGGTCAGGCACAGTATAGTTATTGGTGCTTCTACGTAACTTGCAGAGTACTTTCTGTTGCACCATTTGGTCTCCTGGTACCCCTGAAGTAAAAGAGAAACTCAGATTCCACAGTTTAAATCCCAGACCCTTAAAATAAATGCTAATTAATTCCATTAACTGAGAGGTAAAATAGAGGGAAATAAGTATTCTGAAAAACCCAAATAAAATTCAGCTTTCTGATATACATGACAGATCCAGATAAGTCTGTTTGTCAGAGTTTTTCTTCTATATTCAGTTCTTTTCTCCTTTATCTTTCTATGTGGTATTTGTAAACAAGTTGTCATTTCTAATCAAAATAACTTATGATTTTTCTCTGTGTTATCAGTGTTACCTTGATGGAGATGTTTCTCTGTCACCCTTCCCCCACCCTAATACCATCCTGATCATCAGAAATCTACTTGTTTCCAAGTGATTAATCTGGAAACATTCTAATCATTATATAGCACTCACTAGTACTGCACTGCAGTGTGCACAATTACCAATAGCACTACTTAAGGGATTTATTAAAACCTATTTTATAAGCCAATCAGATGTAACTTTCTCATGGCAACATGGTACAGTACATACAGCATGGTTTACAATGACTACTCCCTTTCTGCAATGTCCTCTTCAGGACCTACAGAGGATTTCTGTTCTTTATGTTCAACAAACAAGTCTGGTGCTGTAGAAAAAAAATTCTGTTTTCATAAGCAAATATATGAGAAATGACTATTGGTTTCCTACTGCTGAACACAGATGTAGGTGGAGCTCCCTGAACAATATAGATATTTTACCATCAGCGAGGGGAATCTTTAGAAATTCTGTCTATGTCAACATAAAAAACTCCCTCACATGTTTCCTGGACATAATGACATTTTTAGCCAGTAACTTTATTCCTGTAGGTTATCTAGACTGAATGTGCTGCAAGAGGCTGTCGAAAAAATCTTCTGTGCAACTAAAATTCCCTGCATTGCATACCTGGACTGAAGTCTGAACTTGCTGTGAAAAGTAACAAAACAAAGTGGTTCAGATGCTTTAGCATTTACAGGCTTATGCTACGTAATTCTTCAGCTTCACATCACAGAGCTAAAGAGCAGCGGGAACAACAGCACAGCCATCCAAAATTATTTCCCCATCAAGAGAAGCTTATACTTGAAATGCAGGAACACTAGGATAAATAACCAAGAACTGAGAAGCTATTTTCCATCTGCAATGGGGTAAAAAATGTTAAAATGCACGCTGAACCAAACAAAGATTCCTTCTTTTCTGTGCAGTTTACAACGGAGAAAACACAACCTTCTTTGACAATGACTAAAGAAATGCTCTGGTGCTGTATCTATGTTCAATACATTATTACTAAGTAAAATTTATTACAAAGAGGTAGTCCAGTCTCCTTTCCTGGGATGGAAGATGCTTTTGCCTTTATTCATGATGCCCACAATGCCTTCCATTATACCTGTTGCAGAACATGTATTCCTCTTCCCTGTAGCCTTGGTGCCTGGGACTGTGGACTGAATTAATAACCTGAACAAAGACAATTTCTTGGAAAAGAGCAAGGAAGCAACGTAAGCGACTCTAAACTGCAATGCCTCTCCAACCAGGAAATGTATTTTCCAAGGGAATAGGTTTTCCTCTCCTTTCTATATTTTTTCTGTGGTTTACACTGTCATTTGCTAAACATATTCTGACAGGCTGTTTACCTTGGCTTGCAATTTTGTGACCTTTTTGTGGCTTCCCTCTGCCTTCAAAATTCCAGATATATCAATGAATGTAAGAAGCAGAAACCCATGGGGTAAAACACTTTGTCGCATCAGTGATGTGGGACCTTTCCATCTGTATATAGACGCGTGCTAGACAAAAATCCAGCACACCCACTAAAACAGCTTGTGAAAGGTGAAATATATTTTTCCTTCCCCCATTGATAAGAAACAGTTTCAATTTGTTATTTTTTTTTAAATGAAGAAACAGGAAGTTGGTAACAATCCCTGTCATTTTTTTTGACAGCACCCTGTGGGACTCCAGTATTTCTGTTCCAACTTGTTTTAAAGCACATGGAATTCCAAGGTTTTCCTGGTCCCAGCATAACACACCAAAATACCTACCTCAGCTGCAGACCAAAAGCTTTCAAGGTCCCCTGGCAGTTCACCAGACAAACTGTTATTGAATAGAACTTAGATGGTTTATATTTGGACAGCTTCAATTTTGGAAACATTGGAAATTACTAAAAACTGTCATCATGAAAATATAATTTTGATACCATCATTCTAATATTTCCTCTCCCTCTTCCACCTCCATTTGAAATAATTTTCATTTTTGCTACTGAAATATTTGAATTTTCTATGGAACAAAATTTTTAGTTTCCATCATTTGACTTAACTGTGTATTCATATAGACGAAACTGTGAGGGTATTGGCGACACCTTACATAGTCTTCACCTTTTAGATCACTTTTAAATCACATCTGTAAGTAATCATATTGCTTTTTGTGAAATAAACACTGTATTTACATATAGAAGAAAGTAAGGCCAAACATTTAGCTTGAAGATATTTTATTCAAAACTTGTCAGCCTTACTTGCACTACATCCTGGAGGCCTCCTCCAATCAACCCCGCTCTCCAGTAATGCTCTGATGGGCAGATTCACATTTATCTGAGTGGAAAAGGGGACACTGGAGCACAACAGAGGCACTCAAATCCGTGGTATCTAATGGCAGACCCAATCTGTTTAACCAGCCTTGTTATTCCCCAGAGGTCAATGAGCTGTAGTCTCCAGCAAAAATGCATGATGGGACAAGGGGAATGTAAAGCTTAAGGCAAAGGGCAGAAGGAAAATGGGAGGACCCTAAGAAGGAAGAAGAGGAGAGAGTAGCATGCTGGATTAGAGAAATAAGTGGATTTCAGGCAAACTACCAGCCTACAGACCTAGTACCGTTGTAAAAAGAAAAGTGTACTGCATCGTTCATTCAATAGGTGGAGAACTTTCCTCTTTTCCTTTACAAATACTGCCCCTCTCGCTGAGACTAAAGTACGTTTTCCTCAAAGACCAAGGCACAGAGACAAAAGACACATCATATGGGATGAAAATCAGAATGTCACAAAAATTAAATAATTGGTAATAATGAAACTGTAGGTACTTGTGCGCTGTTTTTCAGTTTATGTTAGAGGAAATCTTATTTTTTATATTATTCTTTTTCCCCTCCAAT
Organism: Sagittarius serpentarius; assembly: GCA_034782735.1. NCBI lineage: Eukaryota > Metazoa > Chordata > Aves > Accipitriformes > Sagittariidae > Sagittarius > Sagittarius serpentarius. The sequence goes on along the minus strand of JAVKLA010000053.1, from coordinate 7,211,747 downwards.
AGGGCAAGGCCAGGTAATACAATCACCTACCACCCAAGTTTGCAAGCTTCAGAACAGCTGTTTAATTAATTCCTTTGCCTTTCAGAAGCACTAATTTAAATCATACTGGTTTGTATTTGTTGCCAGACAGCAATATCTATACGAACCTCAGACTGGGAAAGACTGGCCCATTCACCTCAGTAACTACAAGGTTCCTAAAATCCAAACCACTAGCAGTGCACATCAGTAAAAGTTAGCTATTAATAACTCCATTTGACAGTCAGGCAGCAGAGAAAAATCCTCAAGTGATACAGAAAGCAAGTTTCCTGGAGGAACAGAAGGGAGAGGGCACCTGGGCTGAAACGGTGACCCTTTGGCAGCACCAGCAAATACTCCATGCAGGGTAAAAGTTCAACAAAAATGATTTGCTCAATATTATCAGAAATATTTGACTAGGGCTACTTTGAGTGACAATAAAGTCAGGCTATTGGAAGAAAACTTTTTAAAAAACTACCTGATATAAAATATTAAATATTTTAAATATTCCCTCTGGATTTTGTCTTTCCAATAGGAATTTCTGAAAAAAGTTACCCAGAGTCATTCCTGAGTTCCTGAGGCTCACAGCATGGGCAATTCACCCTTAGCATTCATCCTCTTTAGGAGGATTTGGCAGTGCCTTCCACTATAAGAGGAAACTCCTTTGGATATCATTACAGATTATCCAAAAATTAAGAGTTACGTTCTACATTTTCTGTCATGCTTGATGTTTTTACTTAAAAACAGAGAAAAGAGGATGGAAGAACAATGATTTGACATGAAATAGATTTCCATAGTAGTACCTGTATCTGCTGATCCTACACACACTGTGTTTTAACAGCCACTGGAAAGAAACAGCATACCCAGATATAATCCAAATAAATAACCGATGAGGTCAGGTTTTTGTACTCAGAAAATGGTGTTTAATTATACACAAACATCACTTCCAGCAATAGACATCACTTCCAGCCAATACAGCAAATGAGCATAAAACCCCCAAGTATCCTGCCATGTCTACATTTTCCATGAAATAAAGATACTCAAGGTATAAACAGAGAACATTTCTAACTGCCATTCACCAAATATGGATTGTAGTTTCTAAGCCAACCTACTTTGAATACATCTATTTTAGAATATGCAGTACTGTACATTAGGAACTGCCTTATGGAAACACAGATTCATTCACAAATGTTAGATGGTTGCCATGGTTCTCTCTATTTAATCTTTCCTCATACTGATTAGTAACAGCCTGAGGCTTCTAACACAACCACACAACTCTCTCTGTATTTCTACCTTGTTATTTAGGATATATGAAAAAAAACTTTAATCCTTCGATTTCAATTTTCTTCCTCTTCATTCACTGTAAGCCACTTTGACTGCAAATATAAATTTACAACACTGCAAGTGAAAGGGAAAAACAAGACAGAGTTCAAACCCCTAAATTCTACTCTACAAATATTTGAACATTTTTCATGAAAAGAAAAGGATGCACTGGTCGTTTGATATGGAGAAATTAACTGTTGCATTACCACTCTCCAGTCTACCAGAAAACATATTTCCATTTTCTGCGCATCTGTTGAAAAGTTAAGGCATCATGTAAAGCTGAGACATATACATTTTGCATAGTAGCTTTTGTCACTTGGTGAACTAGAGTCAAAGCACTGCATGCAAAAATAAGAAATCCAAAGAAATGCATCTCTTCGCCCTCCTCCCCATAACTCTCCTTTGTATCAAAAGTTTACTGCAGTGCTAACTGATAAACTGAGTACTGCTGAAAACATATCCTTTCCCTGATGACTAGTAAATTGGCACACAAACACCTCTAGGAAATAAATCATCATGACTAGTATCTAGGCACACTGGTAAGCACTTAAGTATCTCTATCTTAAGCACATGAATATCCCATATTCTCTGGAAGTAAATTCTGCCTTGTGGGGAGGAAAGGGCATTGACTATTCCACAAGGATGAGAAATTGTAAACTAGATACATTGTTAAATGTACTTCAGGCTCTAAACCAAAACAATTCTATATTCAGACATCAACCCTGTAATTATTTAAGCATATATTAAACTACTGATACGGGAAAAGCATATAAATATTTTCAGGAATACAGCAACCACAGAATTCAGTCCTAGATAGCCTGTGCTGTGAAAAAAATTTATACTGGTATAAATTGTGTTGATACATTATTTCAAGCACTTGAATAAGAATCTTAGAGAAAGGACACTATAATCCTGGAGATCAACAATGGAGGTAAAAAGGAAAGAAGATGGTTTCCCAAACTCCTCCGTTTAAAAGACTGATTGCCAGATTTCTTAGAAGATACTTATACTTCTTTGCATCCAAAGAATGGCAGGTATTCCCAGTGCCAGTCAGGATAAGAAACATGTTTAGCGCTCTTTAAATAAGGATTAACTTTGGTCTAAAAATGGCACGTTATGAGTAGAACAGAGATACAAAACAAAAAAAGTGCATGAAATTTCATACCTACATTACTATTACTACATATCAAAGACAAAGATGAATTTGGGAAAATTGGAGAGCTTGGAAAAACATACATGTGAATCAGCTTGCCAGTGATGGCCCAGTCCATTTACTTACCTTGGCCTTCATCCTAAAATGCAAAGGAAGAAGTTCCACAGGGAGTAAGTCTCCGTGAGTTTCCATCGCGCGGTGTTACTATGCTATACTTACCTTTTTTCTGTTTGACTACGGATTCTCCTGTAGCCATATAAAATACAGTGAGTAAAAAAAGATTTTCCACAAAACTAAGAAGTCACTTGGAAGGGTTATTTTTCAAGGACTACAAAATGGATAACATGTACATAAAACATTTTCTTGTACTGTTTCACCTCCAATCTGTCTGCTTTCTGCTACTGACTGCCTGTGTGGACCACAGATTTCTTTAGTATCCTGCACAAGTTATGAATTGAAATAATAACACATGTAACAAAAATGGTATTAAGACAGAGTATTATTATTGTGCTGCACACTAGTACTCCTATTCTTCATTGTCCGTCTGTCCCCCCAAAGGAATATCTGTACAATTTATTATTATTATGTACTTAAAGTACAACACCATGTGGAAACGACCATCACAATTCAAGGTCCTGCTGCTCTAGACTCTCCAAAGCACATTTCCCTTCATAAAGTGGCATTGCTCCCAGACAGTGTACTAGCTCAGTAAGTATCCTATGTCATACAGTACTACACTCTCCAGATTTTGGAAAATTAAATGCCTTACCAACTTTTTCCCAGTCCTTCTCTGTAAAATCTGCTGTATTTTATCTTGGGAATTACAGCAATCATACTAAATCACATGTTCCTACTGTAGAGATCAATATTTTGTACAAAACCAAAAGCAATAGTGGAGCTCAGAATTTACATCAACAGCCAAGGTTGTAAAGCATTCTTTCTAATCCACTACAAAAATTCTACCTCAACTCACACTATTCACAGTGGTCAATGTATCTGTTCCAGCTCTTGTGAATCTATAATCATGTTTTTACCATTGTTTTTCAAGCAGCTTTTAAAATATTTGTTCTAGTATCCCAAATGGTAATTTTTTTCTTTATGCACATTCCCTATATCTGGGAATGTAGTGATGGCTCCAGTCAATGATGTGAAAACTACTGGCTAAGCAATTTCCTAGCAATATTCAAAAGCATATTTTAGAAAACAAACAAAAAATTCCTAAGGGGCATTTTCAGCATGTGAAGATTCACCCAGGGCAGTGCAGGCAGCACCTCTTCCCCTCAAGCACCTCTGATGATATAGCAACATTAAACCCCTGGTCATTTCCTCTCTTCCTTTTCCCTCCCTCCTGACTGCCTCAGTGGAGACTGGGGTTCTATCTGTGTTTATGTAAAGGAAAACACCTTTATTTCTTTAGTTCAGTAATACAATAACATATGGTCTCCTGGCTGCTACACGAGCACACAGGATTTACCAACCCAGGACAGACGATTTGTCACGAAGTCCAATATCCTGCTTCACGACAGGCTAGTAATTACTACTTGAACAGACAGTGAAAAAAACCTATAATGTAACTGAGCAGTCACGTAACATCACATGAGGCAGCAAAAATGTGTTCCCAACTCTAGCAGGAGATCAGTTTTCACCTAAAGAGTGTAATGAGTTTCCTCTCACTTCTTTACTTAGTTATAAGTTAATGGTCAGAAAATTATGCAAACCTATTTTTAATCCAGCCACAGTATATGAATCAAAGGCTAATCTGAAGTGGTACTTCTTAATAATTGCTGCTAGTTTACTGCTCTCGCTCTTCTCATGTTACTGTCAGAAAAGGAAAAGATCTATTTATTTTACCTTATAAAACCCCTAGGACACTCCCACATGACTATCTAATCTTTTTTATAATAAGTTATCCTCCTTTTTGCACTTTCTCATGCACATATCTTCTCAGATATCCTGATGATCAGATGAGAACAGATTAAATTGCATTACGTTTCACTTCTTCTTTATCCTAATGGAGCAGCATCAAGTGCAAGACAGGACAGTTACTGATTTTTCTGACTGACAATATTTGCTGGTAATGCTAACTACTTAATTTCACGTGAGCAACATACTTTGTTAAAATGTTGATGATACACATAAAGCAGCAACCACAGCATCTAATGAGAGGGAGAGAGGAAAGGAAGAGGACAAGGGGAGGAAGAAAAAAAAGATGTGTAACAGGTGAAGAAACACAACTGTCCATCTAGGAATAGGACAGTTGGTATGTCTGCTATTCAGGCTGATTAAACAGGAGAAAGCTGCTTATAAACCTGACAGTGAGCCTATGGGCTTAACTGTACTCAGACTTTCAGTAACCAGAAAGCATCAGGGAGGGAGTGCGTGCTATGTATAACCTGGAATATTTAGACAGTACACAGGGTAACTTTATACTATGCTGCTGGGCCTGTCTTTGCAGCTTGCATTTCTCTTGACATCAGGACTCAAGACAGCCACACCAGAAACTGCAGGTGGCTACAGAGACTGTCTACATCCCTGAGCTCAGGTGGTGATGGCTCACAGCCTGGTTTTGTGTCCCCTTACAGCAGACATTTACTTCTATCTTTTAATAAGTGGTGGGGTGGGAGCAGGGGGACTCCATCAGTAACAAGTCTTCCCAGCGTACGCTAGACAGAAGCAAGACCCAGCAGAGCCACACTCATTTTCAAAGAAAATAACTTCAGTCTACACCATTAGAAACACAGCCAACTACGGTAACGTGAAAAAATTTTAGAAGCAATAAATTAGGATTAGGACCGTTTACAAAAATATTTTGATACCGTGGACATAGTTTACTTTATTCAAACAGCTTGCTCGAGATTGAGAGGACCAGGAAGGAATTTTAAGGAGCCTAAAATGTTTTTTAAGTCAATGAGTGTAGTCTCTGGCGTGAAAAAGGAGTAAGGGATTATGTCAACTGCCCACTCATCAGCAATCACCCTCCTAGCACTCATCTGGACTGTGAAAATAGATTTTAAATTACTTGCAAAATAATATCCGTTATAGTGTCCTCTAGCAAGAGTGGATACTAAAAATGAATGCTGGATTTACTGGAAAGGAGGGAAAAGTAGGTGGGCAAGTATGCAGTGACAGCCCCCAAATTTGTGCAGCGTGTCCTTCTGATCACACCGCGTAGGCTGTGCTGTCCTCCTGTTCCGCTCGAAGAAGCGCCTCCTTCTGTTTGCCTTTCTTACGTTGCACTCTGATTTGCTTAGACAGCACAATTTTGCAGCCATAAACCCTTTCTGCAGGACTGAGTTTACTCTTTTTGAAGCTTAAGAAATGTGTGTTACAGAGTAGTCTCAGTTATAACCGTAGTGCATTTTGGGTTTCTAACTTTTTATCTTCTTTTACTGCCTGTGGTATCTGCTTTGTCATGTTTACAAAACTGTTATCATGAGAATGGTGTTAAGCAACATCTAATAAGCAGTAGAGAACCCAAAGGAACGTGTATACTTCTGGATACAGTACACACCTCTGCCACAGTGTGAACTATGGACAGTAGCTAAACCAGCAGAACATGAAAAAAAATAACCTTTGTAGTATTAATCTTTTTTCTTTATATGTAAAAGAACACTTTTTAAATAACCAAAAGACTCTGGTCCTAAATTAATCTAACTTCTCTAAAAATTTTTATCCCTACCCCCCCCCCCCCCCCCATTTATCATTTAAACCTCTCTTGAACTGGTATCGCTATTCAGTTGTCTTGCAAATAGACTGAGCAACTGGAAACCAAAACCAAAAAATCCCAACCCCACAAACACCAGAAGAAATTACTCCACCAGCTGCCTTAACACAAGTTTTACGGTACTTTCTACACTCTGCTCCTAAAATGCCACCTTCCTGCCACCAGTAAAACATCAGTGTCGCTACCGGACTTCAGCTTCAATTAGCTATTTCATAATAATTCTCTCCTATCAGTATTTCAGTTAATCTAAGGCACTTGAATGCTAGAACTCATCCCAGCCATTTAAATTATATGACCCCTTTAACTCTTCGAAAATGATTAACAAGTAATTTATGCACTGGGGGAAAAAAAAAGTAAAAAAGAAATTGTGTACTGAGGAAAGAGAGTTCATATGCTTTTTATAATTCCATATATTAATGGAATTAATTCTATCCAGATGGATCTGACTCACAGAACAGAACTGTAATTAATTTTAACTTTAGTATGATTTCACTTTTGCTTTAGAATTTATAGCCAATAATGAAAGAGACATTTAAGTATCACTGATATGTGGAGTCACCTGAACAGAGCCTAGCCCACCTATATGCGTAGCATCTCATAAAGAAAAGGTGGCTAAAATAGAACAGACTGAAATTCTAAGGCAAGAGCTGTAAGAAAAGAGCTTTAAGGACTAGTATTCACTATAACATTCATCTCTGTTCTCAGAGTCTGTGGGTTTTGGTGCTAACTGGGTTTTTTTTCGAATTTAAAGCCTTAGAAATCCTGGGGGACTCATCACTGTTTTCTGAATTTTCAAATAGAGGTGGCAGCAGCAAGCCCTGCATCTTCAGAATGGGGGTCGGGGGAAAGAAGCACAAATCCCAGCAGCCCAGCTACTTAGTGACGTGAGTCGCCATGATCATTGTCTGCACCAGTTCTTCTTTAAATACAGAGTTCATTTAAAGGTCTTTGTCCAGTTATTCAAAGCTAACTTGAACTTGGTTCTTACCCAAGAGATAACTTCACCCTCTGTAATCATATTCCACAAGAAGTATTTAAGACTGTCTGACAGTAAGGACAGCCCATCAGTTGTCCAGAAAACAATTTTCTTGGGAACTAGACCTTAATAAGGAACTCCTGCCCTCAAAATCCCCAGAACTAATACTTACTTTATGTTTAGAGTTGTATTTTTTTCCTGAATCTATGGTTGGTATTAGTATGTTCTTCATGTATGCATCAATATTGCCTCTATAACGCACTCAAGGAAGAACAAAAAATATTTTTTTTTTCCGCCGGGGGGCAGGGTATGCAAATTTAATCTTTCTAGATGAAAAAGATGCTGACATTATTCTTTCATGCATGTGCTCTGTTGATGCTGTAAGGTGCTTCCATGACAATGGGCCAAACAGAAGCAAAATATCCATCCTCTTTCTTACTGAAGCAGTTAGGAAATGCAGTTATGTATCCATATTTTACTCCACGTGCCAGATGTACAGATTTGTAGTAATTACAAGAAAGGAGCTCCACATGGTGTAAATTACTCATTATGTCTTATATTACACAGAAAGGTCTCTAGAAAATTACATAACAAAATATTTAGCCTTTTTATTGTGTTTATCATAACTTATCACTGCATAGTATGCATTTGACGCAATTTATGTCAAAAAAAACCCACCTAAGCAAATATTTGCCTTCTTCATAGCCACTGGTTAAAGACAGTGTCTGTATGTTTCCTCTTAATACACTTGTTCCAGTCTTGTCAGACTGAGGCAAATCTTCTAATTTTTTAACCCTTGTCAATAATTTCCTAACAATACTTTCATTAGGAACACTGATGACTGCTGAAGCCAGTTGGATTATGGTTTCTACCACAGAACCCTGACATTAGCTGAATGGAAGGGAATAGCTCGGGCTTCAGTCACAACGGATCTGAAGTGAAGGCAAGTAGCTTACAGAAATGCTAGGTAAAAGAGAGGTAGTGAATTTAATGCATGTGGCTTTGTATCATAAAGCATCGTCCTAAGAACCCTCAGAGGAAGAACATTCCCAGTATTAAGAGTTAAGCATATAATTTGATGTGAAGAGAAAAAAAAGTCACAGAACTACTCACATAGATTTTACCCCATGTTAGCACTGACAGCTGCCTTCAGCTTAACTAATTTTCTTCAAGCAAAAGTTCTACATATTGCACGTATTAACTAGACAAGCTTTGGGAATTCTTTCAAAACATTATAGGTAAATTCTTCATTTATAAAACTACATGAACAGATTCATACATGCAGCTGCTAAAAGCACCCTCATCCCCCAAAAAACCAACACTCCCCCCCCTCCTCAAGACAGACTATCGTTCATACTTTAAATTATTAGATTGAAGACTGTCGGAAATGAGTATAGATATCCTAATATGAAGATGATAGTCAAATGGCATATATTATTCAACTACCAGTTGGTTCCACATTCTTTTACTCACGTTATTTTATCCTTATCATCTTATCTACAGTAATCGCACTTTGGATTTGTGACACATTTCTGTGTTTTATTATATATAATAAAAAGTCAAACAGACTGTAATCATGTGATGATTAGAAAGAACAGCTGCAACCACCACTAAGATGAACAACTAGAGCCATTCTGTGCACAGGGAGAGAGCGACTTTGACACACGCTACTAACCTAAGAAACTTTTCTTATTGCAGCTTTGCATTATAATGTCAATGTACAACCTACTCCTACCATCAGACTGCCTTTTAAAGGCAACTATAGCATCCATGTTCTTCCTGGAAGAAAGGTAAATCTGTGTCTTCCTGTCACAGGGGAGTTTATCACAAAGCTGTTATCACTGCATGTTCTCAGAGACAGAAAACAAGAAATTTGGACAACAAGCAACAACTGAGCAAAAATCGGTCCCTCTCAGTCAAGAATAGTTATGGCATCTCCCTGATGATAGGAGCTGTCAGGCACAGAAGTCTAATGGCCTCATGATTAAAACAGTATTGAGGGGCTAGCATCATGAAAATAATGACCTGTCATATCAGCTATTAGACCAGCAGAAGAAAAGCTGCTTCTTTTTTTTCATCAGAAAGGGTGGGCATACAGAATGCTTCTGTTAGCTACAAATTCCCTTAAGTAACTAAAAATTCACTGCCAGTTCTCTGAACAGTACTGCACGAAACAGCCAGGAGATCGCATCCTTCTCCTTTTTTGTTTGTTTGGTTTGCTGGGAGACTTTTTTGTTTGTAAACTTTTTCTTTTGCAAGTCACAACTGAAATGAAACAAAGTGTTTCAAAGACTGAAATTACTGCAATATTGCAGAGATTTATATATCCATATTATCAACCAAATAACCTAAATCTCTTCTGAGATACATGCATGGATCTAGTTTCCACATAAATCGGAGTTTGTGTTCACTTTGGAAAGGACACAGGGGGATTATTAACATTTTGCCCATAGAAAGGATGCAGTGCAGATGAAGTAGAACCATTGTTAAAAAAATCATTAGATCTATTTTAAGCAGTGCAGAGATGAACTGCATAAACTTCAAGCACATCACAATTCTACAACCAGGGCAAAAATCACCTGAGGAAACACAGGCAAAATAGGAGAAGTTTGTTCTAAAAACCCTACAATTTAAACTTCATTTCCAAAACATACCGAACACAGCAATCATGCTTAAGACTGGTAAGAAGCAGCACAACAATTAGGACTGTGCATGTTAATGTTGTTCCAGGTGAGGCTGGGTCAGGATGGCTGGTCATAAACACAGAATTTGCTGTAATGCAAATGCTCTATCTTAGTAAATACTGTAAGTTGAATTGCAAGTAAAAACAGAGTGGAAGAAAAGCCATACAGGATTACTCTGATTTAGATTCAGGAAAGTATTTAAAGTGGAGACTAGGCTGGTACCTTTAATGTATCTCTAAAATGTGATACTCGTGTTAGATGAAAAGACCTCACAGAATAGCTTGAAATGTCAGAACTGACTTTGGAGAAATCCAGCTGTGGAGGTCAGGTCAGCCAGACACAGTCAAAAACTTGCCATAGCTTCAGGATACATCTAGGACATTTCTTATTCATCACTACTGTTGTTTTCCTGTTATAGAACTATGTTAAACAAAAAAGTCTTATATAGCTGGATATGTTTTTGTTTTATTTTCTTCCAATGTGTAAGCAATATTTGAATTACTATGAGATTTAAAAGTTGCTAATTATCTTAAACTAATATACTCTAATGCATTCTCTCATAAGCCCAGTGAGCTGACACTACAGGGCGTTACAGAGTACGAAGATAGAGAAAGCTCTGGCACTGCACAGAACATGCAGCTTAAGCAGTAGGTAGATGCACTGAAAACCGTGACAATAACCACTGCAGGTAACTCATGAGGTCCTCTCATACACTATAGAAGGGAGAGAAAGACATCCTGGTACAAACTGTACACTGTCACATAGACAGTCTAATGTTAATGGGCTGCAGCTTTTACCTAGTTTCACTCATAGGTCAGCACTACAGGATCAGGTCACTGCAAGGTATATAGTTATAACACATTAAATTTCCTGTCATATTTCTTTCTATCCTTTGTAAAAGAAACTTGCCTTTGGAGAAACTGTTGAGTACTCTACAGCAGCAATACTGATTTGTGTGTTTCAAGATAACAGAAACACAGTAGAGTAATAAATAGTATGGGATGCAGTCAATAAAACCCCTTAGGTTTTCTGAAGGAAGTTATGGAAAAAACATTAAATAATTTTATTAGGAGCTATAGGAGATAAGAAACACAAGACATTACTTATAAAGAGATATTACTCAGATAACTGGTGACTTGGTCTGTGTAGAATTGTTTTACGTAGTTAAAGTCTCTGTGTTTTAGTTATTTCCTCAACTTGTCAATTATTTATACTCCCTTCACATCAAACAAGGTACCCTTTCTCTTCCTTCACTGAGTTTGTAACTGAATTTAAGTTTCATAGGAACCCTAGCTATGTTTTTTCTTTTGGTTAAAGACACCACCATAACTCGCTTTTTCAGAGGGTCATGTCTTCAAAGCCAAAAAGCCCAATGTGTCCTCAAAAGTGCACTTAACAGGAACTGCATTCATACAACTTCCTGGTATCCCTGCACAGATATGAGCATGATAAGATTACGACCGAGTGAAGATTATGAGTGACTTATTACTGTTTCTTAATTTGACCAGTACTTTTGTATTCATGTTTACTTTTATACATTGTTTACTTAAAATAAATGTACTCCCATTAAAATAATATTCTAGTTATAATATTAAAAATATTTTAACTTATCTTACTTTTTTCTTTGCAAGTGGACGAATGAGTCACCCTACCTGGATTTTCTTTCACTTGCCACTTCACTCTGCCATATGCAAAGAAAAGAAAAAGCAAGCTAAGTTTTCATTTAAAGAAAAGAATTATTGTGCAAAGGGAGTGCACTCATCTGAGCAAACATATGTTTACAGTACTTAGTTTTTTAATTATATTTGACATGGCCTTGACAATTACTCTCTTCAGAATTATGAAGGAAAGATATCTGCCCACCTGTTATGAACCTCAGCTCCCAAAGTAAGGGTAAGTGCAAAAGTAACCTCTAAGAAATTCAAAAGTTGATACAAGATATAAAAACATCCGAATATGAGTTAAATAGAAAAACTGAAAGCAAGAATCAAATCAAATGTGTATGCAAGGTACTCAAAAATAAAACCCCAAACAGAAAAACAAAACAAAAGACTACTTTGAAAGAAAAATTTTGTGTGAAGTACCTCTCCAGGAACACATCAAAGGAGGATATGCCATTCAAATTACATATTTTATCTGTTACTGAATTTACTGAAAAGCGTTCAGACAACGTACCACTATTCATACACTGGGGTTTTTTGCAATGTGTTGCTGTGATGGCAGACAGATACAGGATACAAGAATTTAGGATCTCTCCCCTTTCACCATCCACAGGAAGCATATATAATGTCAGCCCCTACTGCCTCACAAAATATCCAAACCACGATCAATCAGATGGCTTGGTTCAGAACTACATCCATCCTGATGCCTGTTATGTCACGGTTGTTTCTCTCAAGCTATGAAGCCTTCAGCTGCAAATCACAGGAAGGAAATACAGATTCCACAGGTCCCTGAGAAACCTGTGCCAGTGATTGAGGAGGCAGAATACTTATTGAAGTCAGGAAAAAAACCACAATATCATTGAAGAATGTCAATTAATGCAATACGGTAAGTGCTGTTTTTCATAGAAAACTGAGTACTTGACCATTAAAGGCCACTAAAATATTGTGCAGCAGGGTGCTGGGTTTTTTGAACCCAGATGTTGCAATTTGTGTCGTGACTGAATTTCACTTCAGGTAACTTGCTTACCCAAATTTTCTCTGTAAAACTCAGACATTCATTGCTCTAACATTATGTCAAGAATATTTTCCCACATGTCAAATTTTATTAGAGAGAGAGATTAAATATTTCACTTTTTTGTATCATAATATATCTGTGGCCCAGATACTGAATGCAGAAGGAAAAATGGGGGGAACCCAAAGCTTTCAAGCAAGAAATCCTTCTCTAGCACTGCAAAAGAAAATCATAAACTAATACTTTAAAAGATGCATTTTATAAATATACTGACATGCAGGTGTCACATTTTTACAAAACTTGAGCAACACACTTTTGTTCCATCCCCCACACCTCCCTTCAGATTTTTCTAAGTTAAAGTAACTTACTTGCAAATGTCATCTTCTGGGTCCTCAAGCCCAAATCTTTCATCAAAAGTAAGCTGTATCCATACATTTTCGTCTACTGCTACTAATCTCCACACTAGTACAGTATTGCGTGGGTATGTGTGTGGAAACTTGGGGCTGTGAATACTTCCATTAGTAGTCACAGTAATTATCTTCTCATGCTGAGGATCCTGCACACCTATAGTAAAGACAGAAAACAGATGCATCAATACTCATTTCCTTTCCTTTTCCTAAAGTGTTTGTACAGTATGCACAGGTTTTGCTTTGTTTGCTTTTCTTCATCTTGCAAGGAATTTCTGCTTGGAAAAATCTATATAGTAACAAGAACCCAAAAGTGGTAAGTATTACTTTGCTGGCAAAAAGTTACTCAAGCCCCAAATGCTGTTCAGAAAGCAGAAGAGAAGTTCAAGTGGAGGTAAGAGAAATGTGACTGCAAACACCTGAATGCAAGACTGGATTCCTCACAGAAGCCCAGCAGCCCAAGGGACTACAACAGGCAGTCTGCTGACGGTTTCAGTTCTTTATTACTGGAGATGGCACAGAGATCACACGATGGTACAGGGAGAGGTCTGCTCACACCTACTGCAAAAGGGATGGTTTAAATTTTTCTCTCATTAATGGAGACTGTCTTACAGTTATGGAGTCCAGTGATAAGGATTTTGATGGCTGCCTCCTTCCTGAGGGCTGTATCAGAACAAAGTTATCCCAATACAGGAGCGAAACAGGGACATGCTTAGGAAACTTGGGAAAGTCACCAAGTCTAGAAATCAGGTATTTACTGATGAGCCTCAATCAAGGGCATTCCTCAAAATTCTTCACAGCATTGTTAGACTAAACACAAGTAAAATTAAATGAATGTTTTACAATGTGGCAGCAAATGAATTCAAAAGAAACAAGCCAACTACATTTGACTTTTAAAGCCCTGAAAAGACCTCTTCAGGTTATGAATTCATAACTGTGAGGAGTTACCAAAAGGATAGGATTCCTTCGGTAAGCAGCAGCCGTGCCCAACAACTCTCTTCACAGTAACTCAAGAGACCTCATTCTCAAGTGCCCAATATTCGTACGAATTCACATTCAGCTGCTGGAATCAGCTCACATTGGGTATTTAGCTGCAAAAACCAGGCACTGACCTGATCTGGATACATTTTAACATTGTGACATACAATGATGAGATCTCTAAACTACAAAATTTAATTCCATAAGCACATCAAATGAAAAAAAACCTCCTTATGCTATAGCACATGAATTTTATTATCTTTGGCTTTTTCTAAAAACCTGTATACAGTCAGGTTTGATATTTCAGTCATTAAATCATAGGAATTCTCAGTTACTTATTAATAACTTTAGTAACAAAATCAGCTTGTAGTTCTGTACTGGAGAATTATTAATATTATTTTGTTTTCAGCTATTCATTATCTCTTTCAGTTAGACACTTTATCCTATTTTTCTGATTGTTTTATAACCAGCATTATGATGAACATTCATCTGAAGCTATGTAAGACATACAGGCTTCAGTCTGCAATGAAAAAATATACTGCAATCGTACCTTATTATAGCTACATATAAAGGCTGACAGCTAAATGAATGTAGTGCAAGAAAAGAAAGCCATAGAAACAGCGTTGCTATTTTAAAAGAATTAATCTATACTTAAATATAATTTAAAGTCTGACAGACTTTTGCCTTCTCTTCTTTTGGGCTTGTGCCTTCTACTTGTGTCATGAAAATGGTAAATTTTCTTTTAAGTGGAACTGCTGCTTGTATAAAATTGATGGAGTGTGGTCTTGCCAGTATCCACACACAGTCGCAGAGGACTGACTGTCTCGTGTACAAACAAGAGAGGACAGCATGCAGTAATAAGAAAAAAAAAAAAGCACAAAAAAAAGGCACAAAACCAGATTCCTAATTTAGACACTTTATTGGGTTTTTGTTAGCTGAGTCACAAGCATTTTTCTATAATGTATAGTATGTCAGCTGAGAGCTGCATGCTAAACACAGGAGCCAACAATAATATGACTTTCCCAGAGATTAGTACACCCGAGTGGTATTTCCAAAGTATGCAAAGCACTGCCATTTCAGACAAACATGTCAAAGTGTGGTGTCTGATGACACTATATTCAGGGATTCATTTTGTCTTTAAAAGCACACACAGGATTACAAACCATGTTATATTTCACAACATATTAAGAAAGTGTTTTCTTTTATTTCAAGACAATGATAACAACAGCACTGCAAGTAAGGACTGTAAATAGTCCAGGCATACCAAATGAGAAGTCAATAAAAAGGGGCAAACAAAAGAAAAGGCATGTGGCAATTTAGTGAACAGAAATAGAGGCATCTCCAGTACCTTCAGCTTCTCCATTTGTAAAGGAAAAATATCTATTTACTTTAGCACACAACAGTGTTCCACGAACATATCAAATTCCCACACACACCACTTGCTCCAT
The DNA here is from genome assembly GCA_034782735.1 of Sagittarius serpentarius. Taxonomy (NCBI): domain Eukaryota; kingdom Metazoa; phylum Chordata; class Aves; order Accipitriformes; family Sagittariidae; genus Sagittarius; species Sagittarius serpentarius. The sequence continues at coordinate 7,196,366 of JAVKLA010000053.1, read as the reverse complement.
TTCAAATATTTACTCTCACACAGTGGAATTTCTACTCTTACAAAAGAATTATTTTGTATGACTACAAAGGCAAGTAATTGCTGTCACTGGAGAATGAAGCTTGTTATTTGTCTTCAGATAAGCCACAATATTCCTTTTTATCCATTCTACATAAATTGTACCATTGTACCTCAAAAACCTAGCCTTTTCCTACTGGGTTCATGCATGTTCTGAAAATTTCTTTTGAGTAAACTCTGTGAAGAGCACAGCTACCTGAATGTGGCTAGATGAGACTATAGTCTCTATACTTTGTGGAATGACTTTGCAATTTCTGGCTTTATTTTAGGGATAAATCAGTCCAAGTTACACTTAAAAGGGAGTAACAAGTTCAGTCAGATTTACAGCGGTCAGCTGTATAACTCCAAAGCTATATACATTGCTGCCATGATCTGTCTGCCTTTCTATTAACAACCATCCTCCCCCACCCTCCCTCCCAAAAAAAGAAGAAAAAGGTTATTACTGTACAGACAGCACTGAACAACCCTGAAGAATCAGTTTAGCCAGGGACTGAGGTAGGCAAGGCACCATCTCAGCCAGGGGGCAACAATACCACACAAGGGAAATGGGGACAGACAGGGACCAAAACAATGTATTTGCGTCTTCAGTAAAAATCTTCATCAGAAGATGAGCAACTGAGATCACTTGCAGGAGAAAGTCCTGAAAACGGGGCACACTAGATGGGAAAACTCCCTAATCTGACCCAGGGATATGACATGGTTACGCTTATTAGGAAAGGACAGCACACACTTAACAGAGCCTGAAGTTGAAGAATGAGTCGCCTCAGTCGTCTTTGATGTGGTACAAGATGCTATCACCAGATTTATATATCTATCAATGCAGAAAGTCTGCCCCTGAAAAATTACAAGATTCCAGGCATTCTGAAAGCACAGCAGTGCCTAACCCTTCCACCGACATGGTAACACAGATGAAAAACCACGATATCACCAAACAGATCAGCAGATGCCACTGTAAACTGAAATTAAACCCACCGACAAGACAAGCTCATTCCTGCCTACTTCAAAGTAGGTCTCTTCCCCCATGGGCACAACACATTTCACAAAGATCAGCGCTGACACTTTTTAAATATAGCAAATACCTCTTTCTTAGTACATCATAATCATTACATTTTAGCGAGGGTCATGGGTAAAACTCAGACAAATCACATACAGTTCAGGAGACTGACGAGGAGCTGCAGAAGAAGAGAGAAGCACCATGGGTGGAGTAACGGCCTCAGCATTGATTCACTTAAGAGGCTGATTCACTTAACAGGTCACAGTACTGGTAAAACTGATTTTTAAAACTTTTTGCTAAACCTACACAAATTTCACAAAAGGAGAAGATGAGAGTACTGCTGATCACACACCATTAATATATTATTTGGTTAATTTAATTCAGTAGCCCTTAATTGTGAAAACCAACTTTTAGTCCTTCAGAAACAGCATTAACTCATGTGTGGCTATCGCTGTTGTTTTTTTTTTTTAAAAAGCCAAATTCCAACATATGAAAAGTTTCAACTCTAAATATTTACCAATTAATATTAGAGCTATTTCAGATATACAGTAATGTTGCAGTATGTGTGAGTCCTTTGCTTTAAAACTCAGAAACAAAAGATGACAGTAACTAGTTGTTCATTACCACAGGACTTCAGAGGGAAGGTTTTTTTTTTTAATTAATCGAAAGGATTTCCTGACAACATTCCCATATAATTTTTATAGCACTCTGCATATGTACAGAAACCAAGACTTCGTAGAAGAAATTCTTTGAAATGTAACTTAACATCCCATTTCTTCCTCTTTCACCAGACTTTCAAAAAGTGGTAAGCCTACTTTCAAAAGTAGTAATTCAAGGCATACAGGGGTACCTCCTTCTGTCCTCGGTCTCTGGTTCAGTTGCCTCCAGGCACTTCTTAGCTGTTGTCTGAATGTAACAGTCAAAATGAAATTTAACTCTTTTGCCGGGTACAAAGGAAAAGCCGGAAAACCATCCATTATTGGCAGAAAATTAAAGACGAATAGCTCTGATATTGTTCATATATAAAACAGCTAGCAGGGCAAAGCCACTCAAAATCATACAAATGCTGCTTTGAAGGGAACTCTGGAGACCTCCAGTCCCAGCTCCTGCTAGGGTTACAATTCCTGCTTACACCACAGCAGGTCACCCATTTGAAGGCTGGCATTGTCTAGCCAATACTCAACCTCCGTCACGGATGGAAACTCCAGTGCCTTGGGACAACCTGTTCCAGTGCTGTACTATCTCGCTAGGTAAGATGTCTTTCCTAATGAACCTCTCAAGCTACAATTTCTAGCCATGGGTATTTTCAGGGTTTGTTTTGGTTTTACACTCTGTGCCCCTACCAGGAAGGGTTTAAATTGGTGACCCTTGCAGCTGCTCTTCAGGCAATTGGGGGCCTGCAATTAGACTGCCCCATAGCCTTCTCTTCCCCAGACTAAACAAGCCCAGCCTCCTCATACTCCACTCACTGCCTGCCACCAACTAGATGCTGAGCCTTCAAGCTTGGCCGTCCAGCCAATTTTCAACATACCTAACAAGCAGTCTGTTCTTCCCAACCATCATGCCTCAAGTACCACAAGAAATGCTTTTGAAGCACGCAGGGTTTGTTTTCATCATCAACTTTTCAAGCAGCGAGAAAAGAAAAATTCATACAGGCTTGCTGTATATCTCTTAAGATAGCTTTCCTAAGTGGTATGGTTTGTGGCTTTTCTGGGTTAAATCTGAGACACACATAGCTTTCTGTGGATTTTCCATTATGAGTTGCTTCTATGCTTTGATACAGCTACCTATTTGAAATCTTGACATGATTCTTCAGGTATTAGCAAGAAATAATAGAGAAGCACACATACCCATAGTAAACACACACACGTACAATATACGCGTATGACCTGTCAACGAACGCAGCACGATAAATTCAACTTCTAACTACAAATCTGCTCATTTACATAGGTACTTGTTACATAAATTAGCAAACGTAATAAATACAACATATGAAGTATTATATGGATGTAAAGTAACAAAGTAGAAACATGCAGGAGAAATATTACATCTTGTTTAGATTCTTCCTCCCTCTGACACATACTTACATCACATACTTGAAAAGGCATGTAAAAAAAATCCAGTTCACACAACTCAGGATGAATACAGAGAGGACTGTACTTATTTTTTTAAATCCTACAATTTAACATATTCCTTTTTTCTTCAGTTACTAGTTTGAATTCAAACTTGTACTGTTACCTTAGGCACTGAGTATCATACACTGTTTAACTGCCAGCTAAAGGTCTTTCTGCTGAAGCTATGTAAAGAACATTATGTGAAAGACTGCACACAGATGAAGTGAGCAGAGAAGCAAAAGCTTTCTAATCGATCTTCAGAAACCCTCAGTTTTGGCAGTTGGCCCAACAGGGAAAGTAAAAGAAAGAAAAAGAAAAAAAAAAAAAAAAAGAAGAAGAAAAAAAGACATAATTGGAGAACAGAGCATGCAACTGTAGTAACAAAGTTTCCAAGCAGCTGTATGACTTAACGTCTTTCAGAAGATAATCATGAGTAATCATACACTAACAAACCTTCTTTGATTCCAAATTGCATCAAGAAACAAAAATGAGTTTATACTTTTACTTTACAAGTTTATACTTTATAACCTTCAAGTATTCTGCCAGCACTTTGCCTAGTACTCTGGCTTCTGCTCAAAGAAGAGGATGGCAATTAAACAGGGGTTTTTGTGCACGGTAAATCTTCCTGCAATAAAAGTAACCTCTATTGAGATCTGTTTTCAGACCAAACTCTTTTGGAAGGCAGTCTTGGTCCTGAACTTCTCAATATCTTTTAAAAACTAGATAAATACTACATTTTAGCCAAGATAAAGAATTCCTTTTGCTAAATGTTAGATGAGGTAACTTTTTTGGTGTTATCACATACTCTAATTATTCTACAGTGTTTCAATAAGCATTTATTCCAACATCCACAGGTAAAGTCTTGGCTGCACTGGAATCAATATTAAAGCTCCTGCTGACGAATTGAATATGAAAGGAATTCCATCTATATTAAACACATAAAGCTGTTGGAATAACTATTTTATAATGGACTGATAACATCATCATCTGCTTTTTTCAGTCATGGGCCAGTAATTATCCTGAAATAGATAGGATTATTAGTATGTTGCATATTCATAAAATAAATATACACTCCAGTCATTCAAAAATTAACAAAGAGGTCTGCAACATGACAATTAGAAGTTAAACTTGTTATAGCAATAGCCTTCTTTTATGGATAAAACAAATGTCAAGCTGGTCCTTTTGAGAATATTTTTTCACATTTTTTCTTGCCTCCGTTTTTTTCCTAATAACAATATTATGCAGTAAGTAACCGACACATAACATACAGATTCTAGTCAAGGACTGCTCCCTATCTCCATCGTCTTCCACTAAACTGCTAGCTTCAGTGACCTGAGTCACCTCGGGCAGAAAAGGCATCACTTAAGGAAAGAAAATTCTAGCCTCTTCCCCCAATCAAAACTATTTAGATATTTAATGAATTAATCCGGAATCATGTTGTTCTGGAGGTGCAAATGAAGAGGTAAGGATATAACATTTCCAGCAGAAGGTAGATGTGGAAGTTTTATAGGCACTATATTATAGTTAATTCCAGTAAGAAAGTAATTATGTGTAGGTGTACTGCTATACAGAAATGCAAAAGTATTGATAACTGTAAGAGCATACACATTTAAAAGATTACAGACTGGATATAAAAGAGCCTCCTTGCCAAATACAGGCAGAATAAAACACTGAGAAGCTAACCTGATTCCACATCTGTACTTTGTAAGAAAGAAGACAACACATCAGGCTATCACCGATGCAGAAATTTTTAATTTTTAATGCTATTGTCTGAAGAAATATACTTCAAGAGAAGAAAATTCTTATCTCCTATTTTTCATTAGTCATATACGGTTTGGATAATAGGTGGGCATTTGACTCTCCTCTATATGCCATTACTGTATTAAATACAGTAGAGGAATCATTCAAAGTTCACCAGTAAGGATGAATGAGATAGAACTAAAAATACCTATTTTATGCACAGCAAAAGAACAGCTGTTTATACTGCTATTTTTCTTCACTTTAAGTGATTTACAATCCATTGACATTTACATTATGGTCTCTAAATGCCGAAGTAGTATCTGGAACTGGGATGACAAAAAAAGCTATAACAAAACATGTAACTACTTGAACTACTTTTTAGTTCCTAAGTGGGGAGGGATGGAGGGCGAAAGAGTGGAAAGGAGAAGAGAGAGAGAGAGAGGAAAGGAAAAGGAAAAAACTGGAAAAAACCACCATTCTGAATGAATCACTCCCCCTGCTTTTTCAAGGCTTGGCAGATAGTAAACAGTTCCATGATCAATAGTAGCAAAGGCAGACAACAGATATAATCAGCCTAAATACCTGACTTCACCCATCAACAGCATGAGGTCATCATGATTTCCTCTTCTTCCTACAAGACCTCTCTTAACATTTTTCTTTTCTGCTATATTCCAGAGCATCAATCCACTACATAATATTTTTGATGTTTTCTGTATCCTATTTTCTCTTCCCCTGTACAAGGCTGAAGTGTTTTACGTATTCTGCACTCACAAGACCCTCTACACAAAATGACGTGAATAGATAGTGAAAATTGTCAAAGCTGAAACAAAGCTGAACAGTATACAGCAACAGATCCATTTTCCAGGTGTTTCTTGTGGAAGACCAGAACAGCAGGGGGCTCAGTCTTTCATTTAATAATGAACAGGTAAAATGAGTAGTCCTCAATGATAATGAAGCTTAGAAAGGGACGGGCTTTTGAAAGCTACTTACTCAGGTTTTAACAAACACATGATTAAAACGGTCTGGGATAGGTGGAATTGCAAGTCTCCTTGGAAAAGTACAACTTAAGACACATGAAAAGATGTGCTGTAAGATTTAATGCCAAGAGAGACCAGGAAGCAAGAACAAACAGTAAAGCAGGAACACGGTTGCTCAGCTGGAGATATTTATACCTACTAAGAGATAACAAAGTTACTTATTTACTTTATAAAGAAAAAAATGGGTTTTTAAAATCTTACGTGTTTGGGAGGTCTGGGTGGAAAAAAGTGAGTATTTTCAAATCTGTAATCTTTCCAATTCTTCTGCTACTCAAAATAGCTATTTTTTCCTCCTATGGGAAACTGATTTAGCAAATCTCTGGAAAAAGTTAACCAAATTCTTAAAGGTAAATAAACATCAACAGAAATTATAACTAAAAATAATATCTATGGCAACAACAGAAACTCAAGTGAATGCGAAAAACATCACGTATAAATGCTCAAACCCAGCACTTCCAATTTGTTTTCAGTTTTATTATGAGAGCACTTACAAGCTACATCCAAAATTAGCTTTAGTAGTACTAGAGACCACACACATGCCCACACAGTAGCAGCCAGTCTCTCCTGAAAGACTGTACATACCAGATGAGGTAGGAAGGGACAGGGAAAGAGAGCAGTATTACCCTGATTTTCCAGACTGTATGTGACACAGAGTGGTTACAAGTACAAGAAGATAACTTCAGCAAAACCATGAAATGAACCTGGATCTCCTTTCATCTCCATTAAAAGCATTAGTTTCAATGCCATCTCTTAAAACCTACCTGTGCTTCATTTTCTAACACTAGCTATGGCTCCCTGTATGCTTTTAAATGCGATTCATGCCCTTTACAGAAAAATTCTTTAAAGTCTGACCCATTTGAAAATTTCACTTCTTGATCTTAAGTCAGACTTTGTTGAAAAGCAAGGCTTAATTTTATTATGCCCCTTTTCTTTATAGTTCCTTCAGTTTATACTGTGGAGCACTTGTTAAGAGCAGATACTAGTAAACATTTGGGAAAAAGATTATCCATGGTCCATGTGGAATTCAGTCTGAATAAATAGACTCTATGGATACGGTATGTGTTAAACAGCTACATCTCATTTTAGGTATTATTCAGAATGAAAAATATAATCCTGTCCTGATCATGTTCCAAGAGGGAATAAAAAAAAAAAAAAAAAAAAGACAAAACCACTACCCTAATCTTTAGAAATACCAGTCCTGAAATGCTTTGGTTTGGTTTTCCATTGTTTGGTATTTGTGTGGGTTTTATTTTTTTAATTCTTCATACAGCAGAGCACTATAATGATAGCAATTCAAACATTTATGAAGATTGTCAGTCATATTTCAGTTCTGAAAAGAAAGTGTTCAAGACAATTTTGAAAAGCGTTACTGCTTAGCTATACGAAACTCTAACTCTAACCTTTTCAGTCAGAAAATTACAGTGATGAAGTTGTGTAAGAGGATACATAAAAGAAAACCAGAGATTTAAGGGGTTTGTACACTACAATTGATGGTGTGACTGCAGCACTTCAGGCTAGTTTTAACTACAGAGCAAGAGTAACTACAACAATGAACCCAATGTGGCATTTAGTTCAGTGTCAAAAATGCAGAGGGTCCTAAGCACACTACAAAGTTTGTGTCAAACTCTTGGTACAGAAGTAACATTGCCACTGGAAACTTCAAAGGCAGCTTGAAGCTGCCTCAGGCTTGCATTATATATTGTATAGAGAAAATGTACATCCAGCATATCCTTATGTTAAAAAGACAACAGAAACAAAGAAAGTACTTTAAAGAAATTATCTGGCATCTGTTTATGTATTTTCTGAACTGAACTACACTATACTTCTAAATTCAGAGACAAAAAACCCTTATGTCTTTAATATCCATTAAAGCAAAAAAGATTTTAGCTGGTGTTAGCCTGCTAAAACAAAGCTTTTGGAAGAATATAATGCCTTCATCTCATTAAAATTTGGTTCCTAGAAGATGATTTGGCAGAAAGTGGTCATGCAATGTCAATACTGATCTGCAGAGATGAATGCAATGCAACTGTTATTGAACTGGAAGAACTTCAAGCAGACAGAACTCAGCACAAAAAAAACTTGAAACACTCATTTCTAGTATCTTTGCATGGAAAATTAAATTATGCAACACTCTAGAAAAGTACTCTTCCAGAAGAGGATTTACATGTCTAGAAGCAAGTCAGAAAGGAAGCACAAGTCCAGCTGCAAAAGACAGTCTGTCTTTCTGCAAGGAGAAAGTGAAAATGTTTTGTACAGCATAAAATTGCCATATGGAGGAATAATACTTTTTACAACTCCTGTTAATGTGCATCTCTGGTCTTGCTCTTTATTGAATTCATGTGTACATGAACATCAAGGATATGTTTTATAGACAGACCACAATGACAAGCAATCAACATTTAGAATAACTGATGAGAATTTTCTTAGGATAGGGTAAAATTTCTAGCTTCAGTGAGACAACTCTTGCCATTCTCTCTAACTTTAGAGAAGTAAGATACATGTAATTTTCAGTTAATTGCAAGTGGTATGAGCCTACCTGATCTTTCAGCCTTTATTCACACCAGGGACTTCACAGAAGTCAAACTATCTTCTCACATTTGTACACAATTTATCCTTACTTTACTCTGACCTTTCTATTTTTTCAAAGGCAGACCATAAAGGCATACTAAAGCAGCCATAAGAGACCTACGTCCCATGACATGCGCAATACAGTAGCCTATTTTAAGTAAAACTGCTTCCAAAAGACCCTTTTGCTAATCTAGTATAGCAGGTGTCTTTGAGGAGGGCTAACAGGAGGGCCCTGAGGACCATCACAGGCACAACTTATGCCACTGAAAAGATGGTATGCAGTGTTGTGATCTTCAGAAACCTACTGGTATACTGATTTAGGCTTCATTCCCCAGTGCTGCCATTGTTCACCTTACTTTACACGTTAACTTATGATTTTATTTATTCACATATAATTTATTACTTATCTCACACAAGAAGCTCAAGCTTTTATCAATAGGTCTTACATTTTTTTCTGCCTACCTTTAATATAAAAATCTTCTAGAGTTATGTTTAACCCAAGATCAAGAAGCCTTACATGGGATCATCTGAAAAAGCTCCACAGTTATAAAATGAGAAGTGAGATTTGAAACTCTTAAGTCACTCCAATATCCCTAGTTTAAGATACGCTTCCCATTTGTCAACCTTTTTTAAAACTACCCAAGGGAACTGTCTGTGGTGTTCCCAAGAGTCTTGGCAATGCTGTATAGAGTGTAGTCCTTTAAACTAACTTGTTCAATCACAGCATCACATCAAAAGCTACTGTTCAGTTTGAAATCCAGGATGCCAGGTATGCTGCTTTCCACAGCAGTCTTATCCCCAGTGTTATTCAGGATCATGTTTAAGTACCAGACCAGTATTCAAACAGATCTGTCACTTCACTTTTTTTACACTTTAACCCTTGCCAAACCATCCATAACATTCTTCAGCATTCTTCAAATTCTTTGGAAAACACATATAGGCATATGGGAGGGTTGGGGGAAATCAGTGTTTAAAATGCATTTTGCATGACTCCCCTGCACTTCTGGCAAACAGGCAAACTATAAAACAAAATCAGACCCTTAGTCTTAGTAGTGCAGCTTGATGACTGCCCCGAGGGGACTGGCTTCAGTTTAGACAACATGGCGTTGTTTTAAGATCCAATGGTAGAAAAAATAGTGACACACCTTAGTAGTGCTCTCTTGCCCAATATGGATATTGGAAGCCCATCTGTCCACGAAGAAATAAGAGCTGCTTCACTGATAATTCATCCTAAGTCAGCTGTATGCTAGGTCAGGATATTTGATGAAAACAACTTTCCATTCTCTTCACACACTTTTCAGAAGGTGTTTTGGATGCCTGTTATGGCTGAATCTATATCCTTGCTTGAACTCCTTGAGGTGGAATGTGGAACTATTAATTCACAGGCACAGAACTGCATTTGTTAACTGTAGTTTAGACAAGTTGAATTCCAAGTTCAAATCACATCACATGAGTCTCAAGGTAAGGAAGAAATTAAATCCCAGGACTCTATTTGCTAAAACAAGTAAGACAAAAAGGATTTTGCCCTAGTTACACTTGGAATCACTATGTAATGACATGTTAATCCCCATGCTGTAATTTTAACAGAGAATTATACACTTTAAAATAGAAGAAAACTGTAGCAATTTCAATGAATTGAAATTGTGCCTTATGTTAAGGCACTGCATTTTTCCATGGCATAGCAGCAGGTTACTATACAGAAGAGAACAGCTTTTATAAATAACCACATCTTGACGCACATTTCATTTATAATTTTATGCCTAAGAATTCCAACGTGATCCCAACACAAGGCATTTATCAACGGTTTCAACACTAGTAGGTGAAGTGGTAATTCAACTGTAAAGCAAACAAGGTACAAACATCAAGCCCTGAAGCTTATGCTCTCATGTAAATTAGAATGAACAAAACAATTAATATATGCATAATCTAGTCCAACACCAGAATTAACAGGGCGTTTGAATCATTTGGTGATAAATGGTCTACAATAGCTAAAAGTGCATATCTCAAGCACACGATGGCTGAAGAAGAAAGTAAATGTTTTTCATATCTAATCAGTTCCCCTTTATAGAATTTCAGTAATATGTGTCTACAGACTTGGGTAGTCCATAATTTTGTTTACTTAGTCCACCATAGCACTGCATGAAAAAGAATTCTATACACATAGAATGCTTAAAACGAATCTGAAATTTGTTAATTCAGCGCTTATTGAAATTTCTAGCCAAGTTAATCTTATCTTCTTATAAGCCCCTTAGCTGAGGTCTATTTTATGAAAATCTTGCACAATTAAAAACAAAAAAAAAGAGGTCCAAAATACTATAGCAGCTGTTTGAAACTGAAGGCTTGAAGTTAAGATTATAATATGCCACAGGTAAAATATTATCTGCACATCAAAGAGTCACTGCTGTAAAGAAATACGAAGCACTGGATGCCAAATGTTGACTGCCTCCACTCTGAAGCTGAATAACAGGGCAAAGATTCCTGAGTGAAAATCAACTGAGAACGTTTTTTTGTTTGGTTTTTTTTGTTTGTTTGTTTGTTGGTTGGTTTGGGTTTGGGTTTTTTTTTTTTTGTTGCGGGGGGCAGGCATGTCTTGTTTTTACTGTTGGGGGTTTCTTAATACATAGTATTATTTTTTAAAAAAATATTTCACAAACTAAGTACAGTGAAAAGTCTTGGTCTCCTGCAAAAGCAGACAAGTTAAATTATGTACTTGGTAAACCTGCCCTGATGACTGTTGATTTTGCTGTTTGAGAACTCCTTCCTCACTGACTGAATTTGAGGGAAGTAACCGATTTGCCTCTTGCTGGTTGCAATTTAAATTAACACAATTTGTTTGCGTAGTGACAGAACGTTGCAGAATGATGAAGTTAGCTTCTGACAACATTATTCTGTCAGAAGATTACTTTAAAGCATGGACATTACATGCAATTTTCCTGAGAATGCTCAAAAAAAAAATTCAAGCAAGGTTCAGAGGCCTTAAGTTCACCTCACTTAGGTGTAGATCTTTAGCAAGCCTTAGGACATGAGAGGATGAAGAGCAGAAAGAGGAGGAGGACTGGTATTTCATGGTATTACCTATTTCCATAGAACTAAATGTTACCGAAATGGTTGATTTCACTGCAAGTGTAATAGTTCCTCTGCAGTGAGAAAAATTCTCAAAATAACATTTAAGTTGAGGTGTCACTGTTAAAAGAAGAAAGGCTGGACCACAAGGGATGAAAAAACGTATTTGACTTGAAAACAGGACTTCTTTTTTAAAGCTAGTAAATAAATACAGACTTGCTAACAGATATACTTTCCTTCACATGGTACTAACTTTACTCTGGTTTCAAATCCCATTTCCACCAAAACATTATTTTAGAGAGAACTGGAGTTTGCTCTCTATTAAAAGTAATTAGACTAACTCTTTATGGACTATGCTGAAGTAGGGTACACATGTTGACACACAAAGAAATTATATTTTTTAATTACTATTAGAATCTACAAAGTGGAAAAAAATCCCTATGTACAGAACTTTCATTTAAACTATTTAAACATTTTTGGACAAAGAACAGGAGGCATTATGAGTCGCATTGCTGCAAAGACAAACCACATGCATCCATACACAGGCATTTGTTGAAGAACTGATGAAAAAAATCTTCAAACTCTTCCATCAGTTAAGAATATTTGTTACTTCACAGTTCAGCAGAAGTAGCTCTGTGGTCTGTAAAGTCTTTTCAGATTTCACTCTGTGGTTTCCAAAAAAAAAAAAAAAAAAAAAAAAAATTTCTTGGAATACGATCTCATCCTAATCTTTTCAATATTTATGGTATGTCTAATTACTGCTAAGTGCTCTTCTGGAAGTAACATCAAATCTGCTTTTAAGATCCAAGGAGATCACAGCACAAGTGAAAGTGAGAAAATAATTAGAACAACAACAAAATAAGTCATCATCTCATTTTGAAATTGGCCAAATCTGATGAAGGCTAAAGTGATCACACACTCTCAGCTCATGGGAATGCAGATTTGCCTCTGGAAGATTCTTGTTTTCCCACATTGGAAGAGGAGAGCTGAAACTGTTTCTGATATCTTTGAAGACCAGCTGCAGGCCTAAAACTAATAAAGATGAAAGTCTTTGTGCCCACTTCAGAAGAGATGGATGTGAAATATATCAAATATCAGAGGCATACACGGAATCAGCAGTGCTAACAGCCATGTTTAAATGAGTCCATACCATTAGAATTATTACTAGCAGAAAAAACAATTAAGGGTAGAAATTCAAAATGTGGTCAGATTCAGACTGGCACATTCCCCAGGATTTTTCAAATTACAATCCAAGGATATCCTCAGATCAGCATTAACCAGTCTAATCATTCCACTGTCTTGGTCTGGAAACACAAAAAACATGCTCCACTTCAGCAGGGACTGTGAGAGATATTAAATGGACTTTAAGCGTGACAAAAAGAATGGGTAAAGATCTCGCCGCCAGAAGCCCAAGCGATTCCATGAATCAGGAACACAGAAAGTGTCCTCTTCACCTCCCACAAGTTTAATTTCCCATTTGCTCCATCGTGCTACCAGGTTTTACTGCAGCTCTGAGAATCCTAACAGTGGGGACCTTCCCCAGGGTGAGGGAGGTGAGTTCGACCCAGCACAGTGCTGCTGATGCCACTTCCTCATGTCATTGTTGTTAGGTCAAGCCTAGCACCAGTTGCAGTAGCAGACTTCTGACTTTAAAGTCTCTTTGCAATACCATATATGTACACCATCAGAAAGCCACTAATATTCTGGTCAATATCTTCCTTTTCACATGCTGGTAAAAAGCAATTCCTTTAAGTTTGCTGGTCGAAGTGGAGTAAACAGAACAACCCGTTTATGCAGGTATTCATTCTCTCAAGCATAGAGTGAATCAGCTATTCTGGGTGCAGTTTTCCTCAACCAACTAATGTTTTAAAAGAATGGTACTTAACTGTGAGATAACAGACAGAAGAACGAATGTATATTAGGCATTTCAGACATTTGCTGTACTGATAGGACTTCCTTTGGGAAACTTCCCACAAGGACTGCAAGTTTCCACAAGGGTCTGCGTTTGCACTTTGTCCAGTGTTGCTTATTATCCTTACTACTTCTAGAGACTGGTCTAGGAAAATGTTAGGCAAAAGCCCAATTGAAACAAAGTAACCTTTGTAAAGTAAAAATAGTATAGATTAATAAAGGGGCTGGAAGCAGAGTTTCTTTCTTTATTTTGGCAATTTTTCAGATACAACTCCCTCCAACCCCCAACAGTTGGAAAATTGGGTTTCATTCCATTTTCTGGTACATCCTGCAGACGACAGTAAACCTGCTTTATCCATTTGCAAAATCACTTGCTTTCCTTGCGATTGCTGTTAAAATTCAAGCTGATAACAAAAACACTCCCTTACTCACAGACACATGTGCCGTTCCCCCAGCACATACCCTTCAAGCTCTAACGCCCGGTATAGGATGGAATCACTAGGGATAAGAAGTCGGCAAAACCGGACATCTACTCACAGCTCAGCCCAAAGCCATTCATTAAGACAATATTCTCAGACTCACCAAAGGCACTTAGTTATATCCGTTCACGTTTCCTATTCTAATAATTCCCTTCACAGGAAAACTTTCTTTTCTGTTATGGCTAGTGGAAAATAATGCCACATAAATATTGAGCAATATTGATACTTACCAGCAACTCCCAATTAAATAGCCCAGGGACTTGTTTAATTTACCTTCTAAAGCCTTAACTTTTACAGTTACTGCAAGAAGAGGAGAGAAAAAAAAGCCACTTCCTTATTTGTGTTACAAATTTCTTTTTCATAATATTTATTCAAATTCTGGTTACAAGCCAAAATAATTGTGTCTCAATGTGAAAAGGCAGGAGTTAAAATAATAAGTTTAAGGACATTTTGTGTAAATATAAATGAAAAAAAGCAACTTATGATAAATATTTGCTGTGTCTATCTACTCATGGAGATAAATCCTGAAAGATGATGAGAACCATCCCCTTTTTCAACAGAGCATGTAATTATCTTTTCACCAGGCTCATATTACCAACCAGTCTGGGCTAGAAGACTAGTCTTAGATTGCTAACATAACAAAATCTTACACCTTTAGTACAACTGAATTTATCTTAAGTCAAAGCAAAAACTTAACCTAAAACATTTAATGACCTCCAAAGCTAAAGAAAACCCATTAAACTGCTTTTAAGTGCACTAAACAGTTCACAATTAAAGTCTAGATTTTAATATTACCTTAACATCAGAACACCAGAAATTCATTAAATCTTTCTTTATTATTATTATTGTTATTTATTATTATTTTTGGGGAGTGAGAGCAGGTAGTTGTTTGGGGTTTTTTTCCCCTTTAAATTCAGAGTACTGTACCACTATTAATACCTGAATGTTTAAATTAGCCATAGTCATTTGACAATACAATCTGCTGGAATCCTTCTCATCTGGTCTTTCCCTCTTTTATTCCATGTACATTACAGCTGGTAACGTGGATGAAATCCAGATGTTATGTAAAACAGCTGCAAATATGTGCTTCTATCTAAGACTCCAGTGCTTTTACTCATACACAGAAAATGCTTATACTGTCAATGTCTGTGAGATCAGTTCACTGAAAAAAAAATTAAGGCAGCTGCTATGCCTTGGTAACAAAAGTCAAAAAGAACCCCCAGTCAAACTCAGTTCTTGACTTAAATTTGGATACCAGTTGGTTTATCAAGATATCCATTCAATGACAAAATGTACTATTCTGTTTATCAGTTTTGTAGCTTTTTTTCCCCCCTATAAATTCATTATTCATTGCATTTTACTTTTTCATTTTGATCCAGACATACAGAACAGCACTATGTAAGACCTGATTATCTCTTCTCTTCCAAGGTCATCGAAGTCTTATCTAAATCTGCAGTCCTAGTTCATTAATGAAAATGAAAGCCCTAATTTTTCTCCCATTCCATTGCTTTAACACAGAATCATATTATTTCTTTTCACAACACAATTTTTGGGTGAACTAAGTGGAAATATTGATTAATTACAGTAGAAAAAGCAAGCAAAACAAAAATAAATGAAACTCAAGCACTAATATGTGCATAGAATACCATCATATGAAGAACAATTTACAGAAAAGAAGAAAGAAAAAAAAGATACGAGTGGGTTTTATTTTAGTCTCACGCAAATACCAGATTTGTGAAGTTGAATATGAAGCATCAAATATCAGTGTTTGAACACTTGTTATATAATGAAAAATTATATTTGTCCAACACTGAATTATAAAGTAAACTGATGACAAATTATGAAATAACCCTGTTAAACCTGGCATGTTGGACAGTCTATATCCAGATGGTAAAAATCTATTCCAATTTTTTTTCTCCACACTCACACACAAAATGATGCTGTCATAATTCTATTGCCATCAAAGAAGATGGAAGAAAAAGAAACAATGTCCACTTTAGATTAAGCAATTTCATCTTGAAAGACACTATAGAATCCTCTTTTTAACTACCTAGAAGGCTGTCAAATTTTAATCATTAGTCATCACACCAGACTTGTTCCAGACTGGTGTCTTTGCAAGGAAAGGCAGGGAAGCAACCAGTAAACATTTTCTGCCATTTATGGTGCAGAACCCAATAAATTACTTTGACCTAATTAAGAGATATTCTTTTTATTTTTATATATCTCCGTATACATACATACATATATACACACACACATAAAACCATCCTATACATAATTCTAAATAATCATGTTCGTGAGGATGCCTGTGGGGATGTACTATGCTCTGGGGAAAGCACCCAGTTCTGTCTAAATTCTAGCTCAGGAGGGATCACCTAGCTGCCTGCAGCACACTTTTAGCACCCAGAAGAAATTCTGAGCAAGGTATCATGCAGGGCCTCTCCGTAACACAACACTAGCTAGCTGCCCAACTCTGTATCACCAGTTCCCATTTTTTGCTGTGGGGTGGTCTCGCAGAATTTTAGCAATAAATAAGCAGCTGAGCATAGTCTGACACAGCTGAATAATAAAGGTGTGAGAATGAATGCAAGGAACAGCAAACCAGTTGCTCAGTATGAGGCTGCAGTGAAGTTCTGAATACTCAGAATTGGTCAGTCATTACTGGAAGAAAATACGGAAAGCATTTCTACAAATGGAGTACTGCAGTATCCTACTGCTGTAAGAGTGACAGATCAGAGCATTAAAGAAAACTTTGATAGATATATATCCCCTGATTACTGAGGATGTAAGAGAAAATAAATGCTTCCAATGAATGAAGAAGAATGTGTGTCACAAAGCACAAAGAGGCTGACAGTGCAGTGCTGAAACAGCCAGGGTAATAACCACCTACACTTTCTCATTTCCACGGATCTCCATGCAGTAGGACTGTGCAAGGAACACAGATGTAATTTGTCTCAAGTTCTTTCAGTTTTCCTTTGTCAGACTGTAATTTTACTCGGTTTGTTTGGGTTTGCAACAACTGTTGATTGCAAAGATTTTCTACTGGGAAAACTATACCATGGATATTGAGGGTTCTCAATTTTCCCAGCACAGCAGCAAAACTGGGTCATGCCCTTCGAGGACACTGCTTAACAAGTACTAGCTGATCACTTAACGTAATTGATTATAGACTGGATTATAATTTATACATTACAGTAAAATATAAGTGAGGTTATCAAAATGGGCACCAGTTTAGTTTGTAGAGTAATGGTTTACTGATGATTGTATCCCAGAAAAACCAGAAGTGTGAAAACGTAACTCAACATTCATAAAATTCTGTATTCATGTTTACTCACCAGTTTTAACTGTGAAAAAAAACTTATCATTTTCATTCTATATTATTCTAGGCTTTTTGATTCTTCATCTTTTACAACAAAATGCCATTTTACATGACATAATTCAGTATCAAAACCTTTTAATAAATAATTAACCATTTGTACAAGTTGAAACATTTCTGATCTGCAAGATGACTGCTTTAAAATTTAACTATAAATCTCATTACATTTGTTGTTTTCCACTTAATGGACAAATTAAAAGTTTTCTGCAGAAAGCATGGAAAATCACAGATATTCTCATTTAAGAGGAGAGGTTAAAGGCCTTTTTTCTTTAACCAAACTTATGCAAACCATCCTACCTTCTGCAGATTAACCCTATTTTCCAAAATAAAAACCTCTCAGGATCCTTTCCATTCTTTTAGCAGATTCATTTAAGCTACTTTCGTCTTTCTAGAAAGATAAAAATCTAGTCAACAGCAGAATATAGATCAAAAAGCCTTTGCCTATTATAAACAACTTCTAATTATGGCTCATAAGACAATAACTCTCAAAAGTTTATTCACCACGTCTTTGTTTCAGAAAGGTGGTTTTAGACATTTTTCCTACAAGTTTACCTTCTTTCCTCCTTCTGTGTAATTACCACTATTACTGACAAGTCTAAAAACGCAGAGAAACAAAACTATTTCTAAGAATTAGAAATATTAGCACAGATGTCTTACAGTATCACAAGGGAGGATTACTACACACATGCATGTGTACAGGTGTTTAATATCACTTAACTTAATACTATTAGAGTGCTTCTGCAGCCGCCAAGAAGGTGCTGTGAGTGCTTTTTGGAGAGATAGAAAGATGAATCGTTTTGGTACCAGGTGCCTCCTTCCAGAAGGACAGGCTACCATGTGTGTGTAGTTAGGAAACAGGCAAGCTAAACAAACTATTTTTAAAGCTTATTCTTGCAGCTGTCTTCATTCTCTTAGTACAGCTGTGCAAGCTATGAAAAGTCTACATCATGGTTAACTATTTTGTTTTCACTTTTCATGTCCTCTGTAAAAGACATATAATCAGTCACTTTTATGCTGAAGCTTGTATTATACATAATTACTACTATAGTAATTAAACCAAACTTAGCAAGTGCTATTTAGTCAGAACCATAGTGGTGCTTACAGTGTTAACTAATGTCTGCTGCTAGTGACAAATTACTCTCAGTAGACACTTCATACAGCAAATGTCATTTCTCTTTTGGTTGCATTATTATCGGATAAAGAGATCACTGGTTTTGGTTTTGTTTTTTTGGGGTTTTTTTGGGGGGGTTTTTTTGGTTTTTTGTTTTCTTTTTAAATAGTTCCCAGCAGAAAACCCCCAAACTTTCAAGATTAATTATGGGATACTTATGTCCTATTCTGCATTGGTGCTGTTCCTATGCTCTAACGGGGGTAACCTACTAGGATTCTAACATCCTGCTGTTGCCTTCTTTCTTCTGTCAGACTACATGTAAATATTCATAATTTTTGATAGCTGTATTATGTAAATACACTTAAAAAAAAAGTCTGTATAAAATATCTGAGAGCTTTTCCAGTCTAAATACTACCCCAGTATTTATTCTCACTACTATTTGTGAGGTCTCTGATTTCTGTAACCACTCTTGCAACTTACAACTCTTACCAAGATCTAAATGACGCATGAAGACAGCTTCTGCCATCTCCCTGGGGACTACTCTCAGAATAACACATTATTCATAATGATTAAGTCTAATGGGATGTGCTCCTCAGGAATATCAGGCTGAATTAGCAGCATCTTCAAAGAAAAAAAAAAATAAAATTATTTTTTCAGACTACATCTGCCCAAGGCCCAGTATCAGTCTAACAAAATAAAATAATTCTGTGTTTGCATGGCTCACAAATGGTAAACGTCAACTTTTGTCTCACAGAGTCCAAGTTACAGTCAGGAACATTATTATGAGCACACTTGCCATCTGTACGCAAACACTAATGGCGCAACTGGATTGACTGTATATGGACAGAAATGGTCTCAGAAAGATTTGGATTACAAAACAGATAAAATATAACAGATGTGCCCATCAGCAGGCAGGCTGGCATTCGCTCCGCAGCAGCTGAAGCTTCCAAGAGTAAGCATACTGGAGTAATTCATCTATTTTGAGCTTTAAAGTCACAAAAAAAGCACAAGTTCAAAAGTACCCTAAGTGTGAGGGGGAGGGGGGTGCGTGGAAGAAAACAAAAAGATTTCTTTCTTGGACCATGGATGATAAACAAGCTCTAGCTCTAAACCCTGTAGTATTGTTCTACTCTGGATCCAGCCTCAGCCAACTCATGCTGCAATTCCCACAGCATGTGCCCCAGCTCCAGGGTAAGCTGGGCAGACCAGCTCTCTTGCCCACAGTGACTCCAGGCACATCAGAAATGGGGTAAAATGAGAGCAAAGACTGTGGTGCAAACCTGCAACAAGCGATCTTGGATTACCCCCTTGATTCACGCAGGTTTAAGCCTTGCAATGCCCACAGGCCCCACTACACCCGCGCTAAGCACAAGGCCGGGGAGAAAAGCAGATTGCTATGAAGAGTGGTCCCTTCCCCATGGGGGAGGGCACTGCCTAAAGCTTGCCAAGGAAGGCACAGAGTGCACCATTATACAGCCAAACTTGAGCTCCTGCTTGAACTAGAGCTAAGCTTTACACACTTCTATCAGCATCAAAGGGCTACCTTCCTCATGGGAAAATGGAGGTGTTTGAAAATCCTGGGAAAATATCCTCCGGCTAGGAACTGATCAGTTTCCTAAATCCCATGCAAGTCTGTTAGGGCAAAGAGAAGGGAACCACCACCATCTCTTGTAATCTTGTTTCTAAGTTACTCAAGCCAGTAACAGATTTACACTACAATTATTTTTCACAGTATGTTCAGATGGTGTTCCACTTGCAAAGACCTTAATTCTTTGTCTATGTCACCACATTCAAGGGGAAAAAAAAAAATTTAAACATCCATCTTTAAATATGTGCCAAGCTCCTACCAGAGTGGCGGGCACATCTGACAAAGTTTTATCCTACTTTACTAGTTCTGAAAAAAATGCAACAGATAGAAATACTTTTTCTAAATTGAAAGACAGAATTTTGGAAGAAGCCCAGTTTTCTTCCACTCTACAGACCTGAGAATGACATAATGACCTGATGAAGTCAACTGCCAAATACTTCTGAGGCAGACTTCAGGAGTGCCAGATGGTGTTATAGTTCTGGTCCTACCGGCTGGCTCAATGGCATTAAAAAATTGTTATTTTCCTACTTCTGACCAAAGTAATATTTACACTACAAACAGGTTACATGCTTAGAGGTGACAGAAGACAGATTAGGTTTTGTCTAATAAGTCTCCAGCCTTCAAAATTAATATACAGTTAGGCAGCAGAATAAGTTATAATCAATATTGTATTTATATTAAAATTCTAAACAAATACACAACTGAGAATTAGATCTTGCCAATTATATGCATCCCAACCTTGTCTTGCCAGTTCCAAATCTGAAAAATTCAAGTTCTCAAATCATTCAAGTTAATGCCAACATAGCTTCTAGTTTTATATAAGAACATTTTATTCTGCCTACTTTTTTTGTCTATCTTGTAAGCCTAATTTTAAGGAAAAAACATCCAGTTGTCTACCAAAGATTCTCCAAAGGTCATCAGAAATACTGTCTAGCGAGGACCTGAACATCAGAGTCTAATGCCAGAATTTAAGCACCATAGGAATTTGCATTAAAAGCAGAAAAGATCTCAGTTTTCAACACATCAGGACATAACTGAATGGATGTTAATATCCTATGTAAAGGAGGCACTTTCAAACTGTTTCCTCTCTTTTCTCAATACCAAAGGAAATAACAGTATAATCCACTTTGTTGGAACTGGAACTGGGCTGGCAGAATGAATGCCAGGTGTAAAAGCCGTAGCACTTGATTTTAGGTTGTTTTCTTGGGAAATCTGGTCAATTGCTTCAGAAAAAAAAAAAAGTTAAGACTACCAGCTAACAATGATGCTGGCTACTACTACCCCATGCTAAGGACTGATACCACGCTGGATATTATCTTTGAGAATCATTACATAAATACACAGAATAAGAATTTGAGTGCAACCAATTTACAAAAGCCATTAATTAGCAATTATTTTTTAAATGAGCCTCTTGTACAAAGAGAGGGAAATGAAAGGTTAATGATGACACTTGTTGTAAAAACGTTCCCCTGCTATTCCTCCTCCTCCTCCCCCTTCAACTTCTGTGAAAAGTTGAGTTTGAACTTCCAGCAATTACGTTGCCATTACTACAAAATGTGCTGATCTTACTTAAACATTCCTAACTCTACTTCACTCAGATTTCAGGTGGGCTTTTATAAAACAGCTGTACTGGGTTTGCATAGCAAGGTTCTGGTAGCAGGGGGGTGACAGGGGTGGCTTCTGTGAGAAACTGCTAGAAGCTTTCCCAACGTCCAACAGAGCCAATGCCAGAGAGCATCAAGTTGGACCCGCCGCTGGCCAAGGCTGAACCCATCAGCGACAGTGGTAGTGCCTCTGGGGTAACAGATTTAAGAAGGAGGAAAAGTTGCTGCACAACAGCAATTGCTGCCAGAAAGAGGAGTGAGAACATGTGCGAGAAAGAGCTCTGCAGACCCCCAGGTCAGTGAAGCAGGAGGGGGAGGAGGTGCTGCAGGCTCCGGAGCAGAGATTCCCCTGCAAGCCTGCAGGGAAGACCACGGTGAGGCAGGCTGTGCCCCTGCAGCCCAGGGAGGCCCACGGTGGAGCAGATCTCCACCTGCAGCCCGG
>JAVKLA010000053.1:7162109-7173973 GCA_034782735.1 Sagittarius serpentarius | reverse complement strand
AGGGACACCTTCAACTAGATCAGGTTGCTCAGAGCCCCATCCAGCCCGGCCTTGAATGTTTCCAGGGATGGGGCTTCTACCACCTCTCTGGGCAACTCTCATCCTAAACCCAAAACACAGCACTGTACCAGGTACTAGGAAGACAATTAACTCTATCCCAGCCAAAACCAAGACAGACAGTAATTGGTGAGTGATCTTTCCCTGTCCGTTTCTCGACCCACGAGCCTTTTGTTATATTTTCTCTCCTCTGTCCAGCTGAGGAGGGGAGCAACAGAGCAGCTTTGGTGGGCACCTGGCATCCAGCCATGGTCAACCCAGCACAACAGCACAGATCAACAGTCAAGATCAGAATTAGCAAGATAGCCGAACAACATGATAATATCTTCTAACATATGGTCTCCAGGAGGCTGCACATGAACACAACTGCCGTTTCCCAAAATGGCCGGCTGTACATGAGGCACATCGCCCTTTCACCGGTAGCCCAACATCATACTCTTTAGAGGCAAATCAGTAATGTAACATCTCCAGCATGAGATAATGATTAAGAAGAGACCAAAACACAAAGAACAGTTAGATGAAAAATATTAAACATTACTGCAAATGTTTCACTTATTTATATAAAATACTCAACAATGTCTTTAAAAGGTACTGAAACAAATTAATAATGAGGCATGCGGCAGCTGGGGAAGTCTGGTATTTAGTAATGGATCCTCATTTGCAGGTCTATTTCTCTAAAGTCAGCATGGGCAAAAGGCAGTGCAGGTTTTTGTTCTTTGAAGATTATTCTGCACTCTTAGTTTTGATCATTCTGAAATAATAAAACAGTGTTGCAATGACTTGGTATGTTAATGGTGACTTTAATAAGTTATTTGTGTGCACTGTAAATTTACAAAATCCCTCAAAACAAACAAACAAAAAACCACATCAGTAAGACACATTTCTCCCTGTGAAACAGCTTATTATTTACAACCTCAATTTTGAAAATACTTATTCATGTGCTTAATGTTAAAGACTGCAGTTAGTACCACAAAGGTCAATGAAATCATACAAGTAAATTTATATCTACACAAAAAGCATGCACATAAATGAGTGAAGTGTTTTTAATGGAAATTTTTGTTTTAATAGAATTTATGTAGAAACCTTTATTTTTTTATTATTTTTAGATGACATTTATAAGAGTGCCTTAGGTCAGAAGTGGTTTCCCAAAGATTAATAGCTGGTAAAATACAGAAAATGAAGGGTAGGTATGTATTTGGGGGGTGTTCTGTTTTGTTTGGGGTTTTCTTTGTCTTTTTTTTTTTTTTTTTTTAATTAAGACACAATGTAGTGCCTCAAGAAACAGTGCTGGGACTACTGTTGCTGGTGTATTAGTGATTTTAGAAAGTAGCAGAAAAGTGAAACAACAACAAAGTTAATTAGAATGGTCAACTCAAAAAAAAAAAAACACAGAAAAACATGAGAAGCTGAGATAAGAGTTCACAATAGCAACTGATAAAACTGCATCTGCAACAAGCACCAAGGCATGCTCAGGAACAAAGCATTGGTATCACTACAGAGACCCTTTGAAGCTATCAGGTCAAACTTCAGCTGTGATCAGAAACAGAACTTTAAGACTGTTATGCCAAAAAAATAGGCAAGGAGGAGGATCCAGGGAACAGCAGTCAGTCTCAGTTCAATTCCCAGGCAGGAAACAGAGCAAGTCCTAACAGAAACTATCTCCAGGCACAAGAGCAAGGAGGTGACATACAGAAGCCACCACTTATTTGCTCTTGAGCAACCCATCTTCTGTGATTAGATGTCTGGCTCTGTGGATGAGCAGACTGCAGGCCATTTCATTTACCTTGAGTTTAGCAAGGCTTTCAACACTCCCCAACATCAAACACTCCATCACTTCTCTTAGCCAAGCTGAGGAGATACGGACTGGATGGGTGGACTACAAGATGGGTGAAAGACTGGCTGGATCGTTAGGCTCAGAAGGTAGCTGTCAATGGTTTGTAGGGGTTCGTATTGGGGCTAATGCTGCCTAATATTTTTACTGGTAACCTAGGCAAAAGGAAGAAGCCCAAACTCAGTATGTCTGAGAGTGAGAAGAAAAAGTGGGACACTGTAGACAGCCTGGAAGGCTGGAGGCTGCAGGAACGGCCTCTCAGGAGCCTGCGGAGGTTCAGCCCAGGGAAATGCAGCAGCCTGCAAGGACCAGGGCAGGCGGGGGCAGCTGCTGATAAGGTGGCAGCTCTGTGGGGAAGGTCCTGGGGGTCCTGGTGGGCAGGAAAATGAACGAGTCAGCAGTGCACCCTTGCGGCTACAAAGGCTAAACACACACCCGGCTGCACAAGCCACCAGATGATGGAACTGATCACTCCTGAGGCTGCATTCAAGAGATCTGTGCCCAGCGTGAGAGACGTGGACAAACTGGAGGCAGTTCAGTGGAGCGCCCAAAGTGCTCAAGTGTTTGCAGCAAATGACGCAGGAGGAAAGACTGAAGGACCTGGGTTTGTTTAGCCTGGAGAAGAGAAGGCTAAGGATGCATCTCAGCAGTCTTCCACGACCTAAAGGGGGGTCCATAGAGGAGACAGTCTAACTCAGGGCACAAATAACAGGAAAAAAGCCAGAGGTCTCAAGCTGCAGCAAAACAAGTTCTGACTGAACATAGGGACAATGAGTTTTCACACAGAGCGGTCAAGCACTGGGACAAGCTCCCAGGCAGGCTGCGAATCCCCATCCTTAGAGACTTTCAAAATTCAGCTGGTAAGACCCTGAGCAGCCTCAGCTAACTTAGCCTTGCTGTGAGGAGGCGGCTGGATGAGGTGACCTCCAGGGTTCCCTCCAGACTACGTTACTCTGTGACTCCAGGATGACTGGCGTGCAAAGGCTTTGTTATGATTCAGTGAACCTGGAAAGCAGTCGAATTTCAAGTCCAAAGACTACAAATGGACTTGTCATACTCATTAATAAAACACAGTGATTTCTTTAAACTCCAAATGCTCCAAACAAAGAACTTTGAGTGCGGTTGCACTGGAAGTCTGTTCTTGATCTGCGTTCTGTGGCATATCTTACCATTACCTCTGTACAGATGCAGGCTGGCTCGTAACAAACTCAGTGCTCCAGGCACAGGAACAAAGATCTGCAACATTTGGTGGTTAAGTAAGTGATGGTATGTAAGACCAGATCTTTTTCTGTGTACTTTTCTTGTGTACTCCTTTATGATAATTACCTGCAGCACTGAGGATAATCGAAAATACAAAAAAACATTCAGAAATGTTACTTCTGTGTGCATGCAGAACTACTGAGAAAAATATGTTTAAGATTAATATAGAGCTAGATTACCCTTGACATTAATCCTGTAACCTTTAAAATGGTTTCAACTTCAAATTATGTAATTGCTGCACACAAAGCAATACAATGAAAAACAAAAGCTTGCTGATAACTTATGTGTTATCCCATAACATTAGCGTAACCTCACCACAAAAAGAACAGGACACATTTTCTAATAGGTGAATCTAAAACCCACATACAGGGAATTCAAGTAGTGAATCCCAAAAGTCAAGGTACCATGGGTACTGATTCTTTTATCCTTGTCAGCAACAAGAAGTTGTAATTGCTGCATAAACATAGAAAACGTATGCGTATGTATTACTGATATGCATTCGGAACCATCAAATGCGGTTTCTTTTCAGGCACATGGTGGAGCGTTCCAGCTTCTTACTCTACAGGCAGACCAAGCAAAATGGAAAACAAAGCATTTTCTGATGTATGCAACAATATTACCTACTTTAAAAAAAAATTACAAAATCTCACAACTTTTGCCCACGCTAAAGGCAATCTGCTGGAATTGTTATATGTTCATGAAAAAAAAAATCTAAAGTCTTTAAAAGAACTGTACTTATAAAAAAAACTCAAGTCCAGTTTTCCCAAAATAAAGGCTTTTTTTCCCAGAAGTAATAAAAAGAAAAAATTGAAGCAAAAAATTTAGGGCCACCTTCTTTTAAAAACTGGAACCAAACTCTCTCTCCCTCTCTATTTTATAACTCTACACAACAACAAATTTTATTCTGCTTTTGGAAATAAACTAATGATATGAAAGTTGCTTTTGCTAAATATATATATATTAGTAAATATACCTGTCCCTCTGATAAGAAAAGCAGGTGTTACATATGCTATGTGAATGACAATGGAATGCTATTCCCTGTATTAATAGCATTCTGCTTAATTGTTGGTGTCTGTAGTTTTGCACAAACAGGATTTACAATAGGACCAAATATTGAGAAAGTTAGAAAAAGTTGTGTCATAAAAAGACAACTTTTAAACTGCAAGTACAAGACAGCATCATCTTAAATGGGAAAGACCATCTCATGCAGCAACATGCATGGATGTCCTGCAACACGTTCTGTAAAGTTCTCCTAAAAAGTAAAGAAACTGCTAAAAAAAAATTATTGAAAAGCAAAAGCTTTGAAATCTGCTTCACAAATTGAACTAGGTAGAAGAGAATTTACACACAGAGAAGAAAAAGAAGAGTAAGAAAACGTATACCCATGGAATTTCTCCTTTATAAACTCAATAATACATTTCTAAAATTTCACACACAGGTTTGCTATGTACTTTTAACGTAAAAGCAAACAGAAGCATCATGATTAAGCCTCACAGAATTTAAGTAAACAACATGCTTTCATTCAGAATTGTGACCAATTTTGCCAACTAACACACTCATCGGGGTTATAAAGTTATTCTGAAAGTGTGCCAAAATGACATCCTTTAAGAATACAATTCTTTCTCTGGAAGTGATAGACTTACTGCAAGTTGCAAGGAATGAAGTGTTCCTTGCACCAGCAATGTCCCGGAGCATGCTGCTTAAAACTGATACAAACACATTCATTGAACATTTGCAGCTAGGACAAAGAGGTAAAGTTCCACATCGTATGGAATTCATAAACGTACGTGGTATAGAAATGTTTTAATGAAACAAAAGGAAGATTGTATCTGTTCCACCAGCCAAAAGACTTCTACTTACATAACAATACTAAAACATTCCCTAAAGGCTGGTTGTATAAATGAGTATTCACTAAGACTGCAGAAGAAACAAATACACATAACTTGGCCTTTCCTTCCACCCCTCCAACTCCACCCAAAAGAACAAATGTATTAGTGAAGTTTTTTTAAATGTAATGTGATATAACTATGCTTCTCCTTTATTTTTAAGTTATCATATTTTTCTGCTCATTCTCCACATGGCTTTTAACTGGGCCTGAGTATGAAAAGAGATCACTTGGTTGACCTCAAAAGTATGTAAGAGGAGACAAAATAGCTCTGTTTCTTCCTGTTGTCTCATTAGGTATGCAGCTTATTGAGCTGAAGGGGGGGGGGGGGGGCAGAATAAAAATGTTAGTTTGCATAAGTTGTCATCTATGCTCAAATTTTTGTTGAGAAATTGGAAAGTGACATCACAGGCAGATATTAACTTATTATTTCATATAGCTTCTACCAGTGACCAAAGTGCCTATGCAAATCTAGTAGATTCTACAAAACTCAATGGCTCAATCAGTTTCTTGAACTTACTTTCTCTGTCTCATTCCATTTATCTTATATCCTCCAGTCAATCATATCATATCTAATTTATTGCCTACTACCACAAACATTTACTGCCAGCAATTGTTACAACACTATTCTCACAGGTCACTTTCTACAAGAACGGGTCTTTAGATAACAATGATAAATTGTAAAGTAATTCTACGGTGCCACAAACTTTATGACCCTCTAAGCAATTAGGAATAATCAATAAATCAGTAATCATGCAACTTATCAAAGGCAATGAAAATACAGAAAACAGGGCTGAAGAAAAATGAAAATGGCAAAAAAAGTATAAAGTAACAAAGATTCTCTTTGCTAATTTAGAGGACTCGGTGGTGATGGTGGCTGGGGAAGTCCTCTAGATTGAGCACACTGAATTAACTCCTGTGCACTGCCAACCAGAAATCGTATCACTCTTTGGACTCCTCTCTTTTCCTACACTATGCCCAGCTAGCTGGCAGTAAAGCAGATTTACAGAATAAAAACAAATCAGTATTATTTCTTCCTGACTCTTGTTTTCTTCTGATTATCTTCTGAGAGCTTTGTAATAGAGCCAAAGGTAATTTATAGCCAAAGTTAAATGAAACGAATAACAGGAAACTGCAAAGTGTTAGATTTCTTTACAGGGTAGCACTCCAAAAGGTAGACAAAACAAACTGGCTTAGGGAGGCAGCTATAGTAAACTACGCTTCATTAAACACATGAAGAGTTTAAATTCTGTTCAATAAGCTTTTGTTAAATTTCTGCTTCCTTGAAATCAAATTGGTCATAAAAAAAAGAAGTAATGAGGTAACTTTAAAGGATTATAGCAGGAAGGCATCTGTCGTCCCACAGACATTCAATGCATTCATACTGTATTTGTGAAAGGGCTGAGAAAAGTGACTGGAACTCCAATTTCGCAGCACTACTAAGTACAGTGCTCTTCAAGCTGTCCTTCAGTGGGATAGCCAAATGAGGTTAATGACTCTAACTTTGAACGTGCTTCCCCAAAACCCATGCTGTGATCATTGCTCCTGAGATCAGCACTGCAGGAAAACCATTTCCACCAAATTTTCTGCTATGAATGACTGAAGAAATGGACCAGCCAATACATCCATACAACAGTTCACACAAACCATTCACAAACTCCATTTTTTAATACTCCATTTTAATACTGTATTACGAAACCAAGAATTTCCCTCTGCAAAATTACCACTATAGTGCTTCAACCATTCTCACCCAAGGTAAGCAGGAAGCTTTCAAGGACATTTACTCCTACATTCCCTCTTCATAGCATCTCCATTTGCTGTTCCACAAATCAATCCTCTTAAATTAATATATACTTTCACTAACCTCACATTCCTTCCCAATGAGCCACAAAAAACATCCACTTATATCTGCGTGTCCAACCAGATTGATAAATAAGTCTGTAGGAAAAAAAAAAATAAAATGCTTGGAATGCTTCACACACACACCCCCCTGCCAAGGGCCACACTAAGTCAGTCACTTTTAAGGTTAAGCTGGAAGAGACCAAAATTCCGCAGAGCAGAGCCAGACACAGAAACACCACATCAGTAGCTAAGAGGATGGCAGGGTTCGTGTCCTTCAAGTACTCCCATTTCTAAAGACACAGTCCTTACCAGCTGTGTTGGGTGTGTTGGGTTTGCATAGCAAGATTTTGGGGGCGGGTGGGGTGGTGTGACAGGGGTGGCTTCTGTGAGAAGCTGCTAGAAGCTTTCCCAACGTCCAACAGAGCCAATGCCAGCCGGCTCCAAGATGGACCTGCTGCTGGCCAAGGCTGAACCCATCAGCGACAGTGGTAGTGCCTCGGGGATAATAGATTTAAGAAGGGGAAAAAAAACTGCTGGGGAAGAACAGCCGAAGGAGAGGAGTGAGAATATGTGAGAGAAACAACTCTGCAGCCCCCAAGGTCAGTGAAGAAGGAGGGAGAGGAGATGCTCCAGGTGCTGGAGCAGAGGTTCCCTGGCAGCCCGTGGGGAAGACCATGGTGAGGCAGGCTGTCCCTCTGCAGCCCATAGAGGTCCACGCTTGAGCAGATCTCCACCTGAAGCCTGGGGAGGACCCCACACCAGAGCAGGTGGGTGCCCGAAGAAGGCTGTGACCCCGTGGGAAGCCCGTGCTGGAGCAGGGTCCTGGCAGGACCTGTGGCCCCGTGGGGGACCCACATTGGAACACTCTGTGCCTGAAGGACTGCATCCCATGGGAGCGATCCACGCTGGTGCAGCTCTTCAAGAACTGCAGCCTGTGGGAAGGACTCATACTGGAGAAGTTCATGGAAAATTGTCTCCCGTGGGAGGGATCGCATGCTGGAGCAGTGGAAGAGTGTAAGGAGTCCTGCCCCTGAGGAGGAAGGAGCGGCAGAGACAACGTGTGACGAACTGACCGCAACCCTCATTCCTCATCCCCCTGCGCCGCCGTGGGGAGGAGCAAGAGAAAATCAGAAGTGGAGTTGAGCCTGGGAAGAAGGGAGGGGTGGGGGCAATGTGGGTTTTTTTCTCATTATCCTACTTTGATTTGACTGGAAATAAATAAATACTAATTTCCCCAAGTCAAGTAGGTTTTGCCAGTGGCAGTAATTGGTGAGGATCTCTCCCTGCCCTTATCTTGACCCAGCAGCCTTTCATTGTATTTTCTCTCCCCCTGTCCAGCTGAGAAGGTGAGTGATAGTGTGGCTTGATGGGCACCTGGCATTCAAACAGGGTCAACCCACCACACCAGTATAAGGGCTACATTAAGCCTACATGAGGAGCATACATGGTGGCTTGTTCTGAGGCCCTAGACCCCCAGCTGGGAGCCAGAGTCCACTATAGCTCCTCTCTTACCAGTGTGTTTCAATGTCACAAAAAGGTTTAGAGAACGCAAGAAGAATGATAAAGCTAGGGAATAGCTTCTATTCACAGAACAAATAAACAATCTACAATTCTTCAGCCTGGAAACGGCAGGACAAAGGTAGTTTCACAGGCCTCTGTCACAGCACAGAGTTCACAGAGAAAGGTGCGTGGTGAGAGGTCCAACTTCAAATACAACCAGCAGGTAGTGTGCTCAAAACAGAAGAAAGTAATTCGTTACAAGAATACATGGCTAACCTGCAAATGTTTTTACAACAGAGTAGTGTGAACGCTGAAAACATACACAGATTGAAGGGGAAGCTGGACATGTTACCAGAATAGAAGTCCACTGTGCACAGAAACTGCCTCTGACTCATAAAGTCTCCGAATAACAGACAACTGAAGCCTGTGGGAGAATTAATGGATAGTATATCCTTATTTTCTTATATATTCACTAATCTGTTTACCTTTGGCCACTGCTCAGACTGGGAAGGTTTTTCTTTTAATTTCTTCCATTCCACATTTCCATCATCAAAAACATTATCCTAAATGACAGACTAACGTAATGAATAAGAATGGTATTGATTTTTACATTAGTAATTGCTTCAGATCAAACTGTAATTAAAGAGTACCTTGTCCTTATTCAGTATAATTTGGCACAATAACATGGGGAAATTCAGAAAAAGGATAAATATTGTGCTAGTAAATAATGTCTTCTAAACTGCATCACAGTTACAGACATAGCTATCTAGTTATGTTGCAGTTCCTCCAAGGTACACAAATTGATGTAGTCTTGAATTATCAAAAATAACTGATTTGCCCAATCTGCACACTATTATTTTTTTAAAAAAGAATTTAAATATTTAAAACACAACAAAAATACTATGTTGCCAGCAGTAATAAATTAAGAATTTGCGTTTGGATACTCTGACACAGTCTGCAGTTCAGTCTACACAACCTGTACGACCAGACACTGTCCAGGACTCCAAAAGAGTATTCTGCAAGAAGTATCTTGCAATCTAAGCTTTCTAACATGAACACAAGATGTTTAAACACAAAAGTTGAAGCCTACTAAGGTTTTAACGAACTCCCTAGACACTCCCTTCAAAGAGTGGTTTTTTTAATCCTTCCTCATGACCACCTTCTGTACTTGCCCACAGCAGAGCTCCTTCTCTGCTCTCCCTCCGGGTGCTGTAATGTTGCATTCTTTATTGCCTGTATCACATTCTCAGGAGGAAGGATGAGGAGTGCTCCTGTTCCCAGTTGTATAGAGTCTGGTACCTTCTGGGATGCAAAAACAGCTGAGGAGGGCTCAGAACTACCTCCTTCTTTCTTGGATGAATACTCTGAATAGTAGGCTACCATGGCAAAAAATGAGAGGGAGGACCACCACTTCTTCCAGTCTTCTCCCCTTCAGGAAGGAATAAGGTAACTTGCATACAAAAGTGCCTCACATGCCAAAGCAGGCATCCAACCATTACTAAGTTTTATATAGGATATCATTCTTGGAAGGTCAAGGCACTAAATTTTTTCTTCTGGTGAGAAAGGAGATCAGGAACAGTAAAGAAGTAATTGATTGGTCCTATTTTCACCCAGGCAGGGCAGACACTGTGCCTGTTCTTTTTCAGTCTGATGCAGATAACCAACTACGTATTTCCTACTGCCTATGATAAAAAACCGCAAACAAAACAAAAACCACATTTTTTAACCACAAAAATACATCCAGTGTTGACATGAAATTGAGGTACAAATTACAAACAAAATGCGATACACATGACACTGGCTTCCTTCACTGACATTTAGCTGCCAGTATATGAAAAGGCCCTAAGAACTACCTAGAGAGACTGCAGGCTAAGAAACATCTGTTTAAAAAAACACTTTATTTATAGCCTATTAATTTCAGGCAAATGACCCTGGATCAATATTTATAGTATTTTTAACCAAAGGTTGTTTAAAATACATTATTTGATTCAAAACCTGTTAAAAATACATCCCACAGACTTGCAACCTCTGCAGTTTTACTACTGCAGCACCAGGCGATTGGTAGCAATGTGAGGAATGCAGGTGTTGAAGAAGAGCGCAGATGGAAATACAGCCCTTCAGAGAGTTTGCCTCAAATCTGTTCCAAGCTTTGAAGATAAGGGTATTTCAAACCTCCCCCGAATGGGGGAAGGGGGACAACAAACAATCTTAACTCTTCTCTTTCAACAAGTGTTTGACTAATAGGGGTGGTGGTCTCCTGTGCAAACTTAATATTTGAGCCTGGGTTCAAAGTATTCTCAGGAATACACGGGCTCCTTTTATACAGAGCTGACTAGGTCTGCTCTGGTAGTTGAGCATACAGAACCCTGTATTAACTTCCCAGAAGGGCAAACCAGCCCACGCAGAAAATTCTGGTCCTGAGACTTCCAGATAACACCGCACAGGGTAGAAATAAAGCCCTTGTAACCCTACTGAAGTACTCCATAGATTCACATTGCTTTAAAACAAAACAAAAAAAACCAAACACCCCAAACCCCCTTCTGCCATCCAACTACACTGAAGAGACAACTCTGCCGACATGCATAGGAAATAGTACTTTCATTTTTTCTTGTCTCCTTAAAAGCAGATTTTTCCTCTTAAAGAATATTATCTACATGTCCCTAAGAAGTCACAGAAACCAGAGTCTGAGAAAGCAAAATGTTATTTTGGAAGTTAACGTATTATTTTACTTTCTAATTTAAACAGTTATAAGAAGCACTAAGTTCAGATTCGGTATAAACACATCCAATGCCATTTCATATAAGCACCTTCCTTACAGCCAGTAAGGATCAGCATGCTGTTTTCAAATGTATCAAGCCTTGCACCCTGACCGCAAACATCCATTCTTAGCCTAAACTACTGAAGTCCTTCTTTCCACCATAAGCAATGACTACATTACCATACACTCTTCAAACAGTAAACTCGCCCTTCTCATATACTTCTAATTAGAGGACACAACTAAGTTGCTGTCTAAATTTAACAGGGAAGGCAAGAGTTGGGGATTGTAATTCTGGCCTCAAGGGCATTCCAGTCATGTCCACTGCCTCCAGCCAGAGCCCACAACTCTTGCATCCTCCAGCTAAGTCGGTAACACAACTTCAGAAAGTTCTACCTCCTCTGTCTGCAAGGCACCGCTCTGCAGAAAAACTGTTCTCATTAACTCTTTGAAAGCCATATAACAGAAAACCAAGTCACTAAACCACGTATTTGCCATTTTCCCCAAATATCTGTAAATTCCTAAAAGAATCCCTGCAAAAAGAAGTCTCAACAAGTGTGCCTTGTTCTAGCCACCACACACATATATGCAATTCAGAAAACACCGAGTGTCGAGTATTGTGGAAAACACCGAGTGTCGAGTATTGTGTTCCCCCCCTGCATACCCAGTTACAGCAAAAAATTGGTGGAACTTGAGAAGTGGGGGGGGGGGGGGGGGGGGGGGGCGGGGGGGGG
>JAVKLA010000053.1:7131956-7162009 GCA_034782735.1 Sagittarius serpentarius | reverse complement strand
ATTGGTGGAACTTGAGAAGGGGGGGGGGGGGGCGGCGCAGGGAGGGGAAGAAAAGAAAAAAATTCTGTGACAAAAAATGCAATAAGTGGCAATCACTGCATGTCATTTCAGATGGTTTGTAACCTACCTGAAAGGCAGTTTTCAAATTTCTCAGGAAGAGTTGTTTGTGGGTGTATGTTAAAACGTGCTTATTCCCCTAATATAACCCATCAGCATGATTTGTGATATACAACTTTTAATTTAGAGAGCTGCGGCCTCACTGCCACTGTATCGCTTACCACATTTCAGACAAAGAAAGCATTATGTAAAAAAAATGAATTTATATGGTAGAACTTTCCAAAATAAGAAATAAAGAGCATATCTGCAAAACATTTAAGTCTGAAA
Organism: Sagittarius serpentarius; assembly: GCA_034782735.1. NCBI lineage: Eukaryota > Metazoa > Chordata > Aves > Accipitriformes > Sagittariidae > Sagittarius > Sagittarius serpentarius. The sequence continues at coordinate 7,161,625 of JAVKLA010000053.1, read as the reverse complement.
GGAAAACAAATACACTGGAAAAAGTTTCGGACTGAGTGCTTGGGTCAGGCGCAGTATTTGTAACATGGTTGTTACAGACAAATCAAAGAACAGAAATAGAGTATCACTAGATGGTTTAGAGTTGGATTATCAGTTTTGAACTATATGCCATCACATAAAGTCCTTAATAGAATGCCTTTTAAACTGCTTGTTTCCACATTGAGTTCTTGACTGATCTGCTTACAGCCCAGACTCATTTTGTTATCAGTCACATTATTTATTCATTTTATTTCATCTACATTTGAAGAAATGCTCCTCTTTAAGGGATGCAGTTGCTCAAGGGAGAGGTGTGTTTCACACACCCTCATCCTGGCAACCTGCCTCAGGTTGCCTGAGGCCACCGATCTTTCTGTCCTACTCACCAGTCAAACTGATGTAACTTCCAGTGTTACCCAAAGCACAGTATCTTAAGCAGTATGTGAAGTCTGTTACCTCCTATGCAAGGTTAGCATCTATAAATATATCCAGGTATTAGTTGTAAAACCCAGATTAAAATCATGAAGCCCAAAAATTTACAGGAAATATTTTATAAAACCAAATAGTCTTTCAGGAAGCTGAAAACACTTCTCCCGCCTCCCCCCCAAATAACTTGAGACACAGCTTAAAAATGACTGCCAGTCTCATGCACAGAAAGAAAAAGATAGTTGTTCTGCAAGTTTATCAATGATGAGGAAAACAGCCTTACCAGGAGAATTAAGTACCAAGACGACTGCGTGGTCCCATTTTCACATAAAAGTATCAGCTCATCCCTCTAACACATCTGTATTATAAAAATCTGCAAGGCTATAAAATTTTTCCTTAGAATCACAAACATATTTACAGAGAGACTAAAAATTTTGTAGTTTTAAGTGTTACATTTATGTTTCAAAGTATTTTCTCTAATTCTATATATTCTAAAACTGAAGGAGCCATTCACAACAATCCAGATTTTACCCGAACTGCACACATTTCTAAACGGAAAAGGTAAGAAGCAGGTAAGTTTCTTAAACTCATCTGCATGGTAATTAAACATTGTGAGCAGTTGCAAGAAAAACGTAGCAAAAAGAGGTTGATTTATAGTTATTAAATCTTGAGAGGAAGACAAAGGTTTTTCTTTGAAGTTTGAGGAACACACATGTCGCTTCAGTGTTGACTTCAGTAACTCCTGCTTTGCTGTAAGCAGTCATATTTGTCTTACAAATCAGTCTCAGCATATCTAAGCATTTTACTCATAAAACGTAGGATAATCTGAAATTGTTCAAATTAAATTTGAATGGTCCACTGAACCCTTAATGATGTCTAATCCCTTCCTTTTTGAGATTGTAGATGCATTTTCCAAAAGGCTGTTGGAAAGACTGTCTTCAAATAAGCCTGAGAAGCTTCTTAAGTCTCAAAGAGACTCAGAACAAGAGAGTAACCAGATCCAGCTTAAAAACAGGAAAAAACTGTAGTGAATAATTCCACTTAAAGTTAGTATAAAATACACAAAAACATGAAAATGAAACAGTGTGGTTTATACACATGGAGTTCGTGTCATGATTTAGATACCTATTTCACAAAACATTCCCTTGCAATAACATCTTTACAATTATTAATTAGCATTACCAGAATCTGAACATCTGGTAAAAGTATTAAAGAACCTTTCCAATTGAAAACCTTCTGAATACTTTTGCTGGCTGCAATATCAAAGTAGTCACCAAACTCCTAGTTCTAGTCACAAACTATCTTAGCATTAATAATTAACCACCTTGTTCAGAAAACTTCATATTTCAAAAACAGAGAAATGTTAATTCGTAGATAGACTTGAATCCATGTATGTGCTTGCACATGTAGCACAAGCAATAATCTAAATTGCACATAGCTTTAAAGGCAAAATTAAATGTCTTTTCTCCACCAGTTAACAGCTCATAAGACTGAAAAGCACACAAGTAAACTAAACCAACACATGTATTTTACTACTTAATAATATTACTTGATAGCATCCAAGAAACTCTTATTTAAGTGTTCTTGGAGAGGCAATTAAAGGCAGCATTGCTCAAAAGAGGAAAGTACAAATATCACCTGTGCATATTTGGGTGCTAAAGCAATAAAACCACCACATCAGAGTTTATTCCAAACGACCATGAACTCGGCTACTCTTGAAAAGAGAAGAAAGAAAAAGAAAAAAAGACAATCTAAATATTGATGGTTGCTATTATAGGCATAGGCTTTGCAATGAAGTTTCCTACACAGGGAATCTTCACTAGGATACTGACACAAATTTCTTTATTGAAAGCTTCATCTTACTTAGCAGACAGTAAGAGAATCATATTATACTACAGATAACGCACTCTAAATCCTAATGCACACATACCTTAGCTTTAGATGCTAACTATATTACTTAATTCTTTTTTTTAAGGATTGTGCTTTTAATAGCTGTATATAATGTTTTATATATAATAATGCATACATTTAGAATTTTAAAATATTTTTTGCAGTAGGAAAAGGGGCTAAGCCCTTCTTAACCAGATTTGAAATGTGCAGCAATTTATCCTATCACTTTTGAAAAATGTCTTTGTACAAACCAGTTGAGCTACTGCTGAGCTTTCACAAAATAAGTATAGTAATTGAGATTTCAAACATTCCTGAAATCATCTTACAGGTTAGAAAATGGGATTGTCAGTAGCCGGTTTCTCTACGGCAATATTTCTCATGATGTGAATTTTAGCGTAACTACATTCAACAAATGGTTCAAATGCGCCTTACACTTGGTTCAGTGCACATGGAGAGAGGTTGAACATCACTAAGTTCTCTCTGCTGCTGTTCTAAAAAAAAAAGACAATGTCCTGCTTGCTCATATCACGTGTAGTCCCAGCACTATCAGCTGATGACTACTTAAACTGCAGAGACCACTATAATGGCTCAATCTTACGCTATTTTTGTGAAAATTTGATGACTTATCATGAACCAAGGACGAAAACTAAGAGCAACAACACAGTATTTTGCATTTTTCTAATTAACTGTATTTTAACATTACCAGTAACATCAGCTTAAAGTAAAGAGAAAGTTGTAATTTTTTCACAGTGCCCTAGGGACTAAGGCCTTAACAGACGTGACTTTTACCTCAAAGAAAGCTGTTGGTTCTTCAGATACTGTGTCTTGTTGTTACTGATTTTCTTTTTTTAATATTTGGCCATCTTATATTCTACAGCATCTTTTACCAAATCTCTAAAAGGGATGGGTTAACAGATGCTCAGCTGCCTGTACTGCCTACCATGTACGCGCAAACACCATTCTGAACAGTGTTTAACAAACATGGTATATTTTAGATTTTCCCCACTTTAGGAAGATAATGGTTAAAACATCACCCTTAAAACAGATGCTGTAATATGGTATTCAAAGGTCTCAGCATGATTGTGTATGGGTTTGCTTTCCTGAAGACTGTCTCACATTCTGAGTTTCTAAAATTTATACCAATGTAGAAAGCTAGGTAATTCTGACTACGAAACGAGAATCTTAAGGGAAGCACATGAACCAGTAATCTCTCAGATGACGTACCCCATCCTACTATGAGATCCTTAAATGATTATCAGCAACTCCACTGAAAGCACCAGTTGATAAAAAGGGAAAGCTGATGTATATTCCACTACTTTACAAGGGGAATAAATTCTCTGTAACGTCATGTTACAGTCTTCATTTTAAATCACTCTTGGGAAAAAAAAAAAAAAAAAAAATGGCATTCACATCTTTCACCATCTGCTTAATATTTTTAAATTATTAAATAATTAATATTGATTATTCATTTAGGATTTATTTTTAATTTTATTATATTGCATAATTATTAGTTAATGTTAATTAAATAATAATTAAATAAAAATTAATAGTGCAGGACTTCCTTAACCTCCAAAGAGTAAGAGGGAACCCTAATAAAAATGATCATTTTCCCCATTTAAAAATACAAGTATTTTTCTGCTTGTTTGCGACTCCCTTAATTATCATTCCCCTACTACAGCTCCCCAGGAACTTTCAACAGGCAAACCTTGCAATGCTAATCAAAAGGGTTAAAACAAGCCTACATTAGAAAACTAAACCAGGAATTGTCTGTTGGTCCACTAGCTGACTCGGGGCCTGTTCTGAGTAGCACACACAGCAGGAGAAAGCAGTGTTGTGGGAATGAATGTGCAAGTAGGGAAGCTTAAAGCTTTCACAGGGTTACTGCACAAGTTAAAACCACTGGTAGTCACCAGTTCAATTTTTCCCTAAACAGAGAGAACTTTTAAGTGCACTCATGTAAATTAGCTTGAATCTTAATGAATAAAAACTGTTTAGAAATCAGTGGGAGTGGGAGGGGAAATCAATGAGGTTTTAAGGTCAGGTCAGGCCACTGAACCCAGATAGCCCAACACATTACATGCATCTTCAATCTGCCACTCACCAATCTCAGTTCTTCCCAGGTGGATTCAGAAGATGAACTGGATAAACTGTCCCTTTTCAAGCTGCTGAATACTGATAGCATGAACTACATTTGTTTAAGATCTCTGTTTTGGATACAAGCTGTACATAGTTGACATAAGGAATTCCAGACAGTACTCAAAAAAAAAACAAAAACAAAAAACCAAAACAAAAAAAAAACCCAAACCAAAAATCAACACAGAAACAGACCCCAAACAACTACAACCAAAGATACTTATTGTGACTCCTGGCTTAGCCATAGAGATCTTTTGAATCCTTTCACATAGCCATGCTACATACAGAGTTTCTAACAAAGAGCTGAGAATTTCACCTAGGAAGGGGCAAACATCCAGAGGATACATCGGATTTCACACTGTGAAAGCTATTCTTTCTCCCCTTCTCCTGTCAGATAGGTGTATGTTTATTTGTACACACACAACACATGCATGCACTTTCACTTAACCCTTCAGCCCACAGGTTTGTTTCTGTTATCTTCAGCAACAAGAGGGAAAACTTTATAGTGGAAAGTTGCATTAGTTCTTACAAAGTGATACAGATTTTTATTTCAGGACCACCATTTTAATATGACTGTGGGAAGCATACACCACTCACCTATTTAGATGAGGATTGATTATAAATATCTCAAATAAGAGGTTACACAAGGAGTTATTAAATACCCTGGGTCATATGAACATGAGTCATGTTGGAATAAAATCCCAAATTATTTTAAAAATATATTTCCATTTAAAAGTACAGATTATCTACCAGCACCAGATATTAAAAGCTAAATTAAAAAAATGTAAGATTATCCTACCAAAAAAAAAAGTGTGAGCTGATCATTAACAGAGTGCTATACTTGAGTTAAAAAAAAGATGCATAACCTATCAGTGTTTTGCTCAAAGAAAAAAAAAGAACTAATTCATTAAAATTTCTAACTATGAAACCTTATTAGTGTTACTGTTCTAACCAGCATCTAATTGTTGCCAACATCCCAAGATCTAATCCTGCACTCAGGGAATTCAGTCACTGTTTTGAACCTGCTTTTAAATCAACTAACTTACTTTTTCAAGAACTAACTAAAAAAAAACCAGGACACATGCATTTCTCTTACCTATGGGTAAAAATGGGTTAAAAGGAAAAAAGTATCATAAAACATCTCATTCATATGTCCATAACTATGAAAATATAAATTTATCAGTTGACTTCACATGGGATTGTATGGCATTAGGACTGAGCAATACTTCAATGCTAACAGTTTTAAAACTATTTAAAATTCTGTTGTGACTGACAATGTTCCACCAGAAAAGCTGGCAGAAGGCCTCATCATTGCCTATTTTTGCAGGTTATCAAATTTCTTTTCATGTGTACTGTGGGATCCATACAAACAAAACCAACAGTATAAATATATAGCAACACATGACATCCTCAATAGTAACTAGTGCTTTGAAAGAAAATTCATCTTATGGAAACATAACTTTAAGGAAAATTTTAGATGTAAACCCAAATCTCTCTCTCTCTCTTCCAAATCCTTCTCTTGCTTATAAATACTTCAGCCAAAAGTTTTGCCCTAGTACAGACGAATGGTTTACGTTAGTAGAAATTGGGAGCCTTTCAAAACTAAAAAAAAAAAAACAGGTGAGACCACTCTGAGGTAACATTTTGCTATAATCCAAGATTAGGACTTGCAACTGGAACATACAATCCTGAATACCCCAGAAATTTGCTCAAGCCTCCACATTCTTACTTTACTGTAGTGTTCATTATCCTTGTCCTACAATAGCTACTTTTGTGGTCTCTGGACTGTAGACCTAACCCACTGAAAGAAAAATAATTGTCAACATGATAGAGAAAAACTAAATCACACAAATTCCCCCCGCAGTGTAGTCTTACTTACAGAGTTTCCAAAAGAAAAAATAAATTGATGTTAAAATAATGCGAGCACTGGACAATAGCAGCTAACCTCACAAAGAAACCTCACTGTTACTTTAGGGGTGTTTCCCAGTATCCCATGTTCCTGAAGATGTCAAAAAAAAAGACAAAAAAACCCAAACAACAGATTCATTCAAACATTGCCAAGAAACAACTGCATCTCAAACAGCAGTTTTGAAAGAAAGGAAGCTCAAGTTTACAATGTCACACAACAGTCACACAACACTACACAAGCATGTGTCCTCCACATACCAGGTGTATCTAGGAAAAATACAGATACATTGGAATAGCAGGTTGTCTGCATTAGAGAAAGTTTAACAGACATGTTCCAGTGCCAAAAAAAAAAAAAAAAAAATCTTCTTACCTCTGAGAATAACTGGTTTATATTTGACACTGAGGAAATTATAAACTGTATTCCATTTTCAAAATCTGTGTTATTCAGATAATTTCTATGTATGTACCACAATACAGAGAAAATTACATATTGATTAAAAATACTGAGTTACACAATAATAATACTACAATAACTGAAGTACATGTCAAACCACTTGTAGTTCTCGGCTGGTCTTTTGTTTCTGTAAAAAGGTCTAAACAAAAAAGAAAAAGCAAGTTTAACAGTATTTGCAATATGAAGACACTGAAGTATTAAGCAATGTGTAAAATGCCTTTTTAGCACAGCACAGACTGTTTTATCTTCTCAGAACGGGCCCTGAAAATGGGCTGCTTTACAGAATAGCAGCATACCTGTTTTTCCCAGACTAAATGCTTTGGCTTACACTAACCACAGGCTTAGGCTGGATGACACCAAACTACTTCAATCAGTTGCAGTCTTATCCTAGCCATCCCAGTTTACCTAGTATTTTGCCTTTCCCAAGCAGACGTATTTATCTTCTGCATCTGCTTTTCTGTATCTGACATTTCTTTCATTTTTCCATTCCTCCACAGGAAAGGAACTGATAAACCTTCCCTTTCCTCTTATTTCCACATCCACTCCGATCAGCTCTTACATTCCTTTCTATCTCAGTTTCTCTCTTATTCCCTATCTGTCTATATCCTTCTATATATGAAGGCATAGGAACTACACTCAACCACCACAGTACACTTGCTGATACACTTTTCTCTAGAAATTTTTCCTGCTGTGACTTCAGCTTAGTTCTTCTTAAGCACTTTGGGATTCAGAACCAAATCTCTAGCAAGCAACCTCACAGAATTCTTCAAGAAAGCACCCCATTGCACACCAAAACTTCCCAATATATTATTTGGGGAAAGTAATTTTTTTTTTTAAACCTGCATCTAGCATAAGAGAGAGAAATATATCCTTCAGATCCTGTGCTATTGGCTGTTGGAAACAAGTAATGAGCAGCAGGAACAAGGATGGATGAGAATAAAATGTTATGAAGAAACATATTAAATTATTTAGCAGCTTAATATTGGACCTATGACCACACTAACAAGGAACATCGCAAACATACCTCATGAAGCAGAGTGAGAGAATCCTCTGTTTGCACGAGGAGAGCATAGAGTTGGAGCTTAACGCACTCTTTAGCTGAAATGTTTATCTACAGAACTTCAGATTTACGCAGAGATTAAAACCATTACTTAAGAACACCCAACTACTGCTTCTCCATGGGAGGCCTGTTATTAAGATGTACATGGTGGGTGTCTGCTGTGGAAACAGCTAATTACAATAGTCAGGTCAAAGAAGTCAACACCAACACACTACCAAGAGGAGTTGAGCACCACTGTCTATCTAAGGCTAACCAACATACATGGAGATTAAATGCCGACTTCTATCTTTCCAGCTTTCTTCAATAAAAAAGACCACTTGGGATCTTTAAGGGGGAAATGTTTTCAAGAAACATTTTCTGTGTCTCTGTTTCCCGAGGGATACACTAGCAGAGACTCCCTGGTCAGAGCCACGTTCTGAGAAGAGGTCCAAGGTAGTATAAGCAGGACTGCTCATCCACTGGGCCAAGGAAAAGATTCCCAATGACTTCAGAAGGCACCAAGATGGGTTCTCTGTGTTCACAATCATTGTACACACCTGATGTCCTGCTTACAGTCTTTTCTTTTTTATTTGTTTGTTTTTTAAACTACTCGTCTGAGGTTATTTATAGCTTTGAAAAAAAACATAGTCTTTCAGATGTACAGCTAAGGAAGGGAAGAAAAGACACACAGCCCAGTGAAGTGAAATAACGGTTTTGCAGGCCAACTAAGAACAAAATCTTACGTTACCACATCTTCTGAAGACAGAATCAACTCCAATTTTACATGCACATGTGAACTACTAGGTGAACTACAGCCTAAAATCAAGAGAAGTATATGTTTCAATAGTCAGAAGTTTCTCATTAATACAATAGTCAAGTATTCACAATTCAGAGCATTTTATCATTAGCAGGAGATACAGTACAGGCACTGTTACAGTGGGTGACACTGAAATTATCATGCCTGTTACTTCCAGAAGAAAGTCACATCATTAAATTTTAAAAAAAGAAAATCAAAACACTGCAACTTTGTCCTTGTAACAAGCCTGAAATTGCATTGAAACACCAGGTTTAGCTCTAAAATGACAAAAAACCCCAAAGCATCAAAGACAGACACTCATTCCGTGTTTTATTCTGCAAAGGTGTCAGGGATGCTGTTTGTTCACTGTGAGTGGCTGAGACAGCGAGGTTAAGCCAGGTGTCCTCGATGCTGCTTCTGGCCTTTGTCATTCAAACCTATGAGGAAAGGGCTGCTTAGGAGCTACAGCAGGGTACAATAGTACCAGGTCAAAAAAAGATAAATACCCATTATTGTATCTGTCATGCTTTGCAGATTTTATGTCACAGACATTAATTATGAGATCTATGCTTTTCAGGGCACTTCATTAAGCCAGAAACTTAACATAGTTCATTGTGATGATTATGTGATGATGGAGCAGGTGTTCTGAAGTCATTAGGATGATTTTGATGCTATAATAGAGAGATCCTCACAGAGAATGCACATGGAATGCGACCGCAGCCACTAAACAGAGTGAAAGAAGAACCGATCTTTGCAGCTATCAGCAAGAGAATTGGCTTTATGAATACCTGGCACAGACCTGCAACTCTTTTTTGCTTACCATTGCTTACTACTTGTGTCAGACCAAACACAGTCACAGAGCTACAGGATTTGGCTAGGTAAATGGTGAAACTCCTGCTTTGTGGCCTGAGCAAATCTTACACAAGCAGAGCAGCAGATGAGGGAAAAAAAACCTACCCTTTTATTTCCTGGGAAAGAGTTATCTCTACATTTTCCACATCAAATCAGTATTGGATCTAAATCCCAAGTAATGGAGTACATAATGCAACAACATCAATTTACTGAAAGCTGAGATTAATGCAGGCATATAAAAATTTAAAACCAGTTCAAAATATTCTTAAGAAACCTTTCACTATTTTACTGGATTTTTGCAGGATTTTTTTGTTTTCCTTTTTTCCCTTTAGAAAAAAAAAAAAAGAAAAAAGCAGTAAGACTTCTCATACTAGCTTTTGCAAGTGTTTATGGGATTGACTGTTTGCAGTCCAGTGTGAAGTTTTGAATACAGCAACAGTAAGCTGATAAGTGTGTGACTAATTCATGGATTATTTAAATAGCATGCACAATATTACACAGGCACTACTCAGTTTTCTAGCGCTAAAGATTTGTCCATGTTCTTTCAGTAAATTCCTGCTTTTACAGGGATAGAGATTAATAATTTGTAACCAATCTGGAATGTAACGGTTTACAAGGTGTAATTTCAAAAGCATTACTAGTTTTGTGTGTATTTACATATTTGTAAGGCTAAAGAACCAACCATATGCATAAATTTAAGTTTATGCGTCCCCAAATTTGTAGTATGTTACACATCACCTGTTGCTTCACCACATGTTATTTCTGAAAACTTTGCTTCATTCTAGCCATGTTCAAAGGTTTTTCTTCAAAACCGTCAGCTAAACCCCAAGTTTTGCTGTTACAGCATTTTCCATTAAAATACTTCACGTACATATGTGTATACGCTTTTATTTTTTATATGTACACACACATATACATATATACACACATACCCCGCTCTCAAACAAAAAAAATCCAGGCCTTGTTTTAGTATTTTGGTTTTGGACAAAAAGGTAATGCTTCCTAAGAACAAACTAAAAATGGATTTTCACTTTTTTCAGGGTAGTTATGCTTCAGAATGTCTCTTGCTTTTTCTGTTGGGTGTCAGCTTCAAAACTAATCTGTATTTCTCAAGCTCCACCACAGTCAGGTAACTGCAACAGTGCCTCTTGATCTACCTACAATCAAGACAGGACACCGTGCATAAAAGCAAAATAGTGAGGTCTGCTAATGTTACCAGTTTCATGGACTTTCAGTATCTGCAGACTACTATCCTTGATTTTTCATTCATCCAAGCTGTTCTAAATTGCAAGACCACTCCATCAGCACAGTTTCTTAATTTACCATTATTTTCAGCATTTATGACAGTTTTCAGAGCATGTCCAATAGCTTCTTCCACAATGAGTTGATCTTTAAAAATACAAACTTTACTGACAGTAAAATTGTAGGAACACAAAAATAGATTTTTAACACAAGCTCATGGGCCGCAGGATATACACGTTACAAGTTAAGTGTGTTATTAATTAAAGCAATAGTCTAAAGTGAATGTGTGGTACAGAAATTTATATCTCCGCAAGTTTAAAATCTTCCTAAAAAGCCAGCAAAGCTGTTAGGACTGGAAATGGAACTCCATCAAGCACTGGTTACATGATCCTGGAGACCGTTCTACAAGATTTACTCGAAGAAATAATATATAAACTAAACTATGACCATTATTAAAGGGTAAACAGCAAAGATTGATGAAGCAATTTGCCAGATACCTTAGAAACATATCCCTCATGGGAAAAGTTGTGCTGCCAACTGATCTTGTATCCCATGTGTATCCCAGAATGTTTTACAAGTTACATATAATTTATTGCTCTCTTGCATACAGCTTATCTGAGCGTTTCTAAGCAAGATCAGCCCTAAATGTAAAAACCAGCATTATTCAGGCAGTCTCCTCATATTGCTTGAGCAACCACTTTTACAGCCTGAAAGGACCACATGTGCGAGCTTAATTTTCAGTAATAAAACTAGCATTAAAAAAATACAGGAAAAGAAACATAGGAGACATGGAAGGGGGGGACAGGACCGACACAGAAGGGAAGAAGAGAGTCCTACAATTAATTCTGTAGATGCAAAAACATCATCCAATTTGTAATCAGCTCTAATTATTCAATGGTTTCTCACCAGCAAAGGACAGAGTTTCAGGACTCCGGTCATACTGCAAAGCCTACTGACTTAGAAAAGATAATAATAATGTCAACAAAAAGCACTAAACATAACAGTTCAACGTATTCGCCTTCCTGCAGAGAAAAAGAAACTCATCTCATACATAACATCAGACCTTTTAAGATCTGCAGGCATTCTGAACTGTTTCTTCACTTACTGCCTGAACTTGTAGGGTAGACACGATCTTATAAAGCACAGCACACGATACCTTCTAGATACATGGATATAGAACATGATCACAATTTACCAGTTCAGCAATTAAATGTTAAGACTAATCCTGTAAGCCAGACATTTCATTGGAATCAACTCCATAGGCTGTGAACAATCCCACTACTTGTGTAAAGCTGTATACAAAAGATCAGAATTTGGTTCTGCCTAAATATGCATGCCCAACAGGTTCTCATTCCTGTTTTATTATAGAGGAGAACAAAGGTTGAATGTAACAGTGCTCCACTGCTTCACATGCAGTGGACAACATTCACCCTTCTCTTGTGTCAACACAATATTTTAGAGCTGACAGCACGTCTTTGATGACAAACTAAAAGGTTTTTCAATTTTACATCTCTCTCTCTCTGGTTTAACATCTCCTCAATTTAAAGCAAGAGAACTCTCCTTTTATGGTATGATACAATGGGTTTATGTAAAGGATGGCTTCAATGAGAACTTGGCTATAATGGCCTTCAAGAAGTTGCTTACACGAAAATCCAATTTTTCATATACTTGTCATGCAATTAGAGTTTTGTTGTCACTGAAGACCTGCGTGTTTATCCACGCTCCAGTTCTTAATAGGACCATCATACTAACAGTACACATTTCTACTTACAAAACAGACCAAACAAGACAACTATATGGGTAGAGATTTGTATGTGGAAAAAAGGAGAAAAAAACATGTAGAAGTATCGTAGAAGGGAGTGATATTTACATCAAGGCAAACTGGACAATTTGAAAGCAACAACTGGAAATTGGAGTTACACATCACCTTTATCAGAAGTTGCAATTCTCTTGTTTATATATACACTGAGCTTTCAAAATTTCTGGCAACTAATTTCAGCTTTAAGTTGGGATAACACTATGACAGTCAACCCCAACCCTGAGTTCAACTGAACTGGCTGTGTTTCTAGCTTCACATTGACTACAAAATCAACACCTCGAAAGCCCCAATCGAAACTGTCTCAGTTTACTTGCTTTCCACTTAGGTAAGGCCACAAATGCTTTTTTTGCAGAATGAAAATAGATCACCAGAAAAGGCATCAAGTCACAGCTTCCAGAACATCCTTTTTATAGGTCTGTCCTCCAGCTGGTATGCATATTGAAGATGACAAAGTATAATGCTCTTTATCCACATTTACATTTATGAGTTTACAAGACTCTCACATTATACAATATGTTTGTACAACAGAAAAACAGGACTACGTTTGCTGCTTTATCTCCACTAGATGTCTGAACGAGGAGGGCTTCATTATTTTACATTCAAATTCATAATACCTCTTAAAAAGGTGTCATATTCATCCTAATATTAAGTACAGAATTATTACTTCATACTGTCGTAGTAGCATCCAAACTGTTATAAATACACTTACTGTACTTCATAGATTTATTTTGTTCACGTGTTCCTAGAAACCAAAGCTGTATCAAATTCTTGCAAATTTGATGAATTCTTGAGACAAATATTGAGTCTCTGAAGATAGTAAAAAAAGACCTTAAGCATTAAGTAGTGTTTATATTTATTACCTGTTACACAGGCAAAATTCTCTAACTTTTGTACTTTAGCTTTGTTCTTAATAAAGCATAAAGGATCAGCTGTAAAACAGATTTCCAGAAATCGCCCAGTCAATGGGCCTCAGGTTACAGTTCACTGTAGGCTTTATTTAAACAAGAGGAAAAAAAAAAAAGAGGGGCTAGGGGGAAGAGAAATAATGGTGAAATGAGGAATTCAAGAAGCTGAATTGACTGACCATCTCTGACTAGAGTACAGCTATTTTCTTAAGTTTCTATTTATCAAGTGGAATAAGATGATAAAAAATGCGGCCCATCAACAGCAATACTTAGTATTAGCGACAAATTGTTTTGTGTACCATGGAAAGACTTAAAGCAGACTCAAGAAAATAAAACACTATGGCGGAGGAAGATATGCTTGGGGGGGAGGGGCGGGGGGGCAGTGTGGAAGAACTCCCTCTTCTTTCAAAGGCCTCAGTGCCCCGCTCAGAGCTGATCTACTCAGATCCGTAAGTCTGAGTGTCCTTCTGAAGGTCCTAAGGCACTCATTTCTTTTAAAACAGACAGGAAAAGAAATTCTACTACTCCATTTCTTAAGCAACAGCCTTGTGGCTTAACAAACACCAAGACTATTTAAGCCTTGGTTCAGTTCCACTCAGAGATGTGATCAAATCCATCAAATGACATACCTGGAGGGATCCTTAAATGCCACACTACAGCTTTTCTCTGGGAATGTCAGACACAAGGTTTGAAATCCCTCAGAAAAAGGGAAAATCCTATGCCTCTCGAGCTAAGCTTGAGGAAAGAACAGCAGATTTCTTTACTGCAAGCAAGAGGCACTGCCACTCTGTTTTGTGGGGAGCATATTTATGTAAATGTGCATAAAGTACAGGCTGATTCCTAATTAAAGCCCAGCTGGGAAGTTCAGCAGAAGAATGTCATCTGCATTTGGAGACAGCTTACATGATGACAAAGCATGACCTCAGCTTGCCAGGAGTAGAGTATTTCTGAATGTACACAAGAGCCGAGCTTTTTAGGTAGTCAGCAGCTACTAATAGAAAGAGTATCATCAAGAGATGTTAGCTCTTTCCAAGGTTAGATTATAGCTCAGCAGGCAAATGCAGGACAGTCATTTTATGATGGTGAAGGTGATATTCGAAAATGCCTATAAGTACCTAGTCTTGAATCACAGGAGAAAAGCCCTGGGAAACCTAGAGATTGAAGCAGACTTCCAAAACAAGGTCAAATGCCTTAAATACAACAAAACCTCACCTTTCCTCATGACCATTCCGTGCACTGTATGCACTTTAACAAAGAAAGACAAAGAAAATGCCTCCATCAATTATTTCAACTTTGAATTATGTCAGTTCAAAAATATTCTTCTCCTTCATTACAATTTCAATAAATTAATAACCTTAGCCCTGAACTTGAGAAGTAACTGAGGATACTATTACAAATATAAAATTGGCAATAAAATCTACTTTAGTTGAGTCTAACTTACTAATACCCAAATTCAGTGTCACATTCCCCGCCTCATCAGTTTAAAAACAGTACTTCAGTTTTCCTGTTGAAAAGCTTCAAAATCCTATTTTCATACTGTTTTTCTGTATCCTATTAAAAAAAACAAACACACAAAAAAAGCCCACCCACACCACAAAAACCAAAACCAATCACTATCTGCTGGGAATGCAAGAGAGGTTGACTCTAAACAGACAAAACTGAGTGGAGTTATGAAACCAAAGGATGCAACAGGTCCATAGTTCTGACCCTTAGAAGGACACAGCTTTTCAGCAAACATGAATTCTTTTGTATTGGAGGTGAAATGGCAAATATTTCCTGTTATTAAGGAAGGTTTTGTATTACCTTCTCCTCCCTCAAATTAAGACTTCTGATAACTAACTTCAATGACAATAAAAAGACTGTTAAGACTATCCTCAAGCTGTGTTAAAAAGCAGATCGCATTGCTGTTGGAAAGAACAGTAAAATTGCACATATGGTCATCACAAAAATTGCATTAAGCTTTTTTGATGGTGCAAACAATTTCAGGGCTCTGACAGCCAAGAATTATTCCTCTCCTAATTTCAGGTAAAAAACAACAACAATGGAACATAAAAACTAATGACCTGCTGCTTTAAAGGTGAAGAGATCTGAAAATGAAGGCTGAAGTTTAACCCTTTGGTGCCACCACAACCACAGCTCCCACAAACATCCCAGGCTTACCAATATAGCCTTCCTATCAGCTTAGGTTAGAAAGAGCCACCGGAATTTTTAACAAAGCTTTGAATCACAGAAAGCTTTTGTCTTTGGAGCTTTTCATTGCTGATTCCAGAACTGCAGAGTTTTGTTCCTTTATTCTCTATATACCATGTTTTCAGCTTCAGTGGTAATAGAGGATGCCATCTGCTTCATTATCATTCAAAGCAAGAGGTGGCCTTTAAGTAACCAAACACACTTTTGTGCAGAGCAACGGCTGATGTTACTTGCAGACAGACCATAAAAAAGCACAGATAAGATGAAAAAACAACAGGGCTCCCCAGTTTAATAAGCAATCTGATACTTCGCACAGGTAGTCGGGTTCAAATTACTATTTTGTAGCATCAATTTGTGATGTATTTGACTATGCGGGTATAATGCACATGTGTCTATTTCAAAACACCTTATTGTAACAAACCTTTACATTTTAAACATCACTACTCACTGGGTCAGAAGAAATAGATCTGAACTTACAAGATTCTTGACACTTTGACCCTGATCTAGCAAAGCACCTGAGCAGCAGCTGAACTTCTAGCACAGAGTCCCTCTGAAGAGCTTCCTGGTCAGGATCAAAGTGCTCACTATATCTAACACAAGAGAATCACCGCCTATCTAGTAAGTTATGGATGTGATTCTCACCTAAAACATTAATTGGCTCCATGATACTGTGCATGGCTAACTGGGGAGCAAGTTTAATATTCAATCATAGGAAACAGATCAATAAGACCTTTGAGAAGCCACCTAGCTCATCCTCCTTCCCCCAGCAATGACATCATTAACCAACATCAACTATAAAATCACACAGAAGAGAAAATAATTCCTATAATGGGCTACCAATAACAATTGTAAAAGGTTAGAAATAGAAAAACAGTACAAAAGGTAATTAATCTGATATAAGGAGGCAGAAGAAACAAAAACGAAAGAAAAAAGGAAAGTAGCAAAATGGTATCCTGATTTGTAGAGTGAGACTTCTCGGAAGACATATTTTAGTCTAACATCAATAAAAAGGCAGCTTTAACTCACAGGCATGCCCTGTGAATCAAGAGATAATTAAACACTTTAAGTGACAACAATTGGGTTCTAAGAATACACTTGATCCCCTTGAGGCCCAATTTTCTCTGTTTTAATCCTGCTCACTTATTTCCACTTAAGTAATAGCTTTGCTTGCCTCTGGCTCAGCAAAGTTCAGGATTATGCCACTAATTAACTAGTGGCACTGGGATTTCTAGGCCTACACAAAGTAATAAAGAGCTAAGTTGAGAAAGTGCCCTAGAAAGTCTATTATGCCACTGATTTTTACTTCTTTGGAACAGGAATTACTTTCTTGGCTCATCTTAAGGCAAGAGATGATCACATAACTGTTTTCTCACTCATAAAACTTTCCAGAGTTCCACACATGTAAGTGAGACAAGAATATGAGTTACCAATGCCTTCATAAACAGGATATGGCAAGTGGCAGGTGAAAGTTCACCTGAAAGTAAAGCATCAATAGCATAGATTTGGCAAATGAATTCTTCTTGTGTGTCATATTATCACTTCTCTGCCCCCCCCGCCTTTTTTTATCCGTGTCCAATAAACTCCTAGTGACGTTACCGAAAAGAGTTACTTTTACAGTCAATTCTTTATTCCTTATTAAGAAAAAAAACTTACAGTACCACAAAATGTAAGAGTTTTGCCTGTGGAAGAACTAATAAATACAAGCACTACCTAACTCTTGAGATTTGTTTTACTACATATTTTCAAAGATTACATAAACACTGGTTAATGCAAGAGTATGACCTTGGAGAGAAAGTTCCCTGTATTATGAAAGCATCTGCAAGGTAATCTTAACTCTTGCCTGAACTCCTACTTGTATGGACTGACTCAGAGAACTTACACACATACCCCCCAAAATTTTTAAGCCAAATCCTTTATGGACATCTCCACTGACTGGAGATTTAGACTTCTGTGATCTAAACTGAAGAATGGTGCCCTTGCAGAATGGTATGACCAAAGCCAGCCTAAGTGAAAGGGAACTGGCTATCACATACAATTCATCTTTTCTCAGTAGAAAAAAGCAAGCTTCCCAAACACTTAAAACTTACCTTGAATTGTAACTGAATACATAAAAATGCATAACAGCACTATAATTAAAAATATAGTCTTGCCACTTATAATCACACATACTGTTTTTATAACGTTCAGCTTGCTGTGATTTTATTTTGACCTAATTAAACAGTCCAGAAATTGAAAAACACTTCAACGGCAAGTCTCACATGTTTCAGTGCAATGCATCTTTGGCAAACTAAGTGAAAATTTTGAAACCTATCCTTTTTAGTAATCAGCAAGTGATTATTCTTCTTCCCATAGGCATTCTTCTTTTTCAGCAAGTATTAAAGTTTTTTCTGCTTAATCTGAAGACAGCAAGCAACTGGTTTAAAGAAAAGCTATTTAAAACCTTCTAGTATAAAAGCCAGAGTGGAATACTGTGTGCATCATGGCATAAGTACTGAAAACATTTTTTAATAGCTGAAGAAGCTATAGCTCTTGTAGTGTATTTCAAGTGTTTCAAATTGTCCAACTTCAGATTATTTGCAGTCTTCAAAGCTCTGATGATAAGAAGTGCTACAGTCAGTGGAAAATTAAACTCCACCTGGAAAAATATTTTGTACTATACAATACTGTTTCCTTAAAACAGTTCACCATTTCACATAAAAGAAAGACAACAGATTTATTATGCTCTCTGCAGCTAAATTGCTTCATAAGTAAGCTATTGCATTTGTGCCTTCTATATTACTCAGTACAACAGTACATTTTAATAGCAGTGACATTTAAGTGTTCTGCATCCATCTTATGTGGTTGGAGATCAGTCAAATTGAATCAGAAATTTATCTGATAAATGAAATAACAGACCTGTGAGTAGCTACAATTTTTTAAGTATTTTCACATGTCACAAAGGTGGGGTTTTGTTTTGGTTGTTTTTGTTGTTGTTGTTGGTTTTAAAAACACAAAATCAATTATTCCAAGAATATTATTGCTAGAGTATGTTGATCCATTATGATCAACTGACACTGAATAGCCAGGAGGTCTGGATAATTTCTGGATATCCTAATAAGCCATTATCAACTGAATCTCTCTTGATAAACAGATATTTTGAAAAGAAGAAACATAGTCATGAGAGCTTGATCTAAGTGTTATTTTTAGAAATGAAGCTGAATGAGGCAATTCAGCATAGCAAGAACATCAACTTTAAAACCTGTTTGTTTATCCTAAAGTATATTTCTACTGGAAAAAAGAGAAAAACTACTTTTTTTTTTTGCCTTTAATCCCCCAAACTTCTTTATTTAAACTCAAGTTTACAAAGTATTATCTCTGAGTTTTTGAACTGCATACTTGGAAATGTGTAGTTCTCTGGGTAGCTCACAGACAGAGGGAAACACCCCTTCCTGACCATAAAAGGTCTGAGTGCATGTTCTCAAGCGGAAAATGTGTGGGATCTTATTTACAAATGTATAAATACATGCCATTCCTTTGCGCTCACAGGCACAGTTGAAAGCGAGCCAGAAAAGGAAGTACTAGCAACTTGATCTGAGATTTCTATTACATTTCACCTCGCATGGTACCACTTCAGCCTATATTTTTATAAAAGTCTAATTATTTTAGTGAATAAAGCCACATAATATTGTCCAAATAAAGAAAAATACAAATTGTATTTATAAACATTTTTCAATTTGTGCACCAAACGTCCATTTCTCTTCTTTCCTCCCCCAATATCTTTAGCCTCTCCTAAGGCAGAGACAGGAGACCAGGGAAAAAGGCCCAGGTGATCAGGATTGGATCCAGCAACAACCAAGAAATAACATCCCACAGCACGCACCTTTTCCCTCTGAAAGGGCTTCCTGCAGATGAGAACTGCCGGCAAGCAGCGTGCCACTGACACCATCCTCAGGGACACGAGTCCCTGCTGTTAACGTTGCCCACAAAGAACCAGGCTTGGATGACTACAGGCTTTACTTAACAGGGTCATCCAACACTACTGAAGACAAAGAAAAAATTTCAGCAGAGCATGCGTTAGGCTGTTCATGACTGCAGAAGTCATTCCTCCTCTCGGAATCCATTAAATAAATAAAAAATTAAAAAAAAACAAAACAAAACAAGACAACTAATAGTTCAATTGCTAGACCACCTTTAAACATAGAAGGCAATCTTGAAAATTATTTCTTGTAAGTCATCTCAAATACAAAGCTGCTTACCAAGTAACTTCCCAAGGTAAATTTAAAGCTGACTTTCAATTCTACAATTTAAACATAATAGTGCCATGTCATCAACATTGACTCTAAAACTTCAGGATTTAAAAATACTACCAGAAAACAAGTAGCTGTTACTACCTAGTGTTTATCTTGTCACCTCTACCTGATGAGGTTAATGAGGATTACCAACTAAGTAGGTGTTATTTATTATGTGCATAATAACCAGAACTTCAGAGGATAGAAGCCATCAGAGGTACACTAGTTCTCCCTTTAGTATAGTTTTCTAAAAACAAATATTTTTATTTTGCTTGCAGTCAAACAACATATTCCTAAATGCAGAATGGCATCCAAACGCTGACTCAAGAGAAACTAGAAAGATACAGTCAGGTGAAGCATCTGGTACTCTGAAGGATATGTTTTTCTTCATTTAAAAATAACCAAGAAAGCCTAGAAAATATTCTGTTTAAAAAGGAGGGGAGGAGGGGAAATCAATCACTATCCTACACAAGGTAGACAAAGGTACAGGGTTACCTATGAAATGCACTGGTAAACTTTCTTACAAAGAAAATTCAAGTCAGAAAGAGGACCAGGAAAAGGATGGGAGAGTAGCAATTCCTTTGCAAGATCTAAATATCATTGGCTACACTGAAGAACCTGCTTACTTCTAGGGCAGGTTCCCCTTCAGCAGGGGAGCTAAAATAATGGGCAAGGACAATTTACTGTTATTATGATGCTCAGACAAACCTCTCGATCTAATGTAAAACAAACTTTCCTACATGTACATGTCCTTCCCTCACATGAATGGCAAATAGATCATAGTTTTTACAGCCTCCACACTGCCTTCAGAAAGCTGCAGTCTGTTGAAGACAGTACAGAAAAGGGCCCTTCATATAAACTCAGTAACTAGACCTGTTCCTTTTGCAGTCTGGTAAGGTAGAAGAAAAAGTCTCCACTCGCCTTAGGCAGAGGCCTAATGGAGGAGTAGATTCTGGTCCTGAAGGTTTACAAACCAAAAAAAAAAAGTCTATGGGAAGAAAACCAAGGCCAAAACAAACAGAACACCACTTGACACCACAACCTAATGCTCAGGGAAGAACACTTAAGAAAGTTTACTTCCCATTTCTACAATCACCACCTGAATGACAACATCTTTTACCCATATTAACAATGATATACTTGAACTAGAACATGGAAACAGCTTGCTCCTGTGAAATTTATGGCTTCGTCTCACTGCAGTTTCCATCACTCCCAGATCTGAGCACAACACAGAGCAATTTCTCAGTGTCCTTCCCATGTGCAGAGCTGCTGTCTGTTCTACTCTTGGACAGGATTACGTTGCTAAGAGCAAAAGCTGAATATAAAGAACCTGCAGCAAAAGCACAGAGAACAAGAGAAAACACTATAAGTGTATAAATCCATGGTGTATTCATATCTTGAATATCGCTTGCCCATACTTTTTGATACTTGCAATACCAGAAGATACATACTTCATATGCATTTTTATTCATATCTGTTATACTCACACACATACATATGTGCATATTTGCTATAGACATACACACAAACACTATACAGGAGAACAACGTGGCAGATCCAAAGCCTGGAGCAGCTCTCAGGTGAGGCTCCACAATAGCAGGTCAAATCTAAACATCACAGGCAAAACCAAAGAGCTAGATGATTTTGAATAAAGTGATCCAATGGTGTGTGTGACGCAACCACAAGAAGGTACTTGTTATGCATTTAAACTTTCTCACCACTAGAAACTGTAGACAGCAAAAGTTTACAAGGTTTCGAAAAGTTATTGGGCTACCAAACCCCAAAACTCTGCCTGCACCTTAAAAAAAAAAAATCTGACTACTAAAACACTAGAAGGCAGGAGAACAGATCAGGGAATCATCATTACTTTCCTTAATGGGTACTGTCAGACACAAGACATTGAGTTAACTCAACCTTTCATTTGGCCTGGAATGGCTGCTATTAGCTTCTAGATATTTCTCAGGGAGTTGCCTTGGCACACAGGCTACATTACTAGTGCTTTCTTTTAATCTACAGTATTGTAGATCACAGCATTATACTTAACCTTATCTCTTCCTTTTGGCCTCATTATCATTGATGATATTCAAAATGCACATATTATTCCATATCTTTAATTACCTCTTCTTGCCTACCTGTAACAAAATTGTTTCATCTCAAACACAAAGCACTTTTTTTTTAGTACAATCAAGAATATTTTTCTTGAATTCTCCTCAGCTTAATATTTAATAAGCTAATTAACCCCAAGTTTTACATCTTTAAAAATTTCCAGATTTAGAAGGTAATTTGGTAATTCTTAACTGATTTTTTCTTGGCAAACAGGAGTCATGTCTGAGTGAGCTTTGTAATTGTTCTGCCCATAACTCTGTTCTGTTTCCCTTCTCTTTCTTAAAGATTTCAACTGTGCTTTCAAACCCCAGTGCCACAACTACTACAGCTTCTCTTCCTATGGCTTCTACAAGTTAAAAAAGAAACTTAATAAATGGACTTTTAGCCGCATCTTTCACGTAAATACCCCAAACAATACTAAAATATATCCAAAGTTGTTTAAGACTAGGCAACAGAATGGCAATCACATTCTTACAGATCCAAACAGGGGATAAAAAACTGGAAAAGTAGTTAATTAGTGGCTGCTCTAAACCAAGGGCATTATTGTAAAGCAAGAAAATTAAGTGTTTAGGAAGGAATTTATGGGGACCAAGAGCAATCCTCCAATCTTAATTTGGTCAAAGCAGTGTGCTACTTCTGCAGCAAGTGATAGGTGATCTCGGTCACCATCTCAACTCTCCAGCATGAGTAGGGGGAGAGAAGAAAAAAACAGAACAAAACAAACAGCCAAAAAACCCCACAATTACAGGAGCACCATCATGTCACATTCAGTACCAACACAGATGGAAGACTACCACAGTCTCCAAACCCTCTTCATCTAACACTTTATATTTCTTTGTAAGCCTACTCAAGTAGGGCCTAAACCTAATTTCAAGTAAATTACAAGAACAGAACAGGATAAATAGCTAGACCTTGTGCTTTCAGTTCTTCATGCTTTATTACTACCTGAATGATACCATGACATTAAGAAATATAACTGAAGTGTTACTCTGGCAGACTCTCATTAAGTGAAGTCCCTGGCAATACTTTTGCATCAAGGAAGCAATAAAAAGGTCTTCATGATCCTGGAAGATTTCTGCAGGTACTTCAAGAAAGTTGTTAACACTGTCTAAAGCCTAATATATAGGTACAGCTTGAAGAGTTATAAAACAATTGCTGGAGGTGGCATTAGCATCATTAGGTAAACCTCTGCAGTTAGATTAAGATGTTTAAATTTTAAATTGAGGTCTTTAAGTGATTCATGTGTTTATGAGAAAGATATGGGGAAAAAAACCCAACCAGAATCATACCAAGCCTGAGAAATTAACCACACAGAAATATTTTTTCACTGTAGGAAAGATGGTAAGGTATCCAAAGCTATTTAGAGAGTTCTTTTCTGGACACAATCTCTTTGAATGCAATATTGCTTATTTGAATTAGTATTTGTAAATAGACATTTGAAGAAGTAAGGAAAAACATGTACCCAGAACCAATGAACCGGGTACTCTCTTTATAAAGGAAGAAAATTCAGGAAAGCTGAATTATATGCATAAGACTTCAGTTCTGGAAGGGAAGGAAATTCCAGAGCAGCAAGAATTTTAAGACAGCAGCACCCATCCTAAAAGAAAACACAAACACAATTGCCAGAGAACAAAAGCAGATTCTTCGAGTTGGATCTTGTTTGCTTAAAGACATTCTTGAATTTTGTGTAATATTATTACTTTTGCCTTACTTCTATCACTTCTGTTTCAAGACAGTATTTATGGAACTGCAGAAAACAGTATCTTAGTAGCATCTCTTCCTACACTGCAGAGAAAGTACCTATTTATGTTACCTAGGTGAAAACCATCAGTATCTTTCATGGAAAAGATCCGGAGAAAAATTATTTGGCAAACATTTGACTGGACACCTTTTTTTTTTTTTTTTTTTTTTAAGGACCACGTTCTTGTTTTGATCTGACCATTATAATTCTTTTTTAACAAGCTTTCCTATGGAGTCTCTCTACTGTTTGTTACAAAAGGTAGCAAATGATCCCAGTAAGTTTACAGTGTGTTCTTTGTGATCAAGTGATCTTGATGAGAAGGACTGATTTGGTTTTGGTTGGTTTGTTGTTGGGTTTTTTTGTTCAGTTTTCGAGAGCTGAATCACTCCAGCTACATGCAAGATCATTCCCTCCAGCCCTTCTCCAACTGTGGCAGAAAGCAGGTGCTAGCTGAGCACTCAAAGCCTCATGTTGACCTTTATAACTTTTATTTCTGCAAAAGGATTCCAGGGGCTCCAGAGCTGTTCAGAGACAGAGAAATTACCAAAGCTCCTCTTCCTCCTGCTTTCCCCATCCATACGTAAATACACAACTAACCATTTCTGACCAAAATCTTTTTGGCAGGTGCAAGCTGATGACCTTTCTACTCAAAAGTCAACACTATAACCACTGTCTGGATCACACCCTTTTCCCTTAGGGCTCAGTTTATTTAAAAAAACCCCAAACCTCTACACGCAAAAACCCCTCAAAAACGCAGAATTCATTAAGGCTAAAGCCACTGTTTTTCCAGCAGCCACAAAATGGTTCCCCTTGCATTTCTTTTACTTCATTTTCCTTCTCCCATCATCTTGCCACAGGAATGCACTTGTTTTCCACTTCTCCCTCTTTAACCAAACCACCCACTGACTTTTATAGTCATTTGGTACATCACAACCATCAGACAGTTTTCAATCACAAGTGAAGTCAGGCCCTTCTTTTGAGAGATCATAATTTAAAACGTTTTATTAGATACTCTTGTTACTTTTGAAAAAAAAGCCACTTTTAAGATAGAATACAGGGAGTTAGACCAACTGGCTGGCTATGTATCTAGAAATTAGTGTGCTGTGCCTATCAGGATACCAATGCAGCGGACACTCAATGCTCACTTTGACAAAACAACTAGTGTTAAAATTTTGAGTAAATAATTAGTTTGGTTTACCTTCTCATAAGCCTCTCTGTGCCCTACAAATAGCAATTGTTTATTTCCATGAAGACTGCCTCCCCATGGTTTATAAACATAAGCACTTTTAACTGTAAACACAACTCTTTCAAGAGGGCATAACATTATGTTCCTACTATTTTGGGTTTTTTTAAAGTACGCACAGAAAAAAAAAATTGCTGCTTACCAGTATCATGTATAATGCAAGCTCTAAGCAGAGCTCCTCAAACCATACGAAAATTAAAAGTTAAGGGAAAGAAAGAAAGAGGTCTTGGTGGCAATCTTGTTTCTCCTCAGAAACATTTCAGGCATTATGAAATCATTCTTTCCAAAAGTGCCAGGAATAACAAAAAAAAAAAAAAAGGTTGCACTGGATCTATCTTGGCACCAAGGTGCCATTGTGCAGTTTGCTTTAAGGATCAAGTTCCTAGTGGCAACATAAGCATGTGCCAGAAAAGAAAGTATATTAAGAATTTTCAGAGACACATAAGATTTTTCCATTGCCACTAAGTTTCATTTTTTAAATACTGTGATCTTGATTTTTAAAAGTATTATCATTTGCTCTTGTTTAAAGTAATGAAAATTATTGTTACAAAGCTGCCTCTTAAAACCACACTTAGTAGCCGCACAAAAGACAAGCAATTCAAAAGGCCATGTCTGACATTTTGATTTTGACGCACAAGGAGAAAACAGAGAAAAATAGAGACTGCTTATGTTGATAATCCAATACTGACAAAAAGCCTAAGAATCTGCTACTTTTATCTGAATTTCATCAGACATATAAAAGCTTACATGACATTGAAGAATGTTTTAGCATGAAAAACTATCACAGCTGAAAGTGTTGGTTTCTCTGCTCACTCCTTGGATATGAGCTCTGATTAACGTGAAGTGCGAGAGAAAACGGCACAGTATTCATGTCTTTCTCTGAAAGAGTAAGCCTCCACTCACATTGATCATTATGGGCTAACAACATAAATACAAAGCCAAAGATTTCCCAATATTGCTTTGTAACAAGCCAGCCTCAGGAGACAGTTAATGAAGCATTAAACACTTGCCTACCAGAAGTTTAGCTGAATGACAATAAAGACCTATCTGTTCAAACAACCACCACCACCACCACACACATCCTGTATTTTGAAGAACAGCACCTCAGCCAGAGCTCAGTCATGCTGTAGAAGGACAAACCAAGCCAGTATATTGCAGTGTTTATGAAAAACAGATTGCAGTCTTTGCTGTTTATAACTTCATGTCCTGATTTTTACAGTGAAAAATCTTCCAAGCCCCCCTTTTCAATACCTTTACATGACATAAAAATCAGGTGATATCTATCTAGCAGACTTATAAGATACTCATGCACAGCAGTATTAAAAAAAAATTAACCACATTCAGTAATCAAAGAAGAGTTACTGTGTTGAAGTCCTTTTATTCAGCTACAGAAAGAAAAAAAAAAATACACAGAAAGACAGTTCCTGTGCAGCGTGGTTCATTGCAAACATCTTTTCTTTTTCTCCTATAGATGGCTTTCAACACTGATTTCCTTTTCACATTTCTGTCTTTACCTCTCAACATATGCCAATCCTCTATGTTATAATACATGCAGCACTGTTCAACTACTCCGCAAACTGTGGAAAAGACCATTTCTCCCTTAACATAAAGGCAGAAATATTTTTTTGGTTACAGTTCTTCTCAAATTATTTTAAAATTCTTATCAACAGCACAGATTTCCATATCTGTCCATCAATATTTTAGTGTAAATGGGGTAGAAGTCCTGTTGTTCTACCTACAGCTTGGATCCCTTAGCTTAAGAAAGGCACTGAATGAAAGAGAACTATAAAAGAAAATAATGCTTGAAATATGAAAGTATGATTAGCTTTTATCTTTCAAATACTACTTTCCATAAATAAACTTTATTACACTTCAACCATTCTTCACTTCATTTTTTTTCAGATAAGAAAGCAATTCACATGCAATAAATGATTTTTATAGCTAGACAGGCACAACCACCATAGCAAACATGAATACAATTGCTGAACTTAATTTCACATTTTATGGACGTAATCAAGAGTATGAAAAAGAAGTCATCTTGCTAGATGTTTCCTTTTTCCAAGCTTTGAATTAATAACAATGGCTTGATCTTGCAAATGTGCATCTTGTCATTTTTTCCCTAGTAGCTAGATCCAATCACTTCTCAACTTCAGTGCAATTCCTCATACACGTTGAAAACTTTTTGGGTACCTTAGTGAAAAACTCTTCAATATATCTTTGTATCTTTTACACCTATCCAAAGTACCGTCAGTGGGCAAGTTTAGGATTAGAGCTAGTCAGCTAGTAACACAGTATTTATAAGGAGGAAGTATTCATACTTAAGGGAAAAGTAAATACAATAAATCACTAGTACATAGTATAGCATGCATTATAGTAAGCAGCAAGTTTAGAATTGCCTTCATATTAAGGATTTGACTAAAGCAGGAGCAGGAGTTAATTAAATGCAGTCTATTACCACAAATATTAAATACTTTATAAAATGTCTTTTAGGGTAGACTTCAAGCTTCAAAGCAATGAATATCCTGAAAAATGATGATGGAAAGGAGTGAATATAACTGAAAAAACTGCTACTTGTGACTAAAAACTAACATCATTACATTGTAGCTGCCCCTGAAGTCTTAAGCCAGCCAAGGCAATACAGTAGAGGCAATAGTTAAAAAGATTCTGCGACTCATTAAAAAAAAAAAAAAAAAAAAGATTCTGCGACTCATTTATAAAACTATTCACTTAAAAAAACAAAACCAAAAATATATTCCAGAGTTGTCTTCTAAGAACCTGAAGAAGTGCTGGGGTGACAGGACTCAGAAATCAATAGCTACTCTATTCTGTATTCAGTAGCAACATCTGGGTGCACATGCACATTCCAAAACCAGATGGCGTGAACCAGCTGCAGCCACACAGATGAGACATTATCCCTCTGCGGAGCATTATAGCCACATCCACGCTGCATGTTGGGCTATCATCCACATGTTCAACAGCCCCTATTGCCTGGAATTAAATCAATGTAAGAACAGCTGACATGTAGAAAAGCAGGGAAGACTCCTTTCTTCCCAAACCTGAGAAAATGAAAGTGAAATGTAAATATTATTTGTCATGTTACCTAGCATTAGTTGATCTTCATATATACATACAAGATTACTATTTAAACTACACACTATTTCATTTATTGAACATCTGGGGAGCTGTTTAACATACTGCTAACCCACTTTTAATTCAATCAGAATAGTTTTATTTCCAATATTCACCATTGCTTGCCCAAGACAACTCAAAACAAGAGATTCTTGCTTTTTAAAAAGCTACAGAGAAAATATTCTCATCTCAATGCAAATACTGAACATAAAGTTTACCAATTACTTCCTGAAAGTGAAAAAATCTGAACAAGTCAGTCTAGCCAAGAATATACCTCAATAAACAGAATTAGAGCAAACATATATTAAGCATCCACATACATAAAAATGTCAGAATAAACCACATACAAGTGCACATAACTATAAATTTGAGTAATTAGAGACCATCTATTAAGCAACTGCTGCTAGAAATAAATGTTGTGCTGTTAAAATTGTCCATAAGAAAATGAAGGCTCCACTCTCCAGTGAAATATTTCTGTTTCAGATGCATCAGAACCATTAACAATATTTGAGTTTTTTCAATAATGAGCAAAAGAAATCAGCTTTATGCAAGGGCATTGATCTAACCTTGAAACAGTATTCTTCATGATAGCATTGTAGATTCTCAAACTTAATCTCAAAGAGAAACTACAGATCCTGTAAAACTAACAGACAGTGTTAGATATAATACAGGCACATCATCCGTTTCTTTCCCTAATGCAAAGAACTAACACGGTCCAAATTTTGTTACGTAATTACATTAAAAAACAGTAACAATACAAAAACATAGCACAACTATTTCATTAGGTATTATCACTACACAGTACCTTCACATGCATCTTGACTAATGAGGCCAATCAGAGTTTTGCAAAATTCTCGCTGGCAAGGCAAGCACGTGCTTTAGAAACATGTTTATATTTCTACTTGACAACTATACAAAACCATCTTTTCCCCACCAAGCAGCAAGATAATTTTGCAAATCAGGTAGATATTTAAGTAACAGAGCTCTCCTTACTGGTACACTCACTTTACTGAGGTGTGGCACTCTTGAGGTGTTAGGCAAGATCTAAGATGATCTCAATGGTCTCTCTTGAGATGAGTGTTAATAAGCTCAAAAACTCTCTGCCAGTTCTGTTTGGACTCGGTCTAGGACACCCGCTTCCCCACACACATACTACTTCTTGCAGGTCCTGAGAACAGGTGTAAAATAAAGATCCCCAATGAAGAAAAAAAATGATGGCCATTCTCAACATCTTATGACAATCTCTATAAAGGATCTTATGAGAATAGGTAAAGATTGCTGAAAGACTCTATTGGCAAAGACCCTTAGCGGTAATAATACTGTTCATCACAAATTCGATCTCCACTTCAGAAGGAATAACTACAAGGCTGCATTAGCACTAGAGGTAAGTACTTTGCGAATTCTTATACCAGCAAGTACTATGAGAAATACAGTGAGTGCTTATGTGACGGGTTGACCCTGGCTGGACGCCAGGTACCCACCAAAGCCGCTCTCTCACTCCCCCTCCTTAATT
>JAVKLA010000053.1:7086364-7112255 GCA_034782735.1 Sagittarius serpentarius | reverse complement strand
TTTAAAAGTCATGTAGATGTAGTGCTTAGGGACATGGTTTAGTGGGGGACTTGTCAGTGCTAGGTTAAATGACTGGAATAGATGATCTTATAGGTCTTTTCCAATCTAAGCAATTCTATGATTGATTCTATGTGCAAATTACAATTTTCCAAGTTTCTTAAATCTGAGTAATTTATGTAAAAAAAAAAAGCAGCAGGCATATGTTCAACAAAAAAGTTAATTTCACTTTCTAAAACATGGACTCAGTAGAAGTTTGAAAAAAAGGTTTAAGATGGAAGGCATAGAAAATCATAAACACTGAGTTTCTCATCAGTTGCCTCATTCACAAAACTATCTGAATTATTTTGGCAGAAATAAGGTTCAAGATGGAACATGGAGGCTTTCATCCCATGCGTTTTTCCAAACTCAGAAATAGGAAAAGTCTTTTAAAATATCAGGTCACCTTAGCAGATGGCAACAGTTCTAATATTTTTAGAATTCTTAAACAGATCTCATTTAATCCCTTCATTCACTGATATGTTTTAAAAGCAGGTATAGATTCTAGAGGAATATTTTTCATGAGAAAAAATGTTATTGCCAAGGGCTTAGGAGCTTAATTCTACCAAATTCTTTCTACCTCTTCCTACATAAATGTAGGTAGAATTTCTGCAGATTATAAATATATTAGAATAATCTCAGATACTGAAGAACATTTAAATTTTTACTTAGATACACTGCAGAAGAACACAGACAAAAGCCTACTTCAGTATTAATATTTCAAATCATACATTAGTTTTTATATCTGGAAATCCAGGTAATGCTGCAGCAAACTTAAAACTTGAGGGAATCAAGGACTGCCAGTTGGACAAGAGTATAAAGAATGTACGAATGATACATTATTCATACTAGTAAACTCTCATTGTTATTTCCTTGCCAATCCACTGAATGGAAATATACTACAAAGGAAAATAATTTTAAAGCTTTTTCCAGTAATTTTTCAAAGCTATCCCACTATTAATCACTGGAGTTTACGTCATCCGGTTAAGAATGCACAATATTCCAAAGTATTGCCAACATTTTTCTTTATTGATCAAACACTGGCATCGAATCACAGTATCTCATTCCCACAGCACTGTGAAAAAATAAGAACTTCAGCTTCACTACCATCTGGATCACAGATCATCCCATAAAATGCGTTCAGGTTGACAGCAGGTCTTTGAAGTACTTATTTCATATTATGTTCCCGATACTGTTATGTGGTGTGCCCTGTCACTATCTATTTTGAAAAGAATACTGCTCCATCAATGTTCAAATTTATAAAAAATACCGTTTTCTCCTTAGGTAATGATCTATGTCAAAGTAGGTATTTAGAGTGGATTTGTAGACATAAACAGTGATACTGTCACTCCCTCGTGCTCCCTCAACATGCTGGTTACTGTCAATAGCCTGCAATTTAACCAGGAGCTGAAGGTGCTGAAGATGCTGACATTGTCAGCATCTTTTTGGGTAGAACTCGGTACCTCACAGGATAAGGCTCCCATTCAGAAAGCACGTCTGCAATGCCCAGAAGGAATTGTGTGAATAGGGGTGGACCTGAGGAAGCCCTTAATCAATGCAAAGTATGAATGTCTTTACAAGGACATATTTTGGAAGTGTAAACCAGTTTTGAGATGATAGTTCTTAATCTACACAAAGGGTGCTAATCTAAATGGATTTGTAGGATCAGATTCCTAATCGTGCTCACAACACTGTTGGATGAGAGCCTAAAAACCCTTCTGCACGAGGAGTCCTATCACATACATAGAATGAGTAAGCCTGTTCATGCCTAAATAAAGCAAATACGACTTGATCCTCTGTAGCTCAGCACATTTCTGCTCCATCCTGTGAACCACTGAACTGAGTAATGTTAATTCCATTATAGTCATTAAAAAATAAAAAAAACAAAGCTAAGAAAGAGTGCTCAGTCCTTCATGTAATTGGAAATTAATGAGAAAGTTCAACAGTGGGTTCTCTGCATTCGGTTCAACTGTCCTGTTTACAGCCTGATGAATGGATTTTGATCTTTTTGGATGAAGGAAATAAAGAAAGCTCTATTTTCAGTGCCACACCTGGTTACGACCAGCTAAGTAATACTAAAGCAGAATGATCATTCTGAGAGCTGGGTAAAGCTACAGAAGCCGAGTTGTTGTTGCCTTTTTTGTTGTCCAGTTTGTATTTCCCTCCTCAGTTCTCAGGACTTACAGATTCCTCTTGCTTTTCACCCATCTTCTTATTAACTGCATGCTTGTGTACTTGTTACTCCCTACAAAAATATTTTGTCACATAAACTTATTTGTTATGTTTTGTGTATATTTCAAGAAGAAAAGTTTTGTGTGCAGTAAGTTTTAACAAGTCATTATAGTAATAGCTTTTCCATGAGTGTCTTGTGTCTTATGAAAGCAGTAGGAATTTTACTTTGGTAAAGACAGCAGAGGACAGCCAGCAGACTATCCTTTTTATCCCAGTGTAAATGCTCTAGTGCAGCAGAATTCTGCTGATGGAAAAAGAAATCAGTGCTAGTTTTGTAGCGGAGACTAATTATTATTTTAAGGTCATTCTCAATCTCTTCTACCAGTTTTATAAGCATGGACCATATTTATTCTCCCAGCACTATTAGATCCTCATATTTATGGGAGAGCTGTTTGTCAGGGCAGTTCAATCAAATTAGGACTACTCTAGCCACTGAAAGAAGATCATTCAGTCACCATGCTCTTTCTTTCTGCAAACCATGGGCAGTGAAATGTCCTTGTACTACAAATACCCAGTTATTGTAAGTGTACTTTTAACATCTGCAGTTTTAGTTGAGGCTAATATATGGCTTTAAGTAACTTAGAGAGATTAATGCTAATTGAATAGATGAGAAGAATATTATTCATTGCACAGACATTCAAAACTGCTAATGCAATTATCAGACTGAAGTCAGATTTGTTCTATCAGTAAATTCTTATGTGAATATTATGGTATTAAGTATAGCCACTTCATGTTGAATCTGTGGAAAATTCTAAGTGCTTTTTGCAAACCTGTTCCATTTCTTTTTCCAAGGTTGTTAGCTTTGATTTGTAGGTTTTTATCTAATACTGAGTGATTCTTTTTTTTTGCGGGACAAAGTGCATTAATAGCTTATGGCAGTATTATGAATTATTTTAGGTAAATCTGCTCATAGAGCACTGTTTACAGCTGCTAAATAATACCATTTTGGTTTTCAAGGTTATTAAATCAGGTTCTAACTTGTAATGACACCATACAAGGAAAATAAGCAATATAATAAACTATACAATATTTTGGAAATTAATAAGCTTGAGAATCTGTCAAGTATTCAGTGTATAAAATAAACATTCATGCCTCACTTTGCAGATGTGAACTTGTTCATTTTAATATATAGCAGGTTGCAACATCCAGAAGGAAATAGAAAAAAAAAATAAAAAACCTTCCAGCAACACATTCCCTTTTCTGCAGTCACTCATCACTTATCCCTGGTATATCAGCGACAGAAAGTGAAGCGAGTGAAGTATAAGAACCACCAAGTGACATCTGACATATTCACTAAGAACTCCTGAAACAGCTGCAAAAATGAAAGCAGAATGGAAAATTTCACTCCAGAGAAATCACTATGGGGATTAATCAAGGGCTACCCAATTTGCATGCAAAGCTGTGCTAGCATGGCTGTGCTACTTTTAGGATGTCAGCTTGTATACCTTTGCAGTGCTGCATTCTGCCTTCAGGAGGTATCAATCCTCTCAGATAGCTAGAGTTTTTTCACCTGGTCCAGCTCAACTTAAATCCAGCCTAACCATATGCATCCCCACAACCGGTTCCTCTGGATCCTCAGTTTGAAGATTACAGTGATAGGGCCATTGTAGGGCAGTCCACAGTCCCACCTGGTACATGGCAGCACCGTGTGGGGAGGTAAAAACTTATTTGCAACAAACTTCATCAACGTGGGATTTTGAAGCATTATGCTAAAATATTATCTAAAATTCTGGGAACCACAGAGCTGGGTCAACCCAGCACTTTGCTTGAGGTGGAAACCATTCATCCACGGAGAGAGTTCACCAGGAAAGAGTGTTGTGCTCTTAAGGCTGTACCTGTTAGTCTGTGACTTGTTTGGCTCTAGTTCAGGCTTTCCTACATGGTGCTCTGTTAACAGGATTTTAGAATCATATATTTTGCCCACTCATTGTAAGTTCAGTTTACCATAATCTAAATTATGCTGCAAAATGTTTATATTCCATCCTACTAAATTGTCCTGATAATCACATCAGCTGAAAAATAAATGCTTCTGCAGTTATGGAAAAGTCAGTGTTAATACAACGTCTCCCGTGGAGATTATATAATTTCTATTCCAAAAGTAACCGAGGCAGAAGCTACTAAAAATAACCATCTAAGGAAGCAGGTCTTACTGACTTGCACCCAACCCAAGAAGCTCGTCTCAAGGGAATTTCAGTATTTTAGTTAATATTTGGTAAAGCTTGGACTAATAGAGGAGTTTTGTAAAACTGGGAAAAGCAAGTGGTTATAGCTCCACCTTAATGGGAGTGGGATATAACATAGTCATTGCCACATCATGTCCTGTGGCAAATTAAATTTGAAGTTCTTATCATTAAATCCCCAGTTACTTAAAAAGGGGGGTTCAAATGATCCAAATCAGAAGAGGTGTGTTAGCTTGAATTCGAAAAATTAATAGAGAATTAAAGGTGATTATATTTCTATCCATTAACTGAAATCATTCAGCACTCTTTATGGCAGATAGAATTTGACTTTTTTTCTTTAATGAGATTACACACTTAGTTGCTAAAAGTAATAGTGTTGATGTAAAGTGCCTCATAGAAATTTTAGTGTATGATGTGGTATAACATAGCATGTTGATTAAAAGACTGAAATGTAAAATCAACAAGGAACAGAAGGTAGAGCTTTTTGGAGCTTTAGGGGCTGAAGGCAAGAAAAGTGTCTTAGAACGAGTGCTCAGCTTCATGATTCAGCAGATGCGTAAGAACTCAGAGGAGCAATACTACATGATGCCATTTAAAATCTGACCCTTGAAAGAGTAGGTGAGGAACCTTGCTTTCACTGACACTACTAAAAAGCTAGAATCATTATTTACAGCTGTGAAATGAGGACAGGACATGTCCCAGTGCAGATTTACAAACAGAATATAATATGAACATGCACTGAGGAGGGCTCATATCCAACCAGCTGGCAAATTTTAATTAATTGCAATCACATTAGCCCTCCAAATTAGGATAATATTAAAATGCATTCGTTCTCTGCAAATCGGAAGAGTGAGGCTTCCTACTAGATGTCTACTCATCAAAGGAGTGCCCAAAGAGGCAGCTGCCTCACCAGCAACTAGAAGGTTTATTATGACGAACCACCTCTGTTACCCTACACTCTCAGTGAAATCCTTCAGACCTGACTTCGGCTGTAGGACTGACTGTGGTGCTGTGAATCGTACTGGTTTGCACTCAAAGAGTGAGTGGACTATTAAAAAAATTGGTCTCTTGGTTCCCCTTTTCTCACTAGAAATCCCTTTAGTCCAGAATACGGATTTGAACCTGCCTCTCAAGACTACCTTCATGAGAAAAACTACTCCTTTGCCAAAAAAAGCCTTGCCCAGTATTTAAAGCTCTGTAGTATGAAGAATAGATCAAAACTCAGTAAGGCTGAGAAACACGGTGAACCTGGCTCTCTGTGCAATGTATGGTGGCAGTAACCACTGAGTTACTGAGCAGAAAGTAGAAGCAACTGCTCTTCCATCTATCATTTAAATGTATGTGCAGTTAAACAAAGAGATTCTAGGCCCTAAAAAGACTTTCTTTTTACGAGAATATTTTCAGCTGTTAACATACCCAGCTGACATGCTACATACAGGCAGAGAGGAAATCTTACGTGACTCTGTGGATTTACCTCCTAGCTATCTATGGCAATTTATTCTCAGAACATGAACAGTTTTCAATCCAAATTTTATGTAGCCATTCTTCTTATGTATCATGCAGGGGAGCCTTTGCACTTAACTCAGGGCTGTAAAGACCACCAGATGACAGAACATTTAGATAAGGTTCTGCAATACTCAGTTCCGTTCTGAATCTTCTCCTAAAAATAATACTTTGTCTGATTAGCAGGTCATTTTAAGTTACATCACAATGTGACCTTGGAGATCAGGTATCGTGAGCTTATTAAAGCTGACATCTGAAAGTTTTTCTAAGAATAAGCTCCCACTTTGCAGAGAGGGTTTCTCAATCACCTTAATCTTTTGTGGTATTTGGGGATAAAAAGACGCTCCAATGACTGGAAAATTTCCAAAAGGATGTCTGGAAAATTGCAAAGAAGTCATATGATTTGTGAATTGGCCATTCATTCAGGAGATTATCCTATCACACTTTCTAGCTGAGGGCTGAAGGAAACCGGCACTGTGTCATTCAACTTTCAGGCTCTTTGTCTCCATGTATTAGATCCCTCCCTGGCAGATCAGGAGGAGTCCTCCTGCCATGTGAATCACCCATAAAGGATGTGCCTGCCCCGCCTGCCCCATAGGGAGCCCCCTCCGCTGCTGGTTTAGTGGTTTGAGTACTTAGTAAACAGAAAATCTGGGTTTAATTATCTTCTCAAGATGATGGTGGCCTAATCACATCTCCTCCTCCAAGAAGCTATGAGGAAAAGACATTCTCTACATGACCTGTTAAAGTGATATTAGTGTTTAGTAGCAAATCCCAGTTTCACTGGATGAGAGGAAGAAAGCATTGGCTCCCTCAGTCTAGTTAACATTGCTTAGAGTGGACAAGGGAATGCTAAACACCTACTTGCATATTTCTTGCTACAGTTTAGTGGAAACTACTAACATCAAACTACAATGTCCCTACTCTGTTTTCTCTCTTCAGTACCCTAACAAGTAGATAGTAGAATCATGTTCTTGCTTTTTTTCTTTCATGCAATCTTGCATCCTTTGCACAGTGACACATATTCAACAGGGAAGTCTTTGGATATTTCTGTAGTTTCTGTAGTTTTGTATTGGAAAGGACTTCATATTGTAGGTGTAGACTGGGAATTCCCTGAAACCGTCCTATGTGCTGGGCCCTCTTCCAGTTTTTCTGGAGAAACGCTTAGTCTCCTGACTGTTCTCCTGGGAGCCCGGTGATCTGCCCAGTCCAGAGTGGTTCTGTACAGAAACAGTGCCCTGGGCACCTGAAGCGCTTCAAGGGCTCATAAAAGGAGACAATAGTAAGTTTAGGTGCTGCCAGTGCCTGGATTGAAGCTAGACGTTTTTGGTTTTTTCAGTTGTAGTATCAGGCAGAGTCATGAGTTATGATATCGGACAAAGGCAGAGCAAAGTGTGCTTAACTCATCATTCAGACTGATGCATATTTAATTAGCTTAATAATGTTTACAAAACTGGGAAAATAATTTTGTTGTTTCTCAGGTGGGGAAACTGATGCATAAGGAAAATAAGGAGTTATTTTAATATCGGTATTCCCTGCTCCCTAGCTCAAGTCAGAAGGCCAAATGCATTTTTCCCTGCTTTTCCGGACAGGCTTTTAGTGAAGATTAAATAATGAAATTATACAGTGAAGTTTGCCAAGAGGCATAGAAATGCTTACCTAGAAGACTTCCTGCATCACAGAGACCTCCCTTACCTGAAGGCTGTATTTTGAAATTATTTTTCTGGAACATTGCCCACAGTATTCCAGATGAGATTTTCACTTGCTTTAATACTTCTCCATCACTGCTTGAAATACTAAATCTAGTTGGAAACCTTATAAACTGCTAGTCCTCGATGCCACTAATACATTCAGATCTCTTCTGTGCTGCAAATCCTAATAGGCCTAATCCTAATAGGCTCATAGCAGAAATTCTTATTAATATATTTTTCTCTGAGTTTGTTTCACACTATTTTCCATTTCACTATTATTTTTCTAAGCCTCACAATCATTCTTCATGTATAATAAGCTATTCTCTCCTTTCTTCATAATTCCCTCCAGCTCCACCATCAGAAAATTTTGCTAACTCATAGCCAAAGTCATTGAGGAAATAGAGATCATTTAAGGGAAATATTAATTAAAAATCTGATTGAAGTGCGTCTCCAAAGATAGTTTAAGACAGTGTAGGATAAATAATTATCTGTTTAACCTCTTGCCACTCACCAGATTATGTTCCACTTGTGGGGTGGATTTAATCAGGATGGTTACAACCATATCTCAGAATCTTGAAATGAGCTATACATAATTAATATTCCAGGAGCTCCATACTGCTGTTCAAGAGGGTGTATTTGGTTGCTTCTTGTTTGGGAAAAAAAACCCAACCAAAACCACATAGAACAGTATATGCCAGATTATTATTATTATGTTAAAAAACACATATAACTACAAATACAGAAGAAGAAAAAATTGTTGGTCCTAAAGCACTCACAATTTAATAAGAAGTAAAACTGGGTTAGATGAAAGTCTGGAAAGGTAGTGTCATAACTACCGCATGATATAGTCATTCTTAAAAAAAAACCAAGCCAATAATGAACTAATCTGCCTAACTATCAACTCGCTGCTTGTGCCACTGAAAAGGTGTTTCAGGGAGAATTGAGAGGGAACGCTTCTGAGAGACCAAATTTCCTTTCATGCAGCATTTTGAAGAGAGGCGCAAACATGATTTAGGAACTTAAATTTCATTGAAGATGGATTGAATTTTTCTCACCAAAACTAAGCAATTTCCCTAACTTCTTCTTGATGAAACCGTATACACTTTACTGAACTTTAATCAAGTAGGTAGGTTTAATTGAGTTCCTACAGGGCTTGCCAGGCAGGCAGATTGGCAATAGCAATAGGTATCCCTGATGTTTTCACAGGGCGGTTGGGTTTCCACGGCCAAGAGGTCTGAAGCAGATCTGGCCAGGCTGTGTTGAAGTGCTGTAGAGCCATAAAACCCAACCACAGCTGTTAATAGCTTCAAAGGGGGAATGAGAAAGCTGTGTCTCACCAATGCAGGCAGGTTACATTGCAAACTGGTGCCATCTTGGGTTCATCTTCAGTTGTAATCTGCAGCAGGTCAGAAGTAACTCTGCATTAAGGTTCAGCCTCTCTGCTTGTTTTGGAAACGAGGGGTAGGTGGACACATGAGGAGAAAGAGACTCTGTGACCTTTGCCTGTGAGCAACCATTCTGAAAGCCCAAACCCACAGGCAGGCTCAGTCAGGGAACAAAACGTTGAGGGTGTGCAGCTGGCTCACCACGCACGGTGTTCTCAAACACCACAAACACAGTTTCCAATAGGGAACTTTCCTGGAATTTCTGGTTGCAGGTCACTGGAATGAAACTGAAGTTACAAAATATTGGAATTTCCCAGTTTTACTCACAGTATGAGTCAAAAGCAGAACCCAAAAGTAATTTGCAGTTAGAAAGAAACCTCTTTTGCAGTATTTGTTAGTAAACGATGACTTCCCCCTGCCCCACCCCAGAATACCAACAAATAAAAATGCTACACAGAGACCTGGAGCAGAAAGATTAATGAGAGTTAGGGCCTCCCATTGGCATCTACATGGCGTCTTTTGACCAAGCTCAGCCTGGAAACGGCAGTGCCTCGTGGCCAGATACTAGATTACTGGTAGATCACCCGCTTCTCAGCAGTCCTGGCTCTCTTATTCTCTAATTCTGTAGTCATGTAACATCAGTCCTGCCATTTTCTCACACCTCTGTTCTTTTTTAAGATGTTCAATTTCATAACATCAACCTTCAGATTCAGTCACCCTTATATAAACCAATCTCCATTCCTTCTTTCCTGGACACCCTTCTCTTGATGTTTTCAATGTTTCCTATTTCTCTAAACCAATGTATTGGGGTTTTCTTGTTAGCATAATGTGAAAAACATATCATGACAGAACATAGAATTTAATATTAATATTTAGAAATAATATGAGTAAAATAACCTAGGTTGTTTGACGATGTTGTGATATTGTTTGAGGATATTGCCATGTTACGTGTGTGCCAGCCTGAACACCATTCAAAACAGAGAGAATGCGTTGAGTGGCCATATGGCAGGATTCAGCACTAAGCCTCTTGGGGCCATAAAAGTGGACAACTCTTGGATACATTTAGAGATGATTTTCTTTTTGGTTCATTTCCCTTCCTATGGGCCAAAAAGATAGGTAGGAGCTCAAGATTCTGTCCATTGTGTAATACGATTTAAAAATAAATCAGAATAAGTTTTTCTTTGTTTTTAATTTTTATGTTAAACAACCTTGCAAGCATTTTCTGGTATTTTTCTAATACCTTCTCAACCCTTTGAGAATCCTCAAGATTAAGAATTGTGAGATGATCTACTTTGTATAAAATGCATCCTGCAATGAACCTCTCCAGTGAGGAAGTCTGGTTGTGGGAACGCTGGCGCTAGGGACTTCTGCAAAAAACCTTGTTATGCCCATAGGTCATCAGGAGGCTTCTGACAGAGTAGCTTTTGCTTAAAACCCAAAATTCTCTGCACCTGAGCTGTCTTGCACAAATACGAATGATTATCTCTTTCTGACACAGTACAGGCTCCTTTGCCTGGTTAATGT
The DNA here is from genome assembly GCA_034782735.1 of Sagittarius serpentarius. NCBI lineage: Eukaryota > Metazoa > Chordata > Aves > Accipitriformes > Sagittariidae > Sagittarius > Sagittarius serpentarius. The sequence goes on along the minus strand of JAVKLA010000053.1, from coordinate 7,101,704 downwards.
CTGTCTATGGTTATTACTCAAGCATCCATGTAAGTAACCCTAGGTATACAAATGAAAAGCAGAAGGTGACCCATCGGGCTTGTCCTTCTTGATGTGTCTGGTTTTATCTGTCTTTGTTGTTGTTTCACAAATCTGCAAGTCTCCTGTCCAAAGCCTGGGTTTTCTGGAGATTGTTTTTTGAAACACCAGATTTTGCAGGATTCCATAACCTAAGGATCTGGACACTTCCTTGTGATCTCAAGACATGGGTGCAGGTCCTCTGCGGCAGCTCAGCAGACCTGATACCTGAACTCGTATGTCTTCCTTCCTAGCAGAGTGGCCTGGACTTGGCGTTTCCCATGACAAAAATGCATGTTCTATTCAGAGATTTCCTTCTTCGTAAATCTTGCTAAACCTGGTGCTCTCCTGATAAAGTTTGATGACAGAATGTTCTAAACTGCTCTACCTGTGATCACTGGTTTGAGATGAAGGTGTGATGACTTTGACAGTTTGGGAGAAGCACTGACACTGTTCCTGTTTCATTTTGAAAAGTAAATATGAGTCATTCAGGAAGTCTCTGGTTTGAAATCCTGTGCCCCTAAAAAGAAAACTAATAAGAAAACAACTGAGTGATAAGTCCTTCTTAATCAACAAAGCGCAGACAATGGCAGCACTGAACAGTGGATTGTGTGTGGCCAGCTAGTTACATACACACGTAAATCATCTATCGCTACAGCCATGGCTGTGTGTAGCTTATGTGAACTAACTTGCATCTGATTCATATTGCATCTCCTCATCACAGAATCTAAGTTCAAATTATAGAATTGTAAATTATTTTCCATGTCACTGAATTTGTTACCGAAGCACCTTCAGATGTTTAACAAACATCAGTCAGAGAGGTCTGCTTACGCAGTGGATTTTCCTTCATTTGCTCTTCCTATGTTTTCTATGCACAGCATATTTCTTTGAATTTATTTTTCTAGTGACCTTTTCTCCAGGTTGTGTATGAAATGGCTCCTGCAAATAGTCTGTGTTTAAAATGTGCCTGTTTGATTGACTGAACAAGCACCTCAATCTTGATGTTTTTGCCTGCTGTGATTTGACCTGGCCTTCCATACCTGTTTTAAAAACCTGCATTTCTACACCTGTTCTTGCCACACAGCTTCACTCTCATTTTAGAAAAAAATAAAAAAAAAATCAGAAAGAATAAAAGCAAAAGAGAGATGGTATAGCCAAAACTAATTTTCTGAAATAATGCTTCTCTCTCTCTGTTCTTAACAGCTTTTTTTTTTTCCTCTTGGTAAACATACCTATGTTTCCATTGCCTTTTGGACTGAGATGCAAGTCGGTACCAGAGCTGCAAACAGAATGCAGAAAACCTATACGTTGTTTCTCTGGTGTTGTAGCCAGAAAAAAAAAAATATCAGTAATTGACTTAAGAGTCATAACATATAGTATGGTAATCACATCATTTAAACTTTGAACTCTAAACAGTAAGGATACAAGCATAAACTTTAAATATAAAACTTTTAAAATAAGTTTTCTGGGTCTTTCTCTCTCATAGAGACCTTTTCTATGTTCTTTAAAAGATTTCAGACAAGAGACTGTAATTGGATTTCCAGACCTGTCTTTATTACTTGAGCTAGAAAGAGATGTCCAGGGTGAAATGGTCTAACTCCTTCCCAGAATGGATTCATAACTAATATGAACTGGCTCTGCTTTTTGCTCCCTAGGGAAAAGGGCCCTCTCATGTTTATGCATTTAAAAGGGGTCTGATACTCAGTCTTTTGAGATGTAACAAGAAAAGTATTAGCCTTAATTGCATTCTGATCCGTAACAATTATGTATGTGCCTATTCTGAATTAAAAAAAAAAAAGAGCAAGACTGAGAGTAAAATGAGTATTAATGACTTTAAAAAATGCGTAAATTCTTTTGTTGTTGTTTTTAACATGACCTCTTTCTAAGCTAGAAATGTCCTTTCCAAAAACATACTCAGTCTGACGTTCTGATACTTTATTTTTTAGCAAATCTGCTGCTGTCTCAAAGCAGCAAAAATCTGTCTTCTTCTTTTTCCATCAAAGGTTTCCTAAGAATTTCCTAAGAACTAGGAATTAATTTTGGACAGAAAAGATGTCACCAGCTCCATTAAAAAAAAAAAACAAAAACAAAACTTGTTTTAGTTGCATCTTTCTTTGATGTTCTGAAATTGAAAACACCTGGGTAATTTTAAATGTATGCATAAACATTCTTTTCTACGTACACAAAATAAATTACTGCTTTAGATTTACTGGAGACTCGACTGATACATGTAGGAAATATAAGTGATTCTTTATAATGCACTGTCGAATGACTGTAGCTTCCTTCCCATATTGAGAACAAAGCATCGTTTCAGACTGAGCTCACATTGCCAGCTCAGGAAGTTTCTAGTACATCTTCTAGAGGGCAATACTCTCAAGGGGAATGGTTCTGACATTTTGGGGATTCTGTAGAACTGCGCACCTGAATGGATTCCAAAATGTGGCAGTGAAGTGCTATGTCAGTGGCTTCAGGTTCAAACTGTTTGCTAATACGGGAATTTCCCCATTCAGCCTCTCACCAGATCCTACAAGGGCTGAAGTCGAGCGGTATTTTTTGCTCAGATATCATCATTAGAGCATGAAACAGAAATATCTCCAAGCTTAAAGCATTGGTAAGCATGAGTATACTGTTAAACTAATTCTGTGGATGGAATAGATGTCAGAGGAAAATCTAATTTACTCTCTCAAATTCGTCTGTTATACTAATCAAGTTAACATACAGACAGAAAAGTAAATGTACGTTTTAATTACATCTAGGGATACATCTTTATACTAGATGGTGCCAATTATATATGACTGTAAATACCCTTTGAGATTATGAATGGGCATAATCTGGGTTTCAAATTTATTTTTCTAACATATACTTGGTACCTTGTTTCATTTCCATCCTTAGATTAAGAATATAACTTTTTACCCTGGAAAACCTTAAGAAAGACACACTGTAATTGTGGCAGAGAAATGTGGCATAAAAGCTGGAGAGATAATGAAAGGTTGTTCCCACAGGTTCCCAGCCCACATCAATTTGCACGACCTTTGACTAATTCAAGTAAACTTCAAATAAACCCACTTCTTCAAATTAAATGTAAACTTTGAACCTCCTTAGAATTGCCTAGAAAAAAATATCCTGGAAACTCACACTACATGATTTGAGGGTATTAATTGCATTGACCAATATCCAGGGAAATGACTTTTAATCTGCTCTGCTCCAAGTCAAACATAACTACAGCAAGAGTATTGCACTCGCAACAACTTGAAGTTAGCGTGATACGTTAAAAATATCTTCAGACTTCCTTCCTTTCCACTCACAGCTATGGACTGGATTATAGTGTCCTTAAATCCTGCCTGAATCTCTGCTAATTTTGCCAAACGAACTGATTATGAAGCAATATTGAGTCACGCAGTATATCTAGGGAAGCTGTAAAATATAATTGCAATTATGTGCTGACCCCTTGGTGTAAGAAGGGTATCAAAACTTAAAAACAAAGCACTAACAGAAACAGAGGTGGCAGTCAGATTTTTTTTTCCCTTCTTGGATCAAGATGTTCAAATGACTAGAAAATACATTTGCTCCTCTTTGGGACATGCCTGAAATGTGCCTGAAAACCAGTTGTATTGGGAATGAGAAACTTTGCTTGGGTGTGACAATCTTCAGATAGTTTACCTAATTTGGGCATAAATTTATAGGCAATCTGCATGACACCTTTCATGCTGTTTTAATCTAGTTGTATTTGTAGTCTGTTTCTTATTTTCTAACTTTGCCTGGTAAAAAGTCACTTTGCATTATAGTATAATTTAACCTATGCAGAATGAATGCTTCTGGGGACATTCTGCAGCCAGGTGCCACATACGGAGACAAACTGGCTCCTGACCCTAAGGGGTTTGGTATCAGATCTCAGCTTCAGTGCCCTGTTTCTAGTTGCCCAAAAGGAAATTCCATTCCAAAAGGCAAGTAAAGGAAAAAGGAGGATGCTCGTGACTCAGCAGATAATAGCATATGTTGTAGGAATTCCTGGCTGAGGAAACCGAACCTGTGCAGTCTTTGTGTTGCCCTTGATCTGGAAGAAAAAAGAAGGACGTGTATCAGTACGAAGCCTTGCATTTCTAACACTGGGCCTATGAGCTGAAATTCTCTCAGCAGGAACAGGTTTGTTTTATGTGAGAGAAGGATTATGACTCCTCAGCTTCCATACCAGCATTTGCCCTTCCATATTTGAAAGTATTTTATTCTAATTGCAGTGTTTTATTGTACTCTGCCAGTTTTTGTAGTTCGAATCCTCAAAGGTGCTTGGGTCTGCAATGGAGAACTGTAAGACTACAGAAAACGAATTTCCTGGCTAATCAAAAGTCTTGCAGGGAATGTTTTACCTAGTTATAGGACAAGGCTTGCCATTCAGCCCATCACTGTTAAAAGAAAGTCCTGGTCCTCCCTCATTCATGGTTCGCAGTTCAAAACAGGACTGTACTTTCGGAGATCGAGTGAACTTCTTATCCTCTTTTGCTTCTTGTGTGTTCAGAAATCATCCCTGAACGAATCTCCCTGACGAAGAGGCCTGTGTGATAGCAGCCTGAAACTGAACCCTGGAATAAAATGAGATTTAAAATTAAATTATGTATTTGTTTATAGAAATGTTGACTGATTAAATGCCTTAGGACTGCCAAGGTTCCCCTGCATTGCTAAAATAATTTTAGAAAAATTGTGGTCATGTAACACCTGCTTGCTCCCGTTTGTTCGTGTCCGGTCTGGTCTGCCAGCAGAGCCCTCCCCGACCTCCTGCACCCGGTGCTGCCCCTCTGACTTTATCTGTTCATTTATTTGTTGGGGGGCCCCCTCTTCCAAATAAAGGAGCAAGGTGGTGAGCGTGGTGTAGGAAGGAGCGTGACTGCTGGTGACAGACGTGGCACCAGAGGAATCTGTGTTGTTCTTGGCCGCAGCCACTTCCAGGCAGGAAAACAATAGCTTGTTTTCTTCCTTCATCTCACAACCCCTGGCTTTCAGGGCAGGAATTTCATTATACTTTGGATGGGTGGAAAAGCCATAATCAAACGCCTGTGGCAGGTAGACGGGAAGTTTGCAATAGGCTATCAAAGCAGAAGCAGCAAGAAAAAGACCTTAAAGTTTCAAGAAAAACAAAACTTGTTCAAAGTGTGTTTTAAGGAGCAGCACCTATTGTAGCTCACTCAGCACTCTCAGGGTTGATGGCTCTGCAGCCATCCCTGCTGTCGGGAGAGGAATGAGAAGACAGAAAGAGAGATTAGCTACGTCTGTCATGTGAACTACCAGGAAGAAACTGCTTTGTGTTCTCAAACCATAATGTCAAATATTTGTTAAAATGAAAGTCCTAGAAAAAACAAGTACAGGACTTGAATCTCTTAAGTGATCTACTTTGAAGTCTTCCAAGCATACCTTAACAGATTGTAACTGCTAAGCCCAGCGTGAGTCAGAATAGGACATGCACTCTTAATAGAAACGCACAAATTTAACTTCAGTTCTGTTTGAATGTTGCTGGTAGGGTCTTGCCTTATGTTTATTTTAATTACCATCTTTCCTTAGAAACATCCAAACTTTTCTCTCAAGCAAAATAAGCGGTAGTAAACTCCAGTACAGACAAGAAAAAGAAAAGGAAAAAAAAAAGCAATTGGGAGCACTGGGTTGAAAGTGAATGTTTGTGCATGTGTTCGTATCTGGCTTTGGGCAGGGAGCCAAGGCCTGGCTTGATGCTGTTTTACACCAGCATCCTCACAGGTAACCCTCTGGAAGAGAACGAAGTTGTGTGTCATCTGCTCTCTGAGGTGTTCATGAGACACACTAGTGAGTTACTGGCTCTTCTGCTTTCCCTCCAAAAGTCTACTAAAGGCCAAAAAAGAAACTTAGTCTTCGTTAGACTTTAAGTACCATATGATGGTGCATTTTCTATCACGTGCCATTGCAGCACGATGGAGGCCTCTTCTGTGACTGAAGGTCTGTAAGCTTCTGCTGAAAGAAAATAATGCTCTCGTAGACACTTCGGGTTACAAGCCTTCTAAGGGCAAATTTTATGTGATAAACTTCTTTTTTAAAAGTCAGATTTCAGTTGTTTGAGTTTACAGTTTTGAAACCTGGAAAGAAGAACCTGTGACTTATTTAAATGGGAGCTGCTAGTTTTCATTGAAGAATGGGAAAACTTCGAAAAGTAACTTAAACATTTTAAACGGAAGGTAAATCCCGTGTCTTGTTCCATATAGACCTGTTTATCATACCTCATAAGGCTAATCTCATAAGACCTAGGTCTGAAGTTATGGATTTGATTTGTATTATGTGCCTTAAATCTCTAAAATAGATAGCGGCTGGGCCAGCTGTCCAAGTTTCTATGTAAACAAAAATATAACAGCATCCTTACTTAGAGGAGAGCCCAATTTTCTCATCTTAACCTTAACAATCCTCTGGACACTTCTTTGTTAATTTCTGTTTCTCCTTGAAATATTAATCCCTAACTATAACTAGGAGTGAGACGGGGATCTGTTTGTTACAGACACATAGTCCAGTAGTGTTAATACTGACGTGTGTGTCTGAACGTGTTGGTGTAAGTAATCCCACCAAGGTCATCCCCAAGGACAGGAAAATGCAAACAGTGGTAAGTGCCGAGCCAATGCATTCTCACAAAGTACCTTCCCTCTCTGATTTGAATACGCTTTTTAAAAATGTACTTTATGCTTTTACACTGAGAATCACTTTTACAAGTTTAAATATTCACAACTGTAAATACAGTATTCCATTAGAAAAGGAATAACCATGACCCAAACTTTCATGAAGAACTAACCCTTTCAGCCCGAGATCTTTCACCTACTTTATACCGGTGAGTGTCTCTGAAACCTTTACTTAAAATAAAAATAATAATAAAAAAGCATTTGCAATACCTTTTCTTCCAGTACAGAAAAACAGATATTCAGTAGATATCTGAATATTTCTTCAGGTTGGTAGTCTAGAGAGGTTGTTTCCAACAAGCTTTCCTGTCTGCTTGTTGCCTTTATTGCTCTACAGGGACAAACTGGTTTACTTTTAGTAACTTTTACAATTGTTTAGTCTGAGTTCTTGTGAAGTGATTCAGTCTTAAGGAAACTGATTAAAACCAATGGTTTCTTAAATTTACTTTTTTTTGTTGTTTTTGTTTTTCACAAAGCTTCCGAACAGTCTTGTTGACCAGGAAATTTCTGAAAGGTTGGGTAAGGTTATGAAGTCAATAGCCGAAAGAGGAAACTGTTGCTGGCAGTTCTGGGTATATTGAGCAATTGCATTTTCAAGTAATCCTTGTTTGTTTTTAGCTTTTATGGTAACCTTTCATGAGGCTTCATGTGGCCGGTGTTTCTTGTGTAGTGGCAAAACATGGCTGAGAGATTTATTTTTGTTTTTAAAGTCCTTTCTTCTTTTGGGACTGGAAAGTAAATAATAATTACTTGTGTAAGCACAATGATGCAGGAGTCCAGTACTAAAAGCAGGGAAGTGCAGCATACCGGTGTGCATGGATATCAGAAATATATGCAATTTTAGGCAGTAGTGACGGGAATTTGGCAAACAGTTTTCATTTTTCTCACATCCTTTTCCTTTCACGATGTTCCTTTGGGACTTGCTCATAAATAACTCCAGGCAAAACTTCCCTGAAGTCCCTCACAACATTTCAGTTCAGATTAAAGGTTATGCTTGGCACCAAATTCAAGAGCAATAATGAATACTAGGATGAACTGCTCAGTACACACTGCTATTTATCAAGGTTACAAAGTCAGCCAGCCTCCAACATAACAGAAATCTGAGATTATACTTTTATCTGCCAGTTTCAAATAATTTAAATTCAAGGATTTATGCCAATGAGGATCTCTAAAATGCATGCGTGATAAAAATGACCTTGGGTTTTTTTTGTTTCAAAAGAACTAATTCTAATAGAATTTAAGCACTGAATAATTATTTTATTATTTGTGGATGTGATCTCAACTAAAGATAATCAGGAATATATAGAGAAAAAGATACTTTAAATTCCTGTATCAGTAGAAGCTGTTCTTCAGAATTTGTAAGCTTTTGAATAAAGAAAATCAAGTCATGTTAAATGAAAAATTAGACTTCATAAGGGATATGTCCATCACTGTGATCTTTCAAAAACTCTTTTAGCTTATAAAACACAGAAAATGAGTGGCTAAATTCTCTTTGTGGCTCTGAAAAATGTTACCTCGTAGCTTAGAAAGTGCTGGAATGAGATAGTATTTCCACATGGAAAAGTTCTGTCACTGGTGGGGCCTTGCATCATTCATCACTTTTTTTTTCTGTGGGAAACAAAAAGAGGTAAGGAGGGTTGATTGGTCTGAATAGGAGGAAAGGAGAAGTGTAATGCCCAAAATAAGAAAGAGGTGGGATAAATTCTGATATAATATGTACTGTCTATTTAGTATGCACTGTCTATTAAATATGTGCAGCCAAACTCAGTACTAGCAGCAAGCAAAACATTTTTAATTTTAAGGAAAAGAAATAGGTTAGAAATCAAGGAGAAACAATTAGTAACTCAAAAGAAAATGTAACATCATTAAAAAGTGAATTATCACTGGGAGAATTAAACTAGCTGATGAAACACAACTCTTGCAAGTGAGAAAATCCATCAGCCCGGATGACAGTCCAAACAATAATGTTTTCTGCCTGTGTAGGCTTTGTCTCTAATTGGGGTCTAGTTTCTCTTGAATTCCATTCAAGACAGAAGTCAGAAAATTTGGTAACTTGAACCGGTAAACTCCCGTTTTGGAGGTCAATGACATGTCTTATCACCATCATGACAACTGCTTGAAAATGTCTTTCCCAGCCTGCAGTCCTGTAGGTATGTATTCTGAAAACTATTTCTAAACTGTGATTCTGTCAAAACTTTTTCACATTCTCTTCCTAGGAAAGGTAGGTATTCTTTATTCCTCAGGGTTTATCTAACTAGTGATTAATACCCGGGGAGACGGGGGAAATAATCCCACAACTGATATTTCATACTGACGTTTCTGTCACTTATTTAATTATTAAAATCCTTTGAAACACAACTAAAAAAAATTTCCAGCAGCCTTGTCAAAGATGCTCTATAAGACCCCTATAAGTCACTTGTAAACATTCCAGAAAAGCCTCTTGCGCAGTCCCATTTTCAAAGTTATTACAATGTGGCTGTGTTTGTCTCCAAAATGTCATAACTGGATTCGCTGGAGCCTGGAAGGTTTGAACTGAACCCGTCCAGAGGACAGGGGCTGCGCACCAGCCGTACGGCAGTGCCAGGCATCGTCAGTGTAGTTAGGCGAATGGCGTTGTGAGCAGGCATGGCTTTCTTTAACAAAACCCATTCTTATTGTGCACACAAAAGGGCTGATGGGGCTGTGAAAGGTGGTAAAGAAAAGGTCATCTCCTCTGTGTATGCTCTTTCTGGTTGCTCTACCAATGCTTACAACTCCCATGGAAACCAACAGAAGTTGCCTGTTAGCTCAGGCAGAGCAGTGAAATAAGAGTTAGGGGCTTATTTTTATCTTATTTCATTTATCCCTGCTTGAAAACAGGCCCTTATCACATTGTGTTTTGAGAACACTTTAACAGATAAATGCAGAACAATACAGGGAGAATCTGTCTGTGGAGATACGTTCTTAAGGATGGAAGAAAATATTTGCTTGTGCCTCTTTGCCAAGTGAAAGGATTACAGGATTAATCAGCGCCTGCCCGCCTCGGAGGCCTGCTATTCTCTGTCTGCTCATCTGCCACTCCAGTTTCCATTTTACATGTGACTTCTATCATATCCTCTTTCCTGTAAGTGGTCATTTACTTAAACTCTTTGCCATTCCTCATCATATAAGCTGCACGTTATGCAAGAGACAGTCAAAACTGATTTCTGTATCTTCATATATGGGAGACACTTAACAATATAAAGTACATAAGTGCCATTATTTTCCTGTGAGACATCATATTTTTTTATGGCAATCGTCATTTTTCAAAGAGGAACTCAGAGAATGAAGGAGAGGGAATGAAACTACATATTATCAGTCTGCTGCTAATGAATTAATCTCATAAAGTTTATAAAGTGGGAAAACTTATTATCAGGCTTTCTAGATGCAAAACATGAGAACTAAACATTTCCTAAAGATGAGAAGCAATTTTGGCAGAGAATAGAGGAGAAAAGAAATTTTACCAGATGCTGGACTGTCTTTTCCCATTTTTTGAGGTAGCTGGAGTGAGGTCATTGGCAACGCTCACCACGTTCTCAACCACAGGTTTTTTTCTGTCATCTTTATGTGTGAGGAATTGTGTAGAAAACTGTCATTATTTGAAAACTAAACAGACAGTCATTCTTGCTTTTAAAGCTGTCTGCTGTGTAAGCCATTGTCATAATCCACCTGTATGTCAAATTCAGGGATTGTGTTATACTGTCTTTAGATACATGGAGATGCCAGACTGAGAAAAACCTCTTTACTTTGCCAAAGCAAATAAATGAAAGGAAATCCCTGAGGGTAAGGGGTGAATGGAACAGATGTGATAGCTTTACTTCACATTCACTCTGCCTCATACATAGGTGCCACATAAGAGGTATAGTTTGAGTGTTGTTGTACTTTGCCAATAGTCAGCAATAGAAAAGTGGGCAGCTGAATTTAAGTCATATCAACCCTAAGGATGCTGCAAATTATTTGATGCTGAACTTAGGTTAATTTACAAATCTCCTTTTGAGTTGAGGCATACCGATTGAGTGTAACATCACTTGAAAAGAGAATTGCAGTTTCATCCTTGTAATCTTGCTCTTCTACCATTTCCACCCTAATAAAGAGGGATTTTTTTTTTTCTGCTGCAAAACATAAAAGAGAAGGAAAGAAAAAAGAAGTTACCAGCTGGCTGATTTCCAATTTACATGTATAACTGAATACAGAATCAGCCCAGTATTTGGCTTTATTTAGAAACACAGGCCGTTGTCCAGATGCCATTAAGACTGATGAAAAATGCACTTCACTGATTTCACTGACAGTAGATTGAGCCCATTAAGAAAAGTGAGTTTGGTGTCAGGGTAGTGACAGTTTCTGTGTGAGCTGGAAAGGATTTAATCATCTGTAGACCAAAAGAACATATTTTCACAACTTTAATATAAATTCCAAACAAACAAATTTGTTGAAAATTAATTCCAAATGAAGCTAGTGCCTGTGCGCAGTCATGTTTTTCTTACTGAGCAACACTGCTGGAGGAGTATAATGTCTCTTGGTTATCCATCAAGAGGAAAAGAAAAAGTATTCACAAAACCTGGGATTATATTCCCAATGTATCGGTCACTGTGGCTGCACTAACTTCAAAGAGAAAACCGTTAGCTGTGGTAGACTTCTAGTGAGTTACTCCTGTCCCACAGTCTAGGGAGAAACAGATAAAGAACTGGTATTTTCTTTTACTGACACTAAATGGCTCCTGTGAAGTTAACTCAAAATGACTGTTTCACTCTGGGGGAAGACTAGCTGCACATTTGTGATTTAGAGTACCAGAGGGACTGAATTTGCCTTGCACTGACAGTTGGAGTCTTGCAGGACGTGCCAGAGCGTGTGCGTGACTGCCGCGCTGGGAAATGGTTTCCCTCCTGGTGGAACCAAGGTTGAAGACACTCATTGGAGTGTTCCCTGACTTGCCTCACTTGCAACATTACCTCTTCTTGCATGCACGGTGTGTGCCTACAGTCAGATATTTGCACAAATATAATTTTGGTAGAGACACCACATGCTTATACAGTCCTAGGACCATACAGAATTACAGCACATCAAACCCTTGCTCCTTCTGTTTTGCTCTGCACCGTGTAGTAATGTCAATGCAGCCCTAGTGCCCCTTGAAACAGGATTGTCTCTTCAGCCACCAGAGAGGAACGACGTGTCTAAAGAATGTCTCCAATTTGCATCGGCCTAACAGTGAAGCCCAAATCTCAGCCTAGTCTGTGTCCATGAATGGAGATCTCTACTTCCTCAGATTTAGGGAAATGCCTCAGTTCCTTAAACAGAGCAAGAGTCTACGGGCTGATACATTACGGGAAAGGTAAGATTTTAACTTTTTTTCCCCAGCAACACACTGAGTTTGATAGCTTTTGAAGAATTTATGCTCACTGAGGCAATGAGAACAAGGTGAGTCTCATGGAAGTGCTGGGGATGTTTTACTAGAAAAAATGCTAACAGTAACTTCACTGCTAGCTCATGTCAGAAAAAAACACCAAACAGGCTTGGCAGGGGCCTGAGCCTCTCTCCCCACTGAGGTGGATAGCCACAGCTGTCAAATCAAGGGGAAAAGGGCAAGTATAGGGGTTCCATTTATATCCCAGGGTCCTTTCTGCAAAGACTGTTTTTTTCCTTTTCCTTTCTTTCTCTTTTTTCCTTTCTTTTCCTTTTTATCTTTTTTTTAACATACTTTCCCCCCCTGTATTTTCTTTTTTGTTGGTTTTTTTTTTTCCTCCTTTTTTCTTTACTGTCTAAATCAGACCCCAGCCAGGGTTCGAGTTCATTCAGGAGATGACAAAACCTGACCTCACTTCTGAGCTGAATTCACTGGTGAGATACATGAGCGTTGCAACTCTCTGTCCCAAGGCAAAGTCAAACAGCTTAGCTTTGCGTGGCTTTCCCCTGGGACAGAGGAAGGAAACAGTGATTTCAGAGCTAGGAATCATCTCTTGCTAGAAATCAGTGGCCAGGAGCACTCTCTCCCAGCAGATCGGGATGGGAGATACCTGGGTGGAAAGAGCGGGAGCTGCTTTGGATGGCTGGATCTCCTTCCACAGGATTGCTGTGTGGTCAGAGCAGGCCAAGGTGTGGGCCAGGTTTGGGTGTTTTGTCAATCAAAGTTCAAACGCAGCTCATATTTGGACTGAATCATCAATAAACATCAGTGGCTGGTTTTATGGAAAGAATGCATTTTTTTAAAGAAAGACCTTTTATGTGGCCTATTTTCTGGTTAATCTAATAAAAGGTTTTGGCTACACTCCTTTACACTTCTATGTTTGCATTTGTTTATTTTCCACCACTTTAATAACAAAACTGCTGCTCTGAACTTATGTTGTAAATAGCTGACCAGCAACAAAGTTGTTTTGAAAGAGAAGAAAAATAATAAAATAATAAATAATAATAAAAAATCCTTTAATCTACATTGCCAATGATATTCCATAACTAGAGCTCAAAATCCTGGTTCACATGAACTAAAAGGGAATTTTTTCATTAACTGTGACTCAACAAGGATTGTCCATGCTTTTGAACTACTCAACAGGTCTCTTTTTTGGTTTGGTTTGTTACGAAAGTTCACTGGAGCATTTCAGGGATAGTGGTAACATGTTGCGTAGAGAAACTTCAGTTATATGTGGCTTTTTCATTCTCAGTGAATCACAATGAGCATCTCAAGATTTCTGTGTTTTGCTGTGATCTGCATCTCTTTAAAGCTCCAAGCCAAGGTAGTTATATAAAGGGAAATGTTTGGTTAATTTTAATGTCTTTAATAAAACAAAGAGCGGAGTTAAGCATTGTTACAGTGGCCTTAAATCCATGTTATGCAAAAGGCCCAGTACCTGAAGAAGATTTAAGAAGACTGTAAAAAAAGGAAGTCACTCTATTTTTGAACTGACAAATCTAGCTACTGATCTGAAAATTCAGAGAATCTCCTCATTATTAGTATTTGTGGAAGTTAGCCATGAATTTAGAGACCGGAAAGAAGAGAAGAGGCCTAAATACAATGCAGGAACTGTGAAACTGATGCCGGTTCAATTTTATTAAACTATCACGAAAAGAGAGGAAAGGAGGAATGTGAAATTCTAGAAAGGGAATAACATATTTGTTTCATCAAATTGCATACACCTAAAAGATGAGGTGCTAAGAAGCATACAATATGGGCTTGTCAAAACACCCCAAGTCAACCGTTCTTTGACAGCGTAGCTAGCCTAGTCTGTAAGTGGATAAAGTAGGTGTGAAATAATTTGACTTTAGTAAGGCTGGGCTTTCTTATCTATCTCAGCATAAGCAAACAAGGAAATGCAGTCTCGTCTGAACCTTATTAGTGCTAATTTAACCTCCTTATCATCAGCTCTTAGCTCAACATAACACCACAATTTGTTCTTCTCCCTTCGGCAGCATTCCTGATGCCCAGTGCACTTCAGTCACTATTTAACTGGGAAGGTCTCTAGCTTATGACTGCCAGCCTAAACGTCTAACCTAAGTGGTGTTACTCATCTCCTTTATGCCTGTTGCCTGAAACTTTTATCTAGAGGTCCTTAATTCCAACTGGGACTTCACTGAGGAGCCCACCCAGGCAGTTTGGAACTGAGTCCCCTGCGCTGGCAATGGGTGAGAGAGCGCTGATATCTCCCACATGCTCTGTGTTACTGTCCAGGCCCTCGTGCAAGAATCGGAGAGTGGGATTGGACCGGCTGACAGTAGTCATTAAGATTAGATTGGAGCGGTTGCCAAGAGGCTGGACTGGGAAACTCTGTAATAGGAATCAAGTGAGGAATATATTGAGACCATAGCGACTGAAGCAGAGACTAGAGTAAGGCCAGTTTATGTAGTAGGCAAGGTCCAGGCAATCTGGGGCCAGACAGACCAGGGTCTAGCTAGGGATGTGTGCCAAAGATGTGGAGGTGTACAGGCTGGAAACTGCTCTGGAGAGCAAGCTGCTGTGTTTGCACCACATCACACTGCAGCACGCCGCTGCAGTGAAGAACCATGGCAAAACATCCTGGAGGAGGCTGAATAGCAGCAAAATGTCTCCTGTGATCTGTCTTCCTGAGTTTCATGGCTGACATATAAATTGAGGAGTGGAACTGCAACACTGATAGTGTGTGTTCCTTGTGTGATTTTGACACCAGTTGTCTCCAATGCATTTTATTTATGCTATCACTTTTCCAGCAGAAAACATCACCCTCAGCATCTAGGCCATTAAGTGGCCAGTGAATGATGCCAGTAATTCAGAGCCGCCAGATTCTCTGACTGTAAGGAGCTAGACCAGATGAGCAACCAGAAAAGGGGCCTCCCTGGATATTAGGGAAAGTTGATGGGGCTTATAAATGCTGTAAAGCCCATTAGAGATACACTTCCAGCAGATACATATATATAAAGACTATGGTGGCTGTCCCTAATGTCACTGTACAGTTTGCTGACATTCTTAGCCAGTTCATTATGTTGGTATATGATACCATGACTTGCTCACAGCTTCTGGTTCACATGCTAGCCACAAAGAGATTGGCCAGGTCCTTTGTCAGTGTAGTCTCGGCAGTCTCTGTGGCCTTTCACCGGTCAGCTGCACTTCCAGCAGCGAGGGA
>JAVKLA010000053.1:7024242-7077728 GCA_034782735.1 Sagittarius serpentarius | reverse complement strand
ACTGAAACATCCCGGTGCCTCCCGGGGGTGGGGGGGAGGGATGGCGAGGCAGCCACTGCTCCTTAAAAAGAATTAAAATAATAAAATAAAATAAAATAAAATGAAAGTGGAAAAGGCAGCTGGTGCTGAGGCACCGGCCAGGTTTCCGCTGGCCCAAGGAAACGCCTGGGAATTACCTGTGGGACGGGAAGCGAGGGGAACGTGCCCCGGGCGGGCGGCCGCGAGCAGGGGCAGGCGGGGCCGTCTCCGGCCAAACGCAAACTCAGCTCCTGGCCTTTGGGCTACCCGCTTTTGCATGCGAGAAGTTAAAATCCTAAACTGAACAGGATGTAATAAAGCGCACTGTTGCGGGGTGCGTTTAGTCATCTTTGCAAGGCCCCTTCAGTGCCGGCTCCGCAGAGAGAATACTTCATGCAAAATAGTCATTGGTGTTTAAATTCTGTACGTGAAATTAAATGTGCAACCCTTTCGCATAACTAACATTGAAATGATCGCTGTTTGGTCTGTGCAAGGTCACAGAGGGCTTGCAGTTCTCTGCCTTGCTAAATGACTGGTTGGTCACATTTAAGCGTATTTAGTGCAGTTGATACATGGCATTTTTGGTGAGGAATTCTGTTTCCAAGTTTCTGCAGATTTTGAGTTAGGCAGCCTTTGAAGGACATCACGTTTATTTCTCAAACACACGTGAGCAAACTTGCGCTTACATCTGTTCCTCACTGTCGGTCTCTTAACTTTGGGAAGCTACTTGACTCTCAGAACGTTGCCTAAGTTGGTTGCGTATCAGAGGTACAGCTCAACAGGCTCTCTCCCCCAAGGCAACTAAGATCAAATTTTTTTTAAAAAACCCAAAAACATTAGTTTACTTTTTGTAGGTATGTGTTCCCATTTGCCATATCTAGCCCTACGAACATAAACCTCTTTCTTTTCTTTTGCCACAGACTGAAGGTTTCTCTGAAGCTTAATCTTCAGGATGAAGTTCTTACTAGCAGTTTTCTTCTTCGTCTTATTCTCCCTATGGGTTGAAGAAGTCTATTCCAAAGAGAAGTCTTCAAAGAAAGGAAAGGGGAAAAAGAAGCAATATCTATGTCCATCGTATGTTCCTTGTTTCTTTTATGCTTTTGTATGATGGTGGTCCTGCCACGTTTTTAACAGTGGAAAGTACGTGGCAATTGAAGTAGAAGGTGATGTTTTCTGCTGAAAGAATGGGGTTTGGGGTGGGAATGGGAGGAAGAGGGTTTGACCAGCATCATAGCTAAGCTCTGTCAATGAGTGTGTTTCTTCTGCAGCAGGTCCTCTGTTTTAATGAAAGGAAAAATCTAAGCCATAGTAAATCATTTCTGTCTTTGTTGGGGATTCCAGCCCAGTGTCTTGCTATTATGGGGACACAGTAGTGTAGTCCCACAGTGCTATGCTGTCTAGCATCGTGTTGCAGGCGTACTGAGGAAAGCAAGGAGACTGCAAAACTGCCGTACTGAAGTTCAGTTTCTGGTTAGCTTAGTTCTGTAAGAGAAGGCTTGTCCTACTCATATTCTTACTGCATGTTGAGTAGAACTAAGGTCTTCAGCATGTTCCATCAATGATTTACAGTACTGTAACATTTATGGAGGTGGGTTGATTGTTGCTATAAAGCATGCCCTCATGGAATAATCTCTCTGTAGAAACACAGAAATTAAAATCTGTGATCGCCTAGTTGAATAGAGAACGTATTCTGGACACCTGTGAGTCCTTGTTGTTGAAAATAATCCCTCTTTGTAATGCCTGCCATGTTTTAGGTTGCGATCCATAGGACAACGCAAAAGTTTTATTTGTGAGTGCCTTTTTTGTCATTTTCTTGGCCAGCCTTGCTCATCTTTTTAGTGTTACGGTGTAAATACCTGAGAAAAAGATTGATGGAATATGGTGAGTTGCCGGTAACCATAGAAAAGCACTGTGCCTGAAATGGTCAAATTGTTTAGAGAAATTTAAAACACATTTCTTCTTTGGCCATAAAAGAAGAAGACTGGAAGATGAGACTGGCTATTTAAGAATAATAGACTTTTTCCAAACTAAAAAAAAGAAAAAGGTAGAATAACCAGACAGAAGCAATGTTTGAATAACACTTTTTAAAGTTCCCACTCTTTTTAAATATCAACAGTGATGTTTATTTGTAACCCAACGTTTTTTGAAAGTTCCTACATATGGTGAGTGTTTTCATTCTTATTTTATATCAAGCCTAAAAAATGAGATGTATCTTTGGGTTTGAATATGTTAAGATACAAGTCTCAAATGTAATCATGACTCATCTGAAATGATCCCTACCCGTTCTATCCCCTTTGAATAGTTAAGTTGAGCTCTGAATGGAGCTTTTGGTCTGAGCTGCCGTGAGGATTTGTAGCAAGCAGAGAAATGTCATAGTTCCCAGGACAGACATCAGCACAGAAGTCCTCAGAAAGTGAGTTACACAGCTGGGAACTGAATCCAGATCTTCTGTGGTCTCATCAAAGTAGCCAGCATTTCCCCCTGTTCTTGACTTTGTCTTAGTTAGAATTCAAAACATTGACGTTATTTTGTCTTGACAAGTGGGTGGATTTGTTTGTTTGTTTGTTTGTTTTTCTCTTAAGCACAGTATTTCCTAGTACCCTGTTCTTTTTGATATCAGTTGATGTTACAACCATTAAATGTGATGTCATTTGCCACCAATATACTTGAAAAGCATTGAATAAATGCTATAATTTTCAAAGTGATGCTTTTACATTCCAGCCAGTTGAAGCTTTCTGCGAAAATACTAGCAGAATCCAGTATTTGTCTGATGTAGCACGTGTGCAGTATTGCTAGCCAGAATTAATTGCCATAGCAGTACGCCCTGTTGGATTTTCTGAATAATGAACAAGTTGTCTATATTTTACTTGGCTGAAGGTCCCAGCTTGAGAGACAACCACTTGTAATAGCAGGGTTGCAGGACTGCTGTTGTTGTGGCTGGCATCTGGAAGACCTCTCATGTGAACGAGCAATCAAAGTCAGTTCTGTCTTGCAGAGGAATTATATAATGCTCTCTTAATTCAGGCTACTGATGGCAAACTTTCAATCATCAGCATTTTTTTAATAACCATACACAAACCTTCTTGACTTGTTGACACTCTATGTTATAAAAAAGGCTGCCTACTCTTTCTCCTGTGACAAAAAAGTAAGGAATCTTTCCTCAGAAGCAAACCAAAACACAATGCAGTGGACTGGGAATTAACTGACACCGTAAGGGTTGACCAAAAAGAGTCTCAAAGGAAGTGGTTGAATGAAAAATTTACTAGTAAAGCACAAAAGAAATGTTTTAGAAGAATGCTTTGTATCTTTTCTAAAGAAAATAAGCAGGATTTTGCATCATTTATAAAATTGAATGGTACAAATTCCTAATGAAAACATAAATTTATAAGTTTAAATCTTAATCTGCCTTTAATTTGCATTGGTTACTGGTCCAATAAAATTTAAAGCTTAATTGTAACAAATTACTGCCTTTTGTTTCCTTACAACATGTGAAAGCTAAATTTTACCTCCTCAAGAGAACAAAACCCCACACTAGTAATTATATAAGGAACAATCTTATCTTTACAAACTTTATAATGACATGCAAATGTATGGAAATAATTTTCCAGGAAAGATTTATTCTGAATCTGTTGTTAGTGCCCGAGTTCCTTAGTTTGATGTTAAGAAATGGATGGTTATAAGGCTGGTATGGGACTTTAGCATGAATTTGCATGAAAACTGAGCATACTTGAACTTTTCCATTCATGGCTCTCCGGAATACAGACCTTTCGCCAAATGCGCCCCTCTGGCATGAAATCAGCTACTATTAGAATAAGCTGGAAACAAGCTGATTAGAAACCCCATTAAAAGTTCATTATTGTCTCATAAACAGATAGTTGATTCCTTCAATTAGGAAAATTCTGTTTTGTATCTTAGAGCAAAACCTCTCACTTGTGATTATTCATAACGCTGTACTTCTCAGTGCATTGCATGATAGTGGCTTGACTGGCCATCTTATTTTCATTTATTTCTAAAACTGTTTTTCCCAGCTTTTTTATCAAGGGGTTTCATGAAGCTGGTGCTTAATTGTTTGGTTCTTATTTTGATGTAATGCTTGTTTAGAATAGATGTAAGATTTTACATCTTACATTTAGATCATTTTCCTTCTTACTTCAGCCTTTCCAAATGAAACACAGAGTAATTATACCTGTGTCTGATACCTGACTGTTAGTTGATTAACAAAAAAAAATTGATATATTAGGCCTAAAATCCTATAACAGCGTGTTTTGCGGCACAAGTCTGAGAAGCTGGCTTCCAGAGATGCATAGTGCATTAAAATATAAAGCTTTAGCGTAACAAAACTATAGCCTTTTGTCTCCACAGAAAATATTTAAAAAAAAAAACAGGTCCACCTCTTCAAGAAAAAAATTAAGAATTTTGTGGGTTACAGTCTTTTGTTTACAAAGCTCAATTTGAAATTCACTATACTGGATGCAGATGATTTCAATATAGCTACAGATGGATTTAGTCACTTGATCTCTTTCTTGATCGTAGACTACCCATCAGCTGTATTACCTCTGTTACTTACTTCTTATTAACCTCTTCATAATTCCTTATAATACCTGTTTCTGATAAACGTGTTGGACACTTAGCTGTGACTTTTTCTAAGAGCACTGCTGAAAAATGTTTTTCATTTTGTTAAGTCGTAATAAATACTTCAGGTTTCTTGTGAAGTTTGAGCTGCCTCTGTTATCCCCACAATCCTTAGGAGCCCAGAAGGTCTGTCCTCAAAACTACTTGCAAGATCTCTAGACAAATGAAATTATAAGGGAAGGGAAGTTGGTTTACGAGAGTGTTGTAGAAGGCATAGAGTGTCAAATAGCAGCTAACAAAATCAGTTACGACTGTGCTCATAATCACAACTATCCCTGTTAATTATAGTTTTAGTATGACTCAGCTGTTCACTCGCACAATGTTCGTTTCTGAAGATCCCACAGCGTCACGGCAATGCTGAGTATAACCTCAATCGCTAAATCTCATTCTTTTGTCTGGGTAGCAAGACTGTGCTTTTAAAATAGCATCCCTCCTCACCTTTGTGCATTTTTCCACATGGAGATTTATATCCACGTAGATGATTAACTAAATACTGTATGGTATCTAGAGACTTTTTTTCCCACAAAGCAGGAGTAGAAATCATATTTTGGCTTGTATTCAATAAAGCATATCAGCTACTTCAGAAACTGTGAAATGGCCCTCTAAGCCCTCCAGAAAACATGGCTTGTGCCATCTGCCAGGGCAGAAGCTTAGAAAGGTCACAGATGCCAAGGTTCAATAAACAGCTTCTTTTAAAAAATAACAACAAAAGACAGTGGAACTGAGGCGGGGGGGAAAAAGCACCTTTGATGTGTTTAAAACACAGAGTTGAATGAAAGTCTGTCCTAAAATTTCTCTTGGTTAACTGTCAGCTTCTGACATGCTCTTCCCATAAAGACTAAAGAAGTTCAAAGTGTATCTTGTACCTTGGATCCTCTCCACCTTCCCATGGACAAGGACTTTTAAAAATTGTATCAAATGTTCGGGTATACGTGGCCTCTCTATCTGTAATCTGTGATCATCCCCCAAATGTCAATAGTGGGAAAGTGGAATCATCTGCCTTCGTTCTCATCTTGTAGAAGACAACGTTGATAGTTTATGAACATTGTTGTTTGTAGGTATGATGGGAGGGTTGGTACAGTTTGTGGGACAAGATGGAACGAAGTTGAAAGAAAAGCCTGAATTTGGTTGTGGAGGCAGTTACATCTCACAGTCATTCTGAAGATAAGCACATTGCAGAGCCCAGGTCTGGTTCCTATAAAAATTCTTTTGCCCCATAGTAACAGCAGTTGGTCAACGGTTTAAATATTCTGTGGCGTGTAACTCCATTGGAAAGGCGTGATCCCAGACGGATAGGACCACATTCCAGGAGGTTTGGGGATTTGTATTCGCAGTTGATAAATGCGCTAGGGAATAAAAGATAAAGCTATATAAGCAAAACCTAAGTTCTCTTGTAAAACAGTAATTAATTGTGGCATGCTGGTTCTTGTTCAGTAATTCTCCCTCTCAGCAGTGTTTACTCCATTCTGAACACCGTAGCGATTGAGACACTACAATCGTGTAGTAAAGTTACAGATCTGTATTTCATATACAACCTCCAGACAGAAAATACGTGCATCTGCTGGTTCAGTTATACCCCCTAAACCTAAGCGCAAGGAAAACCATAAGACTAAATTCTGTTCTTAGCTCCACTAAATGGATCTTACATAGAATGTATCTCCACTTATACTTTCCATTTATACCACCATACAAGGTGGTTGGATTTTACCAAGATCCACGTATCGTCTCAGTACTTACCACATTTGGAAAGAAGACTGGGACAAGGAACTGATGTGGATAAATTATTTTTTAAATGTCTGTAGTTCTGCTTAGATATGTGGGTGCTGATCATGTTTGACGTCTGCCTGCGGTATCAGGACATGACAGGACACCCGTTACAGTGTCTGAGCAGTACTAGTCAGGCTGGATGAAGTACCATACTAACTTGGTTCTGCTGGTTTAGGGGACTGTCTCTGCAGTGGGCAGATGAATCAGCTTGCTTTTCTCAAGCTTAGGGAATAGCAAGGCACTTCAGGTTATCATATATACACTCCTTAAGGTGTCCAACCCTGGCAACCTTGAGTGTGACATGAGGAGACTGTGTTCTTTGGTCTGTCTGCCACAGGAGATGAAAGATGAGTTATTTCACCCCCACAATTCAGGATTCACAATTCGAGGTGCCCAGTCTGGCTTTCTGTTTCAAATTCTGCTATGAAGGAGCCTTCCTCTTTGTTCACCACACTGGATTACCTCCAAATTTAGGTACTGAAGTTACATATCTAATTTTAGGTGTTTAGCTGTCAACTGCATTTGTGAGGACACATAAACAGTTATTCAGAGTTCCATAGTTTTAATGTAATTTGAGTGATACTAGTTTGCTTTGGAGGCATCATGATTATCCTCCTTAGTAACAGAGATGCCACCTGGTACAGTTTGAAAATGTAGCTATTAGGCGTACTAGAGATCACAGACATCACTCAGAAGAATTATATAGTATCTCTTTGATTTGTATTAACCTGTTTTTGTGCTTTGAGTTATTGCACTCAGAAAATCAAACATCTGCAAATCAGAACACTGATTGTTGATATCAGAGAAATAACACTTACAATATATGGTGAGATGACAGGTGCTGTGTTTCCCAAATCTTACTTTTATCATTCTCAGATATACACTGCCATGTTATATGACTAAAATGTTACTTTCCATCACATAGACTAGATAAACTGTACTAGAATCTGTTGTTTCAGCATTATATAGGAAATTTTGCTGGAGATAACTGAACAGTGTGAGTTGGACTGTATGTTTTTATCTGTCAGACAGTAATCTAGAACTATGCAGGCAAAGCTTGGTACTAGATTACCCAAGCTGTGCACTCTGAGCAAACACCAACAGTAGAATAAGCATGCTACCTGACTGTCTGGACTGCAGTGTATTATAAGATGGCATGTGAATACGTCCCTGTGACATGCCTTTGATTTTTTTCCTGATTGTCATGCCATAAGTAAAAAGTATATTCATGTTCTCTTCTAAAATTAGAGATTCTTCAGCATAACGAGATCTTAAGACTAGGGATCAGGGCAGTAGGTGAATGAATACAACACCAAAAGTTCTCTTTCCCACTGGGGTAGAATATTGTTTATATTCTTTTCTCCTGTCATCCTCCCATAGCACTGCGTGTGATAAGGACTCCTTGTAGCTTTAGTGAGCTCTGAGGTACTAAATGTCATGATAACGCATAGAGATAAAATGTCTTTTGACACATTTGCTTAACACAAACGTAACAAAGCTGTATAAATTTCAAGCCAAGTGTAATAATATGCTTCCTTCTGCCGTGCATATTTGCTTATCTAAACTTCTGGATTTTGATTAGTGAATTATGAAAACAATTATCTGTTGCCATCAGTTGAAAATGTTGATCATGTTCTTCAAAGGCAGTGATAAAACGTGTAGAGCTGCAGTGGAAGAGGAGACAGACACCTTACTGCATATCCTGTGAAATACAGTATTTAAAGTCATTCTTTTATTCGTCAGTGATACCAGAAGTAACCTCCCAAAGACCGGGGAGAGGCCAGTCCTATCACACAGAGATGTTATGCTGAAAGACTGACTGTATTTGTTTTCTTTCTGGCTTTTGAGGACACTGTTGGTAGAAGTGAGAACACTTTTGAGAATAGTGTTTGTTTTCTTTTTTTTTTTTTTCAGAAAAAGAGAAATCGTTCTTTGGATTTGAGTTTTTTGTGTTGTGGTTTTTTTTCCAAATTTTTATTTAGGCAGAATTCTTGTTAAGGCAATTTTAGCTCTGCCACTACTTGCTTTTAAATTCCCTTTATAGCAAATGTGAGACTTCTGTTGCCTTACCCTTTGATATTCGCCATATCTTGCTTAGAACTCATCAATTACTGTGAAGAGTGCTACTGCATTTCCATTTCTTAATGCATTCCAGCAGTTCTGCATACATTCAACACAAGCTGAAGTAAATGTATTAAAATTACAACACAGGCTGCAACTGGTGGAGATCTAAAGGAAATCTTAGGGTAGTTATCAGCTTTTCACAAATGTGAAAATTGTAGGTTGAATAAGAAAAAGTGGTAAGTAACATCTCAGTTGCTCTGAGTGTTGTTATATGGGAATCAGCCTTCAGCAAATGGAAGTACTGCTTCTTTTAGGACAGGAGGTCTCAGCTCAAATTCTTCTTCTGTTATGTAGCCTACACATTTGCCTATTGTTAATTCATTTCAGAATGGCCAATTAAGCAGGGGTGGTAGTGGCTTTAGGTAAATATTTTAGTGGCATGAATAGTCCCAGCCTGTTTCTCCAAGCACTGAACCCATTCACTGTTGCGTTAAGTCATTCTGCTCATCTGTCACTTTGAAAGTGGCATAACCTCTTAACTCACCAAAAGCTACACATATGATTTATTGATTTGCAGGTGAAATTTAGGCATTTTGATCAGCAAGGCTTTCTGAAGGAAATCCAGTCCTTGTGACAGTGTTTAGTCGCATGAGTGCTATTTTGTGATGGTAGTTCAATGACAGCGTGCTGTAAAAGACCAGAGTGAAATTATAACTGACACTCAGCAGAGCTTTTTTTTCCAGTAGCTATTCCAACCACTTCATTCAAAGTCACCTTTAAAAAATAGCAGTTACTGACTCTGTGCTCCTTCTCCCGACTCAAAACAGACAATGCTGTTGCATTTCGCTTGGCTCTTATATAAATGAGGATAAATGTGTGCGCATTACACTTGTGTAATTTCAAAACGCTACCCAACAACTTGCGGAAGATGTGATTGTGGTGTTCTTTACCAGAAAGCGGTGCTGCCACCCGTTCTTCCCATCACTGTCTTCCCAGTGCAGTGAATCTCCTTTGCCTAATTCATGGATGACCTTTGAATAAACAGCCTGAGCAGATACTTGTATTAACATACTTGTGCAGTGCAACTCAGTTCTCACCAAACTACCACCTTATTCGTCTTTCTTGAAGAGACAAATAAACCTGTCAACTGTATTTGGCTTTCTTTTGCTGTTTGATGCTCACTCATTTAATCTCTTAGACTTTTTTCCTCTTTTTTTCACTGCATTTTACAAGCATCTGTGTTTAATTTCTGTGTCTACGTTATCCCATGTGGTTCAGATTACCATCATCACTATTTAATGAACTTCTTTGTATAATCCACAAGAGAAATTAAAAAAAAAAAAGGATTTAATTTTGTCCATTAGTTGTTGTTTGGGTTTGTTTTGATATTTCATTAAGACTGGGCGTATATGATTTAGAAAGAGATCCCATTGCCTGTGTTAAGGAGACTCTCCTTTTATATAGTTTCTGTAGGCATCTGATGTAGATATTTTAGATGTTAAGGTGTGCAACTTGGAAGGAAGCAATGCCACGAACCTTTTTGTATCAGGTATAATAGTGTACAGATTGTTTGCCTGCCTTTTTAATACTTAAATGAACATTCTTTTCTGTCTTGTTCCTGCTACAAAATGGAAAATAATCTTAACGTTTAAGTTTATGTTCTCCTATTGTCCAGTTAGTGGTAACTGCAGAAAAAGCATACAAAGCTGGTTTATGGTATTTCTGTAGCAGCCTGTTGATTGGTAAAGGTCATCACTGAAAACAACACAAATCTCGAAATTACAAGAATAGAATAGAAATAGAAATAGAAAAGAAATAGAAAAGAAATAGAAATAGAAATAGAAATAGAATAGAATAGAATAGAATAGAATAGAATAGAATAGAATAGAATAGAATAGAATAGAATAGAATGTTTCAGTTGGAAGGGACCTACAATGATCGTCTAATCCAACTGCCAGACCAATTCAGGAAATAAACTAGTTCTTTTGCGTAAGAATCCAGATCGAAGTCAAATATAAAAAGCTATAAAGACAACCCTGGGAGAATTGTTTGAAGGTGAATTTATCAATTATTCAAAGGGGTTAGAACACCTATTGCTATTTAATCCCTCTAATATTAAATTAGCAGAGGTTTATTGTCCACAGAATAAAGACATACTAGTGGAAGTTAATAAATGTTACTAAAAGTAAAACATTCCTTGTGTTATTAGCGGACCATTTATCTCTGGATGAGTTCTGATAGAACAAGTAGTTCACCTATGTGGTTGTTAAATGCCGCAGAGGTTTTAGTGTGTTTGCAAGAGATGGGTGGGGAATTCTATACTGCAGCCACTTAATGCCACTCCACAATTTTATCTAGTCCTGTATGTTATAGTGTAAGCTATACTCATGGATACACACTTTTTGGTAGCTACATCTTTGGGTAGCCTTTGGAATTCATACTAATCCTACCAATGACTGGTGAGTAGTCCGAAATTTCAAGGAGGGTTGAGTGGTCATTCACTGTCATAGCTGAGTTTACACATACTTTTCTCCCTCATGTATAACATAAAGCAAATACAAGCAAATGTTGAAACAGATACGCAGCTTTAGGTTTCGGAAGTGTCCTGAATACAATAAGGAAAATAGAAATCTGATTATTTTGTTTCTGAGGGATAAAATGCTCAAAGGGTATCAAGGAGACTGTGATAGAATAAAATGCAGTTATGTTATCATGAATGGTTGACATGTTTTTAATAATACGGAACTCCTTCATAGTTTTATTTATAAATATTTTAGCTGTTAAATGTTAACTGAGGAGATTAAATCTCATCGTGAAGGCATAGTAAGTGCTACCAAGTGTTCCTGTTGTTTCCCTTATGGTTTGAGTTAAACCAGTTGATTTTAAAGGTGGGGTTATTCATGAAAGCTCTGCAAGGGCTAGGATCTGGTCTCATCTCCAGTTTTCAATCAGATAGTGATATCATGCAACGATGACAGTTGTTTGTTAATGAATTAATTTCCCAGTAGTCAAATAAGGAACCTTTTGGAGAGTTAATATTTTCTTCAATAAATGTTTGGATAATGCAGAAGTCCCAGAGGACATGAAGGAAACTGAAGGATGAGAAGAAATCTACCAGTGAACCAAGATGTTATAAAGAGTAACTCATAGGTCTGTCAAGCTGACATTGATATGGGAAAGAATAATGGAAAAAAGAAATTAAGCACGATAAAGGAGGCAACGGCAGCTGATACTGATTATGGAAAACATTTGAGAAATAAACTGGATCATTTTTTAAAATATGTTCATACATTTGTTTGCTAGAGGTAATAGCATTAATGCATATGACTTACGCCTCTGTAGGGTGTTTGTCTTATTTTTACGTGGCATTTTGGTTCATAAATTGTAATGACAGGAAGTCAACAGAGTAATCATAAAATGGATGGAAAAGCGATTACAAGACAGGGTTCAAAATTGGAAAACATCACTGAACAGGTTCTACACACAAACTCATTTACAGGACATTATCAGCCTGCTGGGTGCGTAAGGTATATGGGGTGGGGACTGATGCACCCGTATTGCTTCTTATTACACTCAATTTCATGACACCCTTGTAGCTACATTTACCTGTCACGGGTTCTTTTTAATTTTGGCGAAGGTTTTAGCACCCAGCACAATAACAGCAAGGTAAATGGAGATGTTTAAATTCCCCCTGCAAAACCAGAGGAGAGCCCAAGGCCTCGTTTTCTTTAACAAAGCTTTTATTAGCACTTGACAAGGAGATTATGCAATGGCTCCAGCTCTCCGTGGAATAGCTGGCGCTGGCATGCGAGAGCAGGAGACTGCCAAAAGCCTCTGCATGGTTTGGCACCTACGAAGTGGCTGTCACTTTACTTATGTTCCTAATCTGACAGTCACTAAAAATAGTTCAGGTGGCTGCTTTCTACTGATGAAGAAATCATGTCCCTCTGGATATTTATGTCAGGAGGGAGGGGAACAATTAGTGACTTGCGGTTTATGTACTTCCAAGTTTACAGTTAAGAGTATATTTAAGAGCTTTCACGTTTGATGTAGTTTCTTGAAAAATACTGAAACATCACAAAGAAAGGAAGACTACGCAGTATGGAACCTGAAAATACCGAACCTATTTTGCTTGTGAAATGGCATTTATGGCATGACTTTAAGATGACTTAAGTTTAAGCACACAGTTATTTCTGTCTTAATAGTAACTAATGCTCTTCTTTTTACAGCCAGCAATCGGCTGAAGACCTTGCAAGAGTACCTGTTAATTCTACCAGCAATATCTTGAATAGGCTATTGCTCAGTTATGATCCCAGGATAAGGCCTAATTTCAAAGGTTTGTCAGATATTTCAGCCTTTTTTTTTAATCTTTGTAATTTAACTTTTGCTCTTTTCACACATAGAAAATTTATATAGAGATAATATTCACAGCCTAAGTTTCCATGTTGGTTTTTTTTAATGGAAATTTCCCTAGATATTGTGAAACCACAGAAGGTACCCTTTTCAGCTAAAAGGTAGTATGTTAGGATTTCATGATCATAATAGTATGTGATGTTTTACTATTACTATTACTATTACTATTACTATTACTATTATTACTATTATTTTATAGAATTTTTTGAAAGTAGAATTAGATTTTATAGAATAAGTTTTTAAGGTGTCTTTTTATCACTACATTTTAGTTAGACTTTAGTAGTATCTCTGCTTTACAGTATTTTAAAACATCAAAATTCTCTGTAAACATCCTTTAAAATGACTTTATAAAATTGGGATCAGCAGTATCACTATTTGGAAACCATACAGTTATTAAATCCTTTAAAGATATGTTAGTAATACAGCTTACACACTTCAGGATTTCAAACAGGTAATGAATTTAAACACATTCTCTGACTTTAAAACATCTCCCTGGTAGTCAGATGTTGCAGGAATCTTCCATGTAGGCAAATGTGATTTCCTTACATATGCAGAAAAGGTTGGAATACATATTCTCTGCAAAACCTCTAGTAACTCATGCAGCTGTAAGTTACACTTCCCAGGAATTAGATTATTTCCCTGCTGGAAAAAGACATAGACAGTTTTATTACATTACAGACACTGCAGTTTACATAAGTCAGTTCTTTCATTTTAAAACTTGAATTTAATTTTATGTACGTTAAGAGATATTTTAACATGCATATCAATAGTATGAGAAATTTGGAAATCTATAATCTTTGTTGTGCTTTTGCAGAGAACATTTTCAGATGTTCTGTTTCACTAAGTTTTATAAATGTACTGAACTCAGTTCTCAGCAAATGTCCTGCTTCTTTCTTATTCTCTGTAGAATCATATTTATATGTTTTCAGCACTGAGCCTTGTCACAAAGAATAAACATCTAGCCTCTGCTCTACCTGTTCTTCAGCATGGTCAGCTTGTAATCACAAAGCATGTTGCAGATTTCTTTATATTTTTTATAACCCTCCTGGCAGTCTGGCAAGAATCAAGACGGAAGGAAAAGGGAGGACATGTAACATTAACTCACAGGGAGGTGGAAGAAAAAGAACATTTTCTGACAAGTGGTTTGCTCATGTTGAAGAGTTCCTCACACATAAGTGATTTTGTTGGACAGCACTTCCTATTCAAATCTGGAAGAGATAGTACACTCTTGGCTACTAGTGATATGGTGGGTGCTCTGTCACACACATCAGGCATTAAACAAAGTAGTATGTGTATTGCGTAACCAAAAGCATCACACTTAACTGGTCTGATTTAAAAAAACCCAACAAACCACAAACTGGTTTAACTGAAAAAGTGAAATTTTATCGTAGTGATTTTCTGGTGAACCAAGAGAATGAGTTTGAATTTATGTATTAAATGTACACCAAAATAATTTATGCAGATGAGCAAACTATTAGATGAGGCATATATTACTTTGTACTGTATTTGCTTACTCTGTCAAAAAAGTCTTCTTATATTCTTGTATCTCTTTTGTTGCTGAAAGTAGGAAGAAACCCACTAAATTAAGTATTTGTAACAGTGTAGATGAGATCAGATATGTGCATCTAGTGTACATGCTGACACTCTCAACATATAGGTGCTAAATAAAACTAGTAGACCATAATTAGTTCTCACAAGCATCAGGCCACTTCTCCTTGCTTCATGATAACTCTCTGTTAACACCAGATTAAATGACTGCCAGTCAGTTCCCGCAGGGTGACAGAGGGCAAATGCAGCAGCTGTCATACCATCCCTCTTCAACTACAGGAATCCTGGCTGTGGAAAAGAGGAAAAAATCCAGGCCATCTTAATATCTTCACAGCTGCTGGCTTCTAGAAGTTTTTCTTGGCAAACTGATAACCACTGTAAGATGGAGCAGCTTTCCAACTCTCTTGCACCAAGGCTAGGTAGCTGCGAAAGCTGCATGCAACAATTTTTATCTGCCTGTATTCATACTTTACAGTTATGTACTTGACTTGCACAAAGAAGTAGCCTCTTACAATATAAGTAAATGTCTCATCATAAATCATAAACAGGTTATTTGGGATGATAGATCATCATTATGACCTTGACAGTTAAAAGTGTCCACCGCTAGAAATGTGTATTACCTCTATCCATTACACTGTGTGCTAACGTAATACTGGATTGTGCATCCTGTGATAACAGAAAGTCGTGGAATTCAAAAATTATTCAAATTTATCATCTGTGAAATGCTTTAAGCTTAGGACTCCAGAGTAAGGATTTTTTTTCTATTTTCTTATCACTAGGTTGAAAAGATTTTGTGATTTCTATTGGCTTTCAATGGAAACAGACAAAACCACAGATTTTGAAAACTGCTATATACTAACTTGAAAAGATAGAGTTGTATGACCCTATGAAAAAACTTTTCACATTGTCATACCAGTATAAAGGAGTTTTAAATGAAAGATAACGTACCTTTACTGAATTGTGCAGTTCACTAAAAATCTTTTTTTTTTTTTTTTAAAGGAATTCCAGTCGATGTTGCAGTCAACATCTTCATTAACAGCTTTGGGTCAATTCAAGAGACAACTATGGTAAGACTGAAATGAAATTAATATAGCACACATGGAGATTTTCAATTAAGTTTCAGGATGAGGATTATGAACTATAAAGTAGAAATTATTGTTTTGATTGTAGACACAGAGAATTGAGTTAATGGGGTTAGTGATAGACTAACTGTGCTTTATGCCAGAAACCTATTAATCTATTTCACTCTATATTTGTCCACAGGTCTTTATAGCTTTTAGAATCTGATGTACACAAAAGCAAATCCATGGTTTCTAAAATGCAAGAATTACACTTATTTCCATAAGTTATAAAGCTTAGGGGAAGATCACATTTGGTAGAATGAATTAAGTAATCTTCCTGAGAGGTAATATATAGGTTGCTTGGTATATTACTAAAGAAGCTACTAGGCCTCTGTATGAGGGAGAAAGAACATACATGCATAAGGCTGAAGCATACAGGTTCTCTGTTTTATGTCCACCTGAGGATAGGAGTAAATCGTGGAGGAATAGAAGGAGGAGGAGTAAAGGAGTAGACCATCAATGACTATACTCTTACCCCTGTTTATTTAATGTGTGAGAGAGAGAAACTGAGGAGTGAAGTTTCTAAAAATGTGTTTTCGCTTCAGTCAGAAAATGTCAACATGTCAATAACAGCACCAAATAATTCTCATTACCATTTTGACTTTTTTTGATTCTTTAGGAAATAAAATCTATTTCAAAATAAGAAGTCATTTCAGCAAAGCTCTTTCCAGTGTTTTGAGACTTGAAGATCTTTTTTGCAATGGTATTTCTAATAAATACTGTCAAAAATATTGCCAAAAAGTGACATTTAATTGTTGAAGGTGTTCTGACCTGATCAGGGTTTTTCTCTTGTGTAAAAAAGAGCGGAGTACACCATGTCTTGCCAGTATGTGGGAAGCCATAGCCAGGACATGCACTCAGAGGGGGAGTTCTGACGTGCTCCCTGAGCATCCCCTTTAGAAATAACTTTGGTGATCTGCTGCAACCCAAGCATTGAGGCAGTTTGCAAAAATCAGGCTGCTTTTTTTAATGCTATGACTAAGGCAGCATTCCTACTCATAATGGCACAGAAGCAATAAACCATAATACGGCTAATAAATAATAAAACACCTTTTGTTGTCAGTGGAAGTAAGTACCCACTTGAAATTCAGAACCAGCTTACATGATACCCTAATGACATTTCAGTAGGACTTCAGAGCTGGTCAAAGTTAAATATATGTGATGGCTGAAACGGCTTTTGAACAGCTTGGCCAGAAATTTCTGTTTCTTTAACTAGGAGTGAATAAAGATTTAGATTTCATTGCAAATGATAGTAAGTCAACTAATGGCATTAGTGGGAAGTGATATTAAAACAAAGAATGTAGGTATGCCAAAGATACCCTGAGATTTATTTCTGAAAACAAAAAGGGGACTGAAGTTTAAAGAGGGGCAGGGAGGAAGAGCAGGAAAGTAGGAGTGAGATAAGTGTCTGAGATGGCAGGTATATTAGGCCAGATGGCCCTTTCAAGTTTCTGAAATTTATTGCATGCTTTAAAAAGTGACTTTTACAGAGGCTTTTTTACAATTCACCCAGATCCAAATAGTAACAAAACGTGAATGTAAGGAGTGTTCTTGCCCCCCACACACCCAAATTAAATATGCTCTCCACAGCAATGTATGTATGCCTGTCTGTGAATTCCTGATATGGTCACTCACAAATTTACTAGCATGTTCTGTAAGATAAGTCATGCTCTCCTCCATATTTCAGAACTTCAGAACTACCATCCTTACTTTAATTTATGCTTTTATTTAGATTTCTATGTCCAGCCAATCACCGTGATAGCTAGGCGTGTTTATGTGAAGTTTGGATTACTTCTCGGTTGCCTTAATGTATCACAGGAAGCACTGACAAAAGAAACGGTCAATCTGTTCTTCCATATATCAGTGGGGAGACTATTCCTGCTGCAGTGGGCATTGGGTCCTATGGACATTCAGGAGCTACTGCTCTCTTGGGGGCAGGCTGGTACTTGTCTTCAGATGGTCTGGGTAATGCACAAGACAGTAGAAGCACGTCCCTTACACTAGGAAAAAAACTTGTACCTCCAGAATCACCAGAAAAGTGTTTCCTGGAGCTGAGGCACCAAGTCTGTGAAGGACCAAAGGGGCCTCTTGCTTTCAGAAAGGGGAGACATTTGCATGCAGTAGCAGAACTGCTGAAAAAGGTGGTTGGTCAGTGTGGGAGAAGAGAGTGGCTGTCTGCATCTCTGCTGTCTCAGGCACTGGTGTCAATCATGAGGAATATTGATTTCTTAACTGTCTGTAAAGTTGCCAGAAGCTACTAAACTGGTTGGAGTGATATCATTACTGATACCAAAATCTGTGAAATAATATATTTTTAAGTATTTCAGTCGATGAAGTATCACGATGATTCTTGGCTCTGTAGCCACTT
This sequence comes from Sagittarius serpentarius, assembly GCA_034782735.1. Classification (NCBI taxonomy): domain Eukaryota; kingdom Metazoa; phylum Chordata; class Aves; order Accipitriformes; family Sagittariidae; genus Sagittarius; species Sagittarius serpentarius. The sequence goes on along the minus strand of JAVKLA010000053.1, from coordinate 7,059,797 downwards.
CTGGCTGTAATAGCTGAATTCATAGGTTTTCACAAAATCTATGTGGGGATCCTGGTTTAGCCATGCTGAAAGGTCGATTCCTTTCTTTCGATGGAAAGGTGGGGGAAAAATAACCATGGGTGCCAGGTGATTGGAAGTGAGGTGGTGGTAGAGGGCCCAACAAACAAATGTGTAGAGTGCCAGTGAGAAAAGGCCATTGGGCATGCTGATCTCCCTTTTGTTCAGAAGGACGTTAAAGGAGACGCAGAAGGAAATATCTTTAGCAAGATGTCATGTATCTCACTCTTCGACCCCTCTGTGAAACAGCCAGCTCTGGGCTTAATGTCTGGAACTTCTAACTAGTCAACAGGCTCCCACAGTGTCCCTCGCCCTGACATCATGTTGGCTGGTTCTGATGGTTCTTCACATATTTCAGGAATCCCACAAAATTATTTTCAATTATTTTTTGCTGGCTGTTCTTCTGGTTCCATGATGGTTGCACTTAGCTATGCAGTTGGCTCATCCTCAACAAAAAAGAGTAGAGATTACTTCCCACTGAGGTAGAGTCTACGTAGTTTTAAGAGAGAAGGGAATTTCTTCATAGAAAAGCATTGACAGGTTTGAAGTAATACTGGTTTGAAGCAAGATAGGACCCATAGTGTGAATCCTATACCCAGTATTGCTTTAATCAAGCCCTTGTGAAGAAACTGAAGGGCAAATGTTTGCTCTGTGTCTAGAAAGGGTAGTGTTCATGTTGTTTTGTTGAATACTCAAGAGAATTGTGACTTTTTCACACACATATCAAACAAGTTACCGGGAAAAACTAAACAAAAAATTAGTTAACTACAGAGAGAATAAGAATTTGTACAGCTAAAATGGAGAAGAGCTTATACCAGAGCGGCTACCTTCCAGTAAGCTCCCTTTATCTTGAATCCTGTAACTTGTCTCCTTCTAGCTCATTAGACTACTTGTCTAGGATCCTCATGCTAACTCTGCTTCTGATTTTGCAGATGTTTTTTTAGACTGCAGATTTGTGGGATAATATGGTGATTATGTCACATTTAGAAACTGTTATAGACTGGATGACCATTCAGGGATTCCTAAGGTTAGGTCCTTTCTGGTATAAATACCCATAGGGCTATAATATTTTAGCTGTGCTGATAATCTGACCCTCTCTCTACAGAATCTCTATTCAAGGTTTATGCTTGCAGTGTAACCCTTCTTTGCTGACTCAAATGGCAAAACACCACTTCCTCCTTCTGCTTTACTTTAAATCCTTACAGAAAGGTCTTTTTAATATTTATGTATATAAAAGAAAATTCAGTTTCCTTATTTTAATCTTAAAAATGCCATTTTCTACTTTATTAAAAGACAGTGCTATTATACTTCCTTTCTTTGTATGAGTGCAGTTCATGTAGAAAAAGCCTTTCATGATCCTTTATGTGCTCCAGTTTGCAGAGAGATGTATTGGCTATGCCTGGTTTCTGGCCTGAGGAGTTTTTCTGGCCACATGCCCACTGTTCAGTAGGTTACATTTGAAATATTTCCTAGAATGCCTTCCCTTTCAACCTCCCTGAAAATGACTTGCCTTCTGTTGGAGTTTCATGGGAAAACAAAGCCCTGTAGAATACTTCTGTGATTCTTTTTACCTGCCAGGTACTCCTAGGTCTAATGCTGATGAATCTCTCTTCTACCCCCTGCCCCTAATTTCAGGCTTTTTAATTGCTATTTGACTCTCCTTTATTATAAAATGCCAGTCATTCCACAATATTCAAAGAATGTTTGTAAAACGTATAGGAGGAAGACCAGGTGCTTCATGCAGACCACTTCTTCAGCCCCTGTTGAACCTAACTGTAGTGCACATACTGAATCTTAAAATTCATTGCCCAAATTTGAGTGGACTTCTTTCAAAATAGATTTTTACCAGATCATAGTCTATACTGCTGCCAGATGCTGTAATAGTTCATATTCTTCTAAGAAGAACTCTTCTGCACATCATTGTCTGGCTAGCCACAGTTTTGTATCCTGACATCTCTTTGCTTCCTTCTACATTTTCTGTATTGCCTCAAGAATGTGGTGACCTTCCTCTCCAAGTACCCCATCACAAGTTTCTAGTCATTTAGGTAGATCTGAACCTACCTATTTTAGGGTAATGGGATTTTTCTTCCATTGGCTTGCATGGGAACAGAATCAAGTTCTTAAAGTGTCACAGCATCCCATTGTTTGGTATATTTAAGTTCATTTGTAATAAGCAAGGAAGGAAATAAAATAACGTCCACCTGTTCTTACTCCCAGTTCTTATTTTGCCAGTGCATTCTGCTTTTCAGTGATATAGACGTCTCCTTCTTCTGAATGGGTAAGCTGAAGGCAAGTGTTGGAAAATGCTTATCATTTGCCTATGGCTTTGAGAACGCATCTTACTTTGTTAAAACTAGGGTAATGCACTTGTTTGTGGGGAAATTAATTTTGGTGTAATGAATAGTGTAATGCTTGTGAGCATGAGCGGTATGCACTATTAATCTCATGGTTTACAGTAATTGTTTTCACTGAGACAAGAAGTGCATACGGAATGGGAACTTCAGCTAGAAGCAAGTAACGTAAATTTTCAGCTATATACATATAATTGAAAAGACGCTTTCTGAGATAATGACCTGAATTCTCTCCTGTTCTGAAGCTTCTCTATGAGAGCCTTCCAGTACAAAGTCACTTCATGTTAACTATTATTTTATAGTTCTTCTTTACTTTGACAAGATAATATAGGTCTTTCTATAAATAAGTCAGACTACGTATATTTTTTCAAAAACAAACTGCCAAAAAGTAACATATCTCTCAGACTTACGCATATTAATAAAAACTGCCTCAGTTCTTTCTGCTTAGTTTTGATGCTTTGCTTTTCCTTACAATGCAGTAAAGAAAAATATTATACGATATAGTGTAATAAAGAAATACTTGGGCTAATCTGACTGGTGAACTGGACATGGGCAAGTGGGCACAGTATTCCAAATAACAGGGTAAATCAACAGGGTAAATTATTCTGGGTGAGGTCTTAGCCAAGGGAACTCCTTCCTGTTGGAGTTAGCATGACTTTCTCAACATGGCACTTGCTTTGGGCTGTAAATGTATACATTGTAGTAAGTACAACAGAAGAGAACTCGCATTGTATCAACAGAAAAAAGTGTAAGAGGGCATTAATGTGTAAAATAAACAACTTTATAAAATTAGTTTTTTACGCAGAATACATTGACAAATGAAAAATATGTTGGGAACCTTCACCCACAGATTTCTAGCATTTTGCTATAATTGTAAAGCCGTTGAAGTGTTTTCACTGCTCTAAAAGACACAGCCCTTACCTGGGGAAGCTTTGTACCTAATAGACAATTATGAAAAAACAAAACACACCATAGAAGACAACTAGGAAGACTGGAGATAGAAGTTATCTTACATACAGAATTTGGATTCATTTGTGGTTTTTTTTTACTTTATTTCAACAATACCTTTATTCTTTTTTCTGTATGTGATCTGCCTAGTTTAGATACAGCTAAAAAAGAGGCACTGAGTTAAATGTAAAAAGCAAAAAGGCTTAGAGGTAAGACTGAAAAATCATAACTGACATACTGGGTTAGATTTTTCCTTTGGGTGCACACAGCTTTCACTAAGGGCAGAATACGTGCAGGTATTGTTTTGCCCTGAGACACAGGCTACTCCAATTCCCGAAGGCAAAATTAGTTTTTTGTTGAGCATGGCTCTACTACTGTCCATCCTTCAGCAAGAGTCCTGCTGAATCTAGAAGGAAGTTTCCTCTGTGTAAAGCCTTGATTTTGTCTCTTTGAGACCTATTCTATTTCTGCTTTCATACATGCTACCTCAGTACTTGTGTTGCAAGCTGGCATCGGTTTTCCTCAGTTACCAAAACAGTCACAAATAACTGTTACAAGGTCTGAGGCTGTATTCTGGGCGTGTAGTGTAAAATCTGTTCTCTACCTGGTCTGTTTTCTGCTTTCGTAGTGTAATATTTTGCCATCAGTGCTTAACCAAATGGAGAATAAGCTGGAATTCACACTCACAGGATATCCTGATAGAAGTGATATCGTGCCTGCTGCCTGCAGCAATTTAGTGTAGTCGAGCTATGGCCTCCCTCTGCCCTGCTGCACGCTCTTCTCTGTGCTTAGGTAACAGGGGGCTACTATCAAGGGGATGCAAAAATGATTCTGGAGGGGACAATTTGGTCCTTTTTTTAAAGAAAGTTACTATATTCAAAACATGAGTGAGACATAATCTACTTATTTGTGGTAAAGTCCATTAAACGTAACACTTATTAATGTCATTTGAATAGTGATTACTGTCTTTGTGATAGAAACATCAGGGCATAAATTGTTGTTCTCTCAGAGTCTGGTAGAATGGTTTTCTTTCTCTGTGGGTTTTGGCTAGGCTTTTGGCTAGTCTAATATTTATGTATTCTTCCCATCAGGATTATAGAGTCAACATCTTTCTAAGACAGAAGTGGAATGACCCCAGACTCAAACTGCCGAATGACTGGAGAGGTTCAGATACGCTGACAGTGGACCCAACTATGTTTAAATGTCTTTGGAAGCCGGACTTATTCTTTGCAAATGAAAAAAATGCTAACTTCCATGATGTCACACAAGAAAATATCCTTCTTTTTATATTTCGCGATGGAGATGTCCTAGTCAGCATGAGGTATTTTATTGATATATTTCTACTCTTTTTTCAAATGACTTGATATGAGATATATATGTTGTATTAGATTAGTAACGTAGTACAGTTTATGACTAATATTTAAATTTATATGGCAGTTTGTAAACAATACTACAATAAATTAAATGCTTGTAAAGAAATCAGGTGAAGATGTTTTACAGCATGTCAGCTGATAGCGCAGCACGTACTAAAAATTTGAAGTGTATGTACTTTTGTGTGTCATGTTAAGCTAACACATTAAGTAAACTAGTATTATTGGAAACAAAATTTAAACCTTTTGATAATTGCTTAGATTCCTGGAAGCATAATGAAATGGATAAGATACCTGAAGTAGAGCCTTCAGCAAAACAGTATAATTTGCACACCACTTGAATTTCTACATCAACTAAAGAAAATTATGATTACTTACTAATGATATAGGGAAAGGCAGAAATTACAAAATTTGTGAATATAAATGTTTTGTAAAAGTACTAGGACATAATCCTGATTAAGTTCTGTGCCTTACTGGTTATAGATTTTTTCAGAAGACCCAAAAATATTGTTTGATTTCGTTGCAATTAATACATATGTTTTTGTGGTTTGACTTGGTTTATCAAAGGTGTACACCATGCCATAAAAATAATCATCCACTGAAAATAGCAAATTGATTGATTAAAAAGGATCTCACAGTGAATGACAGCTCTGGAGAGTTTATAGACACAATCATTTGTAGAGATTAGGCTCAATTTCCTAACAGTGAGTGAATTTTCTTCTGGTGTAAATTGGAACATTCCTGACAGAGGAAAAAATGATTACCCAAATATACTGCAGCTTTACCATTAAGAGGGAACCACTTCTGAAGTTACGGTCACATGAGCTATTTCTTCCTGGACTAGAAGTGGCTAGAAAAAAGAAAGAAGATGGAAGAGTATGGGTTCTTTTTTGCCCTTTCCAAGTCAGGATGAGAAAACTCAACCTCAAGACTTTTGCAGATGGTGCTCAGAAAATAAAATTTATTGGACTATCAAAGCATTTCAGTTAGCTCATTCTGAAGGTCCTGATTCTGATTTCAGTTGTTTCTGTGGCAGGTTTTGAAGTCTGTAGAAATTAATATTTCAAAATAGAAAATCACTTTCAGCTATAAAAGCAACTTCCCATTTGAAATAGCAAATGTTAAATGAAACATTGAACTTTTTTCAAATATTTTTCCGGGTTGCAGCTATTCATAAATAAGCTTATTTCAGTTGATAGGTTAAGTTAGCGAATAGTGAATACTGAGTCAATACTAATAGAAGTGTTTCTGATGGAAAAATTCTTCTCTGAAAACTTCCAAATGACATAACCAAATTCAATAATGTTTGAAACTGATGTTGTCCTCTAAAAATACTCTGTTGATTTTAATAATACACTATGTTCATAAATTATATGTATGCAGGTAAGATTAATTTTTTGAGGTACTGTGGTTTGGTGACATGCTATTAGGATTTTCATTTTTAAAATATATAATTGCTATGCCTTTTTATGCTATTTTTAGTTTATAGAGGTATTATAACATAAAACCAAAAAAACCTCCAGTTATCAAAATATGTGAATGTTAAAGTGCATGTGAGAGAAAGCTCTTGCCTGCACAAATAGTTCAGAATTAGAAAACCGAATGTAAGAGTAAACGGCTAGTGCTCACATGAGGGGAAGTAAGCAGTAGAGTCCCACAGAAAAATCTCTTCTGGGTCCTGTACTGTTTAACATAAATCATCTCAAAAACTGTGAATTGACAGGTGCTTTTGATGATGCCAAAATATTCAGAATAGTAAATATAAGAGAAAACAGAATTACAAATTAATCTAATGACTAGGCAACAAAGTATGAGATGAAATTCGATGTACATAAATCTGATTGGTTTTGAGGTGGTTATTACCAGCCAGGAAAACAACCTTTGGGTAATAATGGCTAGCTCTCTGCAAACATCAGCTCATGGCTCAGTACTGGTTGAGAAAGTGAACTGAATTCTAGGAAGTATTAGGGATTAAAGACAATGTCATGCCACTGTATAAATTCATGCTATACTTGCATCTTGAATACAAGATGCAGTTTTGGTCTTCCCACTGCAAGAAGGCAGGCAAGGATGGTCAAAGGTACGGAACAGCATCCTTCATAAATAACAGCTAAGCAAAGCAGAACTTCTCACGCTGGAAAAAACAAGATAACTGAGGTGGTGGCATAGAGGTCTCTAAATCATGAATGGCAACAGAAAGAATGGATGGACATTGATTTTTCACCTTCTTTTCCAGTAAAAGAACTATGAGACAGGCTCCAGATACATAAACGGAGATTATTAGAGTGTGTGCAGCTTAGCTATGGCATTCCTTGCTGCAAGATGCTGTGCATGATTAAAGTTGACACGGATTCCAGAAAGCAACTGGAAGCAAAGCAGCTTGTTGGAGGGAAGAAATCTGTCGTGGTCCCTTAAATACTGAAGCATTACTTCTAGTTTAGGAAGTCCTTGAGGTGCAACTTTGGGAGGCTGCTGGATATCTGGTGAAATATCATTTCCTGATTGCTGTAGTCTCATATTCTTCTTCAGGAGTCTGCCATTGGCCACTGCTGGAGACAGGACCTTTGGTTTGGTTATTCTTATGACTTCTATATATTTTGTCATGTATTAGTAGGTCTCTAATTTGTGAACGACTGTATGTTTAAAACTCTTCATAAAATTTTATTCTCAGACTACTAGAGACACCTCAATTTCAAACTGCTTCTTATTATCATTTTAATTAAATTTTTCTTCTATTTTAGAAGCTGAAAATCAAATACTTGTGATTTTTTTTCTGATTGCCATTCACTACTTACATGGCAGCTCAAACTGGTTTTGAATTCCATTTCTGTATTTTCAGATTGTCTATTACTCTGTCATGCCCTTTGGACTTGACCTTGTTTCCTATGGATACACAGCGCTGCAAGATGCAATTGGAAAGCTGTATGTAAATCAGTCTGTGCATAAAAACAGTTGCCTTCTAGGCACGCCTGAGAATCAAACAAAAAATGATCAATTCTGTATTGCTTATGTCAACATTTTTAACGAATCTTGAAATTAATATTCACTGGTTCCTACAATGTACTTTTCCCAGTCAAAAATGTTTCTTACGGTTATGGCACCATGCACTCCAGTCTTAGCTTTCGCTCGCTGTCAAACATAATGACAACTGATGAGTTTTTTAAAAACATTTACAATAAACTTAGTAAAATGGAAACACATATCATTTGGAAAAAAAATCCATGGTTTCCCCACGTTTCCACAACGTGTGCTGCTTTGTAGGGTGATGGGGTCCAATTTCTCCCCTTGTATTGATGATGCATCATATTGTTTGAAACTCTTTTGATACAGTACCAAAGGAAAAGTATTTGATACCAATACCTTGAAAGCATTTAGTATGAAACCTTTTGAAAATGGTTTCGGGATGTGTTATGGATGTAGTCAGGCATCTTTCCCTTACCAATCCTTCCCGGGTCTCTAGGTGATTAGATCTTATGAAGGGACAGCCAGGTCTCATCTCTGAAGGGCTTCATGCCATGCTGGAAGTTGCAGCCAATATGTTTCTGAAACCTATCTTCTTTCCTGCGCCCCAAGTGCAAGGGTGTCTACTCCAAGTACAGCCTTTTCCCAGCACTCTGATCCCTGGTGATCCCACTTTCATGGTAATTCTGTTTTCCTGAGTAAGGATAAGTGTGAAGTAGAGAGAAGGAAGGTGGCTTGCTCCAGCCAGTTCCTACTATAATATAAAAACTTTGTTCAGTTGTTATTCCACCAGGTCTGGTGGGGAAGGTGAGGTTAGAGAAAGGAAGACAAAAGTGAGGGAGCAAGGTTAATCAAAGTTGAGCGGGGCATCCCAGTGGGGATAAGGGTGGTAGTAGTAGTATTGGTGGTAGTAGTAGTAGTAATAATAATAATAATAATTACAATAATAATAATATCAGAGCTTTACAATTTGTTTTTTTATTGCCTTTAGAACTGTCTTGTGTCCATAGTAGTTTTGCTTGTCACTAATATGTATATACATGAGCTGAAGTAAACTCTTAAGGTACACCTGAATCAGTTTGGGGTTAAACTGGAATTAGACAGTAATATTAATGGAAGTTTGCTCAAGCTTTCTCACTCTGGGTTGCTTTACAAGCATTACAAGGTATAGTTGTTCAAGGAAGAACTACTCATAAAAAAGTTCTCAATAACTTTATTTAAACAACCTTATTGTTTCTCTCCATGCTAAGTTGATATATTCAAATCCAGGAGGAATTCGCTCCTTTGGAAAGGCAGTGTGCACTAAACTTTCTTCTACTTTTTAATTCAGTTGTCAAAAGTAAGAATGGTACCATTGACTTCCTGTCTGTCCCTCCAGTTCCAACAGCGGGCTTGCTTTCCCTGTTAGCCATTGGCAGTTTTATTCCACTTACGTTATTTTCAACTCAATATTTTGTTTCTAGTTGCTCAATTTCCAAAACAAAAAAGGCCACCAGTTTTTACTAAGCTGTTACGGTGCCCAGTTCCCTATAGACAAACTTTTCACTGTTCAGTAATTGTTATCATAAAGGATCTTGGCAGTTTTGTGATTTGCTGTAGGTTGTAAGGGGGTGTCATTCAGTTGTGGATTATTTCATTTTTGTATTTAATTCTTTGAACAGGAAATAGAAATAGAGTGAAAGAAACACGATACATATATGCTAGATTTTCTTGCAGAGCTTACTCTGATTGAGATGGTTCTTTAAAAAATTATTATTATTTTGTTCTTGCAGTTGGTTACACAACTGATGACTTACGGTTTATCTGGCAGTCTGGAGATCCTGTACAGCTAGAGAAAATTGCTCTGCCTCAGTTTGATATTAAAAAGGAGGATATTGAATATGGTAACTGTACCAAGTATTATAAAGGCACAGGTGGGTAATTTAAGTGATTTCCTTGGTAAAAAACTTAAAGCTTCCTTCAATTGCTGTTTATAGTTAATGGTTAATATTCCAGTTCATGCCTTACATTTCACGGGATGAAACAGACTACTTTTAACTAACAAGTAGTTCATATAATAGTAACTATCATATGTGATTACTGCAAACTAATTCAAATATAGGAACATCTAGGCTGAAGATGGGATTAAACATTGGTCTTGGTTTTGCTCACGTCTTGTGGTCTTACTATCACCATTTTGTTTCTATGGTCCTAATACACATTTATGCTTGTAAGCGTCCTAACTTTTCTGAAAGGGTGTTCACGTAGAATTATGCCAGTTGCAGCAAAGTAGGGTAATTTTGGTTTTCTGGCTCAACTTTTGTTCCAGAAGTGGATAGTATTAGAGTATAACTTAAAATGTTTTGCCCTGAAGATTCTTCCTTTCTCTTAAGTGTTTTGGCAAGTCTGTCATTGTAGAAAGCTGCTTACAATCCTTAGCCCTGTATTTATTTAATCTTATGATTATTTTCTGAGTGTGGGCACAAATTTATCCAATGGTTTCTGTACTCTGGCTTCTAATGATTTACCTTTTCTACCTTGATTGATTCCTGCCTATAATTATATCCAAAGTACTCACATACTGTGGCAACTGCAAGACTTTCTACAACAAGAGAAGTCAGCAGGGTGTATTTTAGTGGGTGCTTTTATATCATATAAATAAATCTCCCATTAAAACTCAATGAGGATGTCTGTGGTGCTGCAGCTTCTGAGGATCCTCTGCAAGTTTCTCATTGACTATTCAGCTAAAGTTGAGGGTCTGTTACTTGCAGTTGCTTCAGAGCTAGATCCCAAGTCTCAAGAGATCTCAAGTAACGTTAGTAGATCTCAGAGTTAAGGAATTTAACTTGAAAAAGATATTGAAAATTTAACTGTGGTTTGGTTTTTAACTGCAAAATGAGCGAGTGCTTAGCCTAACTAAGTAAATCAGCATCTCAGGTGATTTCCCATTTGTAAATAATATGAAATTAGTTCTCATTGGGAAAATTCTACATTTGTGAAAGCACAACCAACAACTGGCAGCAATTGCATTCAAATCTAAGTCAGGATACGGTAGAAGCTTACTTAGCGGTGAGAAAAATATTTTATTCTTAATTAAACAATGAATTTATTGAAAAAAATAGGCTATAAAGTAGTGAAAAATTAAAGGATTGGATCTTGCAATTCCCAAATAAAATTCTTACAGAGGGGAAAACTGGAATACTTACATGCTATTCAAGGGAAAAGGGAAATACTTACTCAAGATTGCTATCTTGTTATTGAAGTTATGATCATTTTGAGTTTTACCCTAAATCTAAAATTAAACACCTAAAAACTCTTTAGATATTTTAGATATTTTTAGGAACCTCAAACTAAAAATGTAGGAATTGTACACTTTACCATTAAACAGGAAAGTAAATCAGTAGTGTTCTCTCAAGTTTGAGCACCTTGTGACCACAAGTTGAAATGACACAGTGCAAAATGCTCAGTAATGGTCACATTTTATGTATGTGCGTATGTGATTTAAACCTTAAAGAAAGAACACGAGAGAACCATCAAAGTGGGTGGAGTGACAACATGAAATTTTAAAAAGTTTTCCTAATTCTACTATTGCAAATCCTTTTTGTTTAAAAATTAAGAACATCCCTGTTAATCTCATAATCAAGGCTGGATTTAATACTTCATTAATGTGAACGGGATATTTTAGTACTCTGAAGTATTTTTGAAGGGTGTTTTCAGTAATTGGTAGTTGGTTGATTTACTTTAGATTCTAATATTGAAGGTATTTAAAGAAGCAGATTTTGTATACATAGTTAAAATTAATTCAGGTAAGGGTTTTATCAGGTAATCAAGAGGCAGTGTTGCATGTAGAAGCAAATTTTCAAAATTATGGCTTATGTAGGAGATTCTTGCTGGTTGCAAAGAACTTAATCTTTACTGCCAGTTTACGTCAACTGAAGTTTTATCATACCTACTGAAGCAGAAAGAGGGTTAACAAATTTGGGGTGACTTTTTGTGGCAATAAATTGAATATTTAAATTTGCAAACTGCCTGTTCTCTGTTTATCAATATGTATGACAGATCCAAATAGGTCCTTGCAAGCTGAATGGTGAGGGCAATAGATACTCTTCTCTGCCTGATGAAAGATGATTCAGAGGCATACAGAATGCATTTCTGGCATAAAGCAAACAAATAATGATTTTGAAGGTCATCCTTCATTTGAAAATAAAACCTAGAATTGTCTGGAAACTATTCAGAAATTACAGAGGGGAAATTTGTCAGACAACAGACCACTGAAGAGGATAGTATGAACTATAAAATACTATATATTGTCTTCTACACAAGGAAATTTTTCCTTAAAGTTTTATTGTTTCGTTGTTTTTGTTATTGTATGACCAAACAGCACTTTTAAGATGACTTATCGTTCTGTGGCACTTAATTGATAAAATATAGAAGACAAATAGATATATTTTTGACAGATTCTATTTTCTAAATCAGCTTTGCACCAACTGGGTTGATAGATATAGATGATCTGTATTTTGAAATTGTTGTAGTATAACATAGGAATGCCTTTTCGTTGTCATAGAATAGTTTATGAAGTTGTTTTTACAATGCTGTTGTGTTAATATGAACATTAAAATGCCAGTTCTGCTAATTGAGTGAAAATACGAACAGAATTTTCTTTCTGATTATCGGACTTCCTGATCCATCTGTTATCTCCAGCAAAACCTCTAGTATCCGCAGCTTTATTTTTTATTGAATTCATCTTAGCAGATATCTTCTGAAATATTAGTGTGCTTTAGATCCTCATTTTAAAAGATTTGAGTCAGTATTCCTTGTTTTCAAAATTTACAGTGTTTTTAGAGTATTTTTTAAATGTCTGTACCAATTTTAGAAGTCACCTGTATCAGTTTCCAGTACTGGGGGAATGTCTGCTTAGAGTCACATTCAGATCACCTCTTTCTATTCTAAACTTTCTACGCTAATATTTCTTAATTCCGTCTTTTGCATAAATTAATGCTAAATAGGATTTTCAGATGATCTTAAGCTAGCATGACTACTAGACCCCGTCGATTTTATCTGGACTGCATCTTGAAGCCCACATCAAGATGAGAGTCTCTTTAACTGCCTGTTACTGATGCGCTGTGAAAAGACAGAGGATGCCTTACAGAGCACAGAGAGTACCACATGCTTGACCACATTGGCGGCTATATAGATCTCTGTTTTGAACATTATTTTTTTCAAACTGAACTCTTTACCTTTATAAAGAAAATCAAATCCTTGAATTTTTGCCCTTAACTTAAAAAGAAAAGGGCCTGGAAGATACGGATTGGAAGAGGTTGACCTGCAAAGCACATTAAACATTAATGCATTTATTTCTTTAAAGGTTATTACACTTGTGTAGAAGTAATCTTCACTTTAAGAAGACAAGTTGGATTTTACATGATGGGTGTTTATGCTCCTACACTGCTAATTGTTGTTCTATCCTGGCTGTCATTTTGGATCAATCCTGATGCAAGTGCTGCAAGAGTCCCACTGGGTAACCTGCGTTTACGCATACCGTCACAATCCACTTTAACGCCATTGAGTCATTCTCAGTTGCTTTGACAGCATGACACTGGACACTGAAAGCAACTTCACTTCCATTATCCACTCACCATTTTCACTGAAACCTCCTCATTCCTAGTCCTGTAAAACCCACCTCCACGTTAAGACTTTGCTTGATAATAGTTCCAGCGTTTGTGTGATAAGCACACTGTCTCTGCTCCCCTCAACCTGGACAAATCTGATCTTATCCATGTACAGGTGATGCTGCAGACATTGTGGCAATATGCAGTTTATAGGAATTTGAACATTTGAATAATCGGTAAGCAAGCAGGATGATGAGTAAGGCTCTACATAGCTACCTCTTGGAGCAGTTTTTCTGAAGATTAATAGAAACAGAATGATGTCTGGAAGAGAATTAGCAACCTTGTTACCTGATTGGCTTTGTTTCATTGGAGGCTCAGTTCATGCAAGTACTTCAGGCTTGTGCATTCATGCTGCTCAGCACAATGCGGTAGGCGGGCCCTTCATTTATTATGAAATAGTAGGACATGGAGTTAATCCAAACAATATTATCTTGACTAATTGGATTGTACATGGGACTCCAGCTCTGGTGTGGGAAATCCTGCTGACCCCAAGAGCTCAATGATTCTCCTATTTGGATTCCCCTCCCCATGCCATGACCTCTCCTGCCCCATGCTCTGCCCGCTTCCGTGCTCCCCTTTTCCCTGGCACTTCCACCTCCCCAAGTCCATACTTTCCAAATCTTTTCCATGTCCCAGGAGGTTCAGTGCACCTGTTTTCAAGAGCCCAGGGGTACAGCTGCAGAATCCCTCCAGCCGCCTGCCTTCCTCAGAGACCTCTCACCCACACTTGAACCTCCGCACCCCCACAGGACGTGACTCCTGTGCAGCCTCATGTACATGAATGTGTGTCAATAAGTACTGGAAACCCTTGGAGTCAGGACCTGCCACATCACCTTACCAGTCCGTGTCAGTGATCTGCAGAGTCTTGCGGCAGTGGGTAGCTGAAATCCCTGTTACGAGCCAGCTGGAGCAGGAACGGTGCCGAGTTTTGTTAGGTGGCAAAGCATCCACATACCCCCTGGCCTGAGCCCCACTGCTCCCATCTCAGGTCATCTACCATGCCTCTTCCTCCTCCAGTGATACAACAGGCAAAATAAACTAAGAGCCGCAAAACCCCCACAATTTAGGAAGGATGTGAAGGTCCTTGAATGCGTCCAGAGGAGGACAACAAAGCTGGTGAGCGGGCTGGCAGGAATGTCCTGTGAGGAGCAGCTAAGGACTTTGGGCTTGTCTAGTTTGGAGAAAAGGAGGCTGAGGGGCAGCCTCATTGCTCCCCACAGCTTCCTGAGGAGGGGAAGCAGAGAGGGAGGTGCTGAGCTCTTCTCCCTGGTATCCAGCGACAGGACACGTGGGAATGGTTCAGAGCTGTGCCAGGGGAGGTTCAGACTGGACATTACGAAGCATTTCTTTACCGAGGGGGCGGTCAACCAGTGGAACAGGCTTCCTCGAGAGGTGGTCGATGCCCCAAGCCTGTCAGTGTTTAAGAGGCATTTGGACAATGCCCTTAACGACACGCTTTAACTTTTGGTCAGCCCTGAAGTGGTCGGGCAGTTGGACTAGGTGATCGTTGCGGGTCCCTTCCAACTGAAATAGTCTGTTCTGTTGTAAAATCTGGAGAACCATGACTGGAGTGCTACTTGTGGCTTGTGACCCACAGTTGACTGCCTTGCTCTAATTAAATGTAACAAAACCACTATTTCATTTCATTTATTGTATCTTTTTTTCTAGGGGTCTATTTCAGAATACAAATCAGCTTTTTTTCTTTTGACCTTTAAAAATATTAATAGTTACTTGAGGAGGAGTCACAGTCTTTATTAGTTTGATAGCAAGTAACAAATATAATCTCTTACCTTGAGAAGCAGCGAGGATGTATGCCATAAAAGGAAGCATAAGACATTTTAAGAAAAAAAGTGTGGGGAAAATGTAGCATGCATTAAATTAAAAAGATAGAAACAAGAACTGGAAATATTTTTCATATAGTGAGCTCCAATACAATCAAAACCTGAGCTGTATTTCCACTTTTGTAATCCTGCACTTCAAACAGCCAACCAGATACGCTTATTAATTAGATTTGTAAGAGGCATAGTCCTGATTTATCTAACACGGATGTCTGTGACTAAACATGCATCCTTATTTATTTATTTGTTTCATTTATTATAAGTGTTTATTGCCTCCTTTTATGTGTTAGCATTTCTGAAATAATGCATATTCAAAGGTGCTAACCATTGGCCTGGTTATGTGACTTTTCCTGAATCCCCAGAGAAGCAAAAAAACTCTAAATCTGACAATCCTTTAGTCATGAGTCAGTATTTAGTAAGGCAAGTTGTTAACACCATCACTGGGGTAAGAGTTTATGTTTTTCCAGTTTGCAGGAGGGCAACAAACTAACTCTTCTAGCTCTATCCTTAAAGACAGTTGACCTTGAAATCTAACAAGATTAACATTTGTGTGTCAAATGAATGGTATCTAATCCCAAGCAAGTGTTACCAATGGCCACTACACTCCCAATGGCTAGATACAGATCTCATCAGATGCGAAGCTACTAGAGATTTAATTAAGAATATCTTAATGCAGTCACCCCTAGAATTAAGTATAGTGGGCCACTGCTCCCCATGGCAAGGCATCTCAGAAGTTTCTAGCTGATTTAAGAATAGAAGACACTTTGCAAGCCAGTAAGCAGAATATGTTTTTGTAGACTGATTAATGTCCTGGGAAAAGGACGTATGTTTGTTTGAAGAAAAAGCCTGTGTTCTTATAGGAAATAAGTTGCAAGTCCTATTTATACCTGTGTCAGTTCACCCAACTAGATCATCTGGTGGTAGGGAAGTCCACAAAGGACCGGTATCTGGACAGCTGCGGCTAAGCGATGTAAAGGCTGATATCACTGAATGCTTCTGTCTAATTAGATGCTAGTGTTTCACCTTTTAATGAGCCCGACCAGGGACTCTCCAGTTCTTCACAGGTGGAAAGCATGCTAGCATCCATTTAAAAAATTCCTTTCTTTCCTTCACGGCCACGTGATCCCCAAAGGGATTAAGATCTTCCCTGGAGCTGTAGGCATCTGAGGGACGTTGGACTTCTGTCCCCCCACAGCAGCCTGATGGTGTGGAGCATTAGTCCAGAGTGCAGGTGGAGGCTACAATGGGGTAACTAAAAGCTTGGAGTAGTGATCAGTGAGATATTCCCCACATACAAAGGACATCTAGGTCTTCAGCCAGGCATGCCCCCCCCGCCCCCATCACTCCTGTCCTCAGATCTGTCTTAGTTCTAGTAATTTCATTTTCTAAAATTGTAACAAATTTAGGGTCTCAAAGGAAAGACATAAAGCTATGTGTTAAAACTGTAGTATCATGAAGGATTGGCAAGATTATGTCTTTTAGTTTATGAAGTTTAATGAGAGAAGAGAATGTTTTAGAGATACCAAATTATATGGAAAGCAAGACAGAATATTACCTTTTTCAATAACATTAGTGAGATGAAGCCAGATATTTTTAAAGCAGTAATATAAACCAGAAAATACTATTTTATACAGCACATAATTAATCTGTGGAATTCACTGCCAGGAGATAGTGCTGAGGCCAGTAAGCTTGATCGATTCAAAAAAGGGAGATTTATTTATCTGGCAGCATGTGCTGAAGTGCTTTGCTGGACTGGCACTTTCAGATATTATCCACATGTAACCTTAGGTAGAATTTTTAAAATAGTAGCTCTATACAATCGCGCTTTAGTCTGGGCGCTAACTAACCTTAGTGATAAGCTAAACTTTGCCATCAGGAAGGATGCCACACTAGGGGCAAAAATGCAGAGGTATTTCCTAGAAAGGCCGACTTTCCCTTTACTTTGCAAGTGTGGAGGAAGGAGCTCTGTCTCTTCTCTTTAGTGCTTCCTGAGAAGAAAAAGGGGATTTTTTGTTTCCTTTTTTTTTTTTTTAAATAAGTAATCTTGCAGTTTAATTATTCATTCTCCTCACTCACGTTTGCGCCTTGAGCTTTGGGCTGTGTTAGGTAGGTACTTAGTGCAGCTGCTGCCGGAGGTGCAGGTTACAACTCTGACACTAGTGTCTCTGAGGCCGTGCCAGCTCTGATCCAGCAGCAAATGGTTGCTTAATAGAGTATTTCTGTGCTTCTATCTCATTTTATTGTTACCTTGAAAACCTAGAAGTTTCTCAGACTCTGAGAATGAACTTTTCATCCTAGGAATGCAGACAAATGGAAATTAGCAGCAGGTCACCATGACCTCAATTGCTCCACTAAAGTCTTTTCAGCTAGTAGAATTTCTAAGTTAGTTTTGTAGGATTAAGTCCAAGACTGTAAAATCTAGTATTTTAAGCTCTACAAAGTGGTTGTACACACGTTTTCAGCCCCAGGCATGACAATAATACTCACATATTAAGATAGTAAACACTTTTAAAGTTAGTAAGGAAAAAAATTACAATATCCAAGATATTGAGCCAGTCCATATCATTGGCTAATTTGGTTATTCAGGGTAAGTGTAGAGGCTGCCTTTCAGAAGTCTAGCATAGACATGCATGGTACTTGATACAGTACACTTTTAGGGAACAAACAGCAAGCTGGGCATAGGCAGAGGTGTCCTATGTATGTTAAGAGGCAGTACAGCCTTATTTGTGCTTGTTATTGCAGTTCCTTACGATCCATAATTAGTGTTCATCCCCAGACAGCTGGCGTTGGCCAGTAAAAATAATTTTTTTAAAAAAGGGACTACTGTATGCTCATTTTCTATCCTTATGGGAGCGTTTGTACTTGAATGCTTCAGATACTATAGATGGAAAATAAGCCAGAGTGGACACTGAGGATTCTATTCAGTATTTGCCATGCCGTTCTGATCCGAGATAGCACATCTGGCCATTCTGTATTATCCCAATGGACAAAAAAGTCCAGCTTTGCAATGATACATTGAGATGACACATTTCTAAATAAAACATCATAGAATTTTATATTTTAAAATCATATGACTGTAATAATTTCTTTATACTTTCTCTTCAGTGTTTTAGCAGCTAGTAAATTGCCCATTTGAGATTAATACCAAATAAAGTATCGTATCTATCTTACTAAAATCCAAATGGGAACAGAAGCAAAAGAGTGATTTGTTATTTATGATCAACTAGGATTGAATACTTCCATAGGCCAATACAGATACTTCCACTTTTATTAAGATTTTCACATCCTCAGTTACTTAAAATGGATCTGAAGAAAATGATCTCTCTATGAATTACAAAATTTTTCATGCTTTGGATAGCACATGTGACCAATATAAGGAATGTAGTTGAGACTAACTGAGTATCTCCTTTTGGCCAACGTTTTCTATAGACACCAATTACATTTTGTGAAGCCACCCACTCATAACTGAATATTTTTATCATTAACATCCACAAAACCAAAATGGGACATTGTGAACTGGGAGGTTGAACTAAGTTTTCCCCACGTGACAGCCATTTCTAAAGTTAGCTTCTTTGAAATGTAGCTAGCTGTTCATGCATTTCATAGGAGCCTGTGAGAAATCTTTCTCTGAGATCAGGCTTGTGTTTTTGTCTCATGTGATGTGAGCCCTGTGTTGATGGTGACATTTGGAAGCCTTGCTAGGAGAAATGCTTGTTGAAACCCAGTTTGATGATGAGTGTGACCTTTCAACAGCCTTTGCAGATGTGGGTTTTTTTCCACGATAAGGGCTTCCTGAAATGCCCTTTATCTAGAAAGGTCCCTCTAGATCCTGGAAGCTCGAATAGGGAATGATTGTAGACCCTCAGTCACCTCAGTGTTTTCATCTTCACAGCAAATCTGGAACACAGACTTTTTAATGTGCTGGTACAGCTTTGCTCTTCAGCAAAAACTTCCCTTTCCCCTAGGGTTTGCATGTCACACTTGTGGACAGGTCGTTCAGAGAATTGCTCCTGCTGCAGGACAGTTCAGATTTCTGGGACAACAGTAGTCTAGTTTAAAGGACTTGAAGTCTTTTTGTTTAAGTGTCATGTATTTCTCTTCCATCTTCCCAGACTTAGATGCACATTGTAAGATAAGTCTTTGGAAAGTGCATTTCCCAACTCTGTGATGTGTGATGGGGCAGGAAAACCACAGCAACAAGTTTAGCCTCACTTACTTGTTTCTCTGTTTAGAAAATGAAGGTACTCATTACTAATAATTCATCATTAACTACAGTATCCTACCTAAGTATTCAGTTTAACTTGTTCATTGACTGAAGGCATGTGCACTTTGTGTACCTGCTGCACGGACCACATTGTGAAGTCCCATTCACTGTTACAAAACATCATTCAGTACTGTCTGTTTCAGAGGACGAGCATGGCCAGTGTCAATAAGGTTAAGTTTTCTTTAATCAGTGCATCGTTTTTCTTTTCGTAGGTATTTTCTCAGTGCTCAGCTTGGCATCGGAATGTACCACTCTTGCTGCCGAGCTTCCCAAAGTGTCTTACGTGAAGGCCTTAGATGTCTGGCTGATTGTTTGCCTTCTCTTTGGGTTTGCATCCCTGGTGGAGTATGCGGTGGTTCAGGTAATGCTAAACAATCCAAAGAGAATTGAAGCCGAAAAAGCAAAGATCGCCAAGGCAGAGCAAGCGGAAGGGAAGGGTGGAAATGCTGCCAAGAAGAACACTGTGAATGGCACGGGGACTCCTGTCCACATCAGCACTTTACAGGTAGGAGCTGCGAAGCTGTGTGCGCAAAATCAGCATTATCCTGTATTAACACAATTCCAGGAATATACTGTCGTAATAATTTTGGATAATGCTTAATCTTAGAAGTGGCCAAGGCATTAAAAACATGCTGGTAATTAATAGCTAGCAATCTGACCAAGTGGTCCCTGGTGATTTGGGGTCAGATGTACTAAATGAAAAATTTGCTTTTAATATCCTAGCACCATGGTTGCTGCTGAGCTTCAGGTAAATAAAGTAGCAAGCAGCTTTACAGTTGCTATTTTTCTCATAATAAATAGCAGCTGTCAAACTGTAACTATTCAGAGGACAGTACTTTTAATCAGTATTTGCTGAGAGCGTACTCAAATAACACCCCTCTCATTGCTTTCCCCGGGATGGCCACAGCTGCACCGCATTGCATGTCAAGCATCTCTGAAGCCAGGGATCCAGAAGTCTTGGCATTTGCAAACAAAAGACAGGTCTGTTTGTCTGTCAAACAGTTCCTGCATTTCTTGTGTTGCCAGGTAGAGTTTATGGGTAAATCGGTCAGATCTCATTATGCAGATAAAGATGAGATGTGCATCTTCACTCAGGCCAAAGTTTTCTGTCATGTTGCTAAATTCCTGGTGTTGTAAAACTCCCTGTTTGTGCTCCAAGAGTTATCAGACTTCCCAGGCCAACTGGCCTCAGTCCTGAGTGATATTTAATTGACATTTATTCTACAGAAGAAAATACGTTATGCTGCAATATGTGGAATATGAATTTGGCTTTTAGTTTTCAATGACTCAGCAATTTTAATGTATTAAAAAAAGCTATTAGGCCAGATCCAAGTGATAATATTGTTAACATACAATGCGACTTTAATGTTTCTTTAAGGAGGGAGTAGTTTATGACAGAATGGCGGAAACCCTGTACTAATACCAAGCTGGTATTGCCCCATAACTGATTATCCCCAGTCCAGAGGAGCTGCAGATAGCGCAGAGCAGTGCCCTTAACTACCATAATTCTCATCTGGTAGAAGAGTCTCCTGGGAACTGTTTTGGCAGGCAACCAGTCTCAGCTTAGAGCAACCCCATGACTGCTTTGACTTGTGTCACAAGTAATTCCCCAAGCCCAGGCAATGTGGGAACTGAGTAGAAAGAAAGACGGCTCCACTACAGCTTTGCCTCCGCTGAACTGAATGCAGTATTTTTGTGTTCAGCAATATGCAGGTCCCAGATTCAGCTGTTTCTTGTGGCAAAATAGTTGCAACAGTCCAGCAGAGCAGCATAAAATCTGTTTATTCCTATTTCAAGTACTTAAGAAGTGCAAGTGTGCAGCTTGATCAATGACAAGATTAACAAAAAAACCACAGTTTTCAGTAGTGTGAACAAAACCACATTATTACATTACTGACTGTCCTCGCTGTGTACACCCTTTAAGGTACTTGCCATTGTGATAGCCATAAGGAGAATAAAATGGTAACTTTTATCACCTGCGCTATCCTTTCATCTTTTAATAATTTTTTTTCAAGAAGGCAAGTTTGGGAGTACAGTGCATTTTAAGACTTAGAGGAAGGGGAGTTGTTGTCCACAAAGGTTAAGCAACATTCCCCTTGAGTAGTGTCTAGCAGTAGGCTGAAGTTTTTTTAGGATTCAGACCTCGGTCTGCCCTCCCAAGATCTTGCAATGTCTCCCCTCCACAGTCTTGCAATGTCAGCTCCAGCATCTCATGTTTGACCAGCACTTTCCAGGGTCTTCCCAATTTGTTATCAGAGACCTTTAACATACCGATATCTATAATCTCTGCAGCAATAATCCATGTTGGATTTATATGGAGTCCTGGGCGTGCGTAGCTTCTGATGACCTTTATATAGAGAGTTACAAAACATTTGTTTACCGAGACATAGTGGAAATACGTATTCATTGCTGTAAAAGCTGTTCATGTGGCTGAGCTGTCTCCTCCCATCATGGCTAGTGATCCAGCGTGTATCCAGCTACCTGCTTTGAAATATTGCCTGCCTGAGGAAGGGTGTCCTGGGCGGGTAATTTCTGGTAAGATCACCAGGCTGAGACAGAAAAAGGTCCCAGACCAATGAATCATTTGACATCAGGATGTGGTAGGACAGTGATGCTAGTTTTTATATATTTGAATGCTATAAATCTGCCTAGCTGAAAACTCCCTCTCTGAACCAGCTACCGCGTAGGAGTACTTTGAATGTGTTCAGGCCTGGAGAAGCCTATACTGAACTCCTAAATCTGAACAGGTCTAAATCTTTCAGTAGCTCTGACTTCTAATCCAAAACTAGGCCTGCCCCACAAAAATTTGGATTGCTCCCATACAAACCTAGTAATGATCAAGTAGGGAATGCATTTGTCATATGGCAAATATGCGAGGGAGGGAAACATTAAAGAAACAGGTAATGGAAAAAAACTGTATGTTGAAAGGCATAAAGAATATGAAACAAAAAGAAGCCAGAGAGCTGTCCCGGAACTTCAGGAGCTGTTTTTCATCAGGGTTGTGTAGGATTGCGCGTGAGGAGACAGCAAATACTGTGCTAAATGTCTGGAAAGACTTAGGCGAACCAATGTATAGCTTTAAGAGAAAACGACAACTTAGAACTGCATCCCTGAAATGAGTGTGCATCACGTAGAAATGTTCGAAGATGTTCAGTTTCCACACAGGAGGTGATACTAAGGCAAAAGCGACTGAGGGCGTAGCTGGAAATCTCACCATAGGTAGGCTTGAAACAGTGGATAGACCAGATGGGACTCAAAGCTAAAGCCAACAGGAAAGACCTGGGAGCAGAAGACTACATGTGGGGAAAAGCAGAGAGCATGAATAATTGCATTTACAAGTGTTTCTCCAGCTTAAATGAAGCACTTATTTATTATAAGGCATTAACTGAATGGTGCTGATACATATCTGTAAGTTATTAGAGGGGAATCAAGTTTAAATTACTTTATTTCACTTTAAAATGCCCCTGATCCCAATGGCAGGCCAGTTTGCCAGCGTCCCCCAAGCAGCACGTTGCACCCTTGCTGCCTCTTGCAGCCATGCAGCATCGCAGCAGTGATGTCTCTGCAGGAGATTTGGGGAAGGGGCCGCTACATAAGGTACAAGGGTGGGAAGGTCCCAGGAGCGGGAAGAATCAGGGAGAGCGCAGAGAAGCAAGTGGGGTGGTCA
The DNA here is from genome assembly GCA_034782735.1 of Sagittarius serpentarius. NCBI lineage: Eukaryota > Metazoa > Chordata > Aves > Accipitriformes > Sagittariidae > Sagittarius > Sagittarius serpentarius. The sequence continues at coordinate 7,036,693 of JAVKLA010000053.1, read as the reverse complement.
GGCATCCCCGGTTCCAGCCCTCATGGAACAAATTGTTTTCATGTGCTGGCTCCATTTGTGAAAGATAAAAATGGCATCTGGTCTGGAGACTTGGCATGTTTGGTATTAGTGAAAGACAAGCCATAACAAAAGCACGTGATCATACTTAAAAATACAAGCAGCTATTGTTCCTTTTTTATGACAAGAAATTGGGTAAAGGGATAAACTTTTCAGTATATCCTAAACATTAAAAGCTTGATGCCATTCGTAATTGTAGATGAGGAGAAGAGATTCTCTGTAACAGAACCTGTAAGGGTCCACCTGGAAGTTTGCAGCAGAAAGCACTTTTGGCACTGTGTCAGCAGAGTCAGTGATCATGACCGACAGTCACCTACAGTGACAGTGAAGATGGCAGGGTGAAAACGATGCTCATAATTTGCCAGTCGCTCAAAGATGGAGAAAGGCTTCCGTGGATGCATAGCTACTTCTCCACCAAATCCTGGGCACTGGCTGATGTAAAAGCTGTATGTTGCCAGCGTACACCAAGCCCCTGAGTCCATGCTTTATGACTCATGCCCCCTCCAACAAAAACCCTTGAAATGTCAGTGCCATTTTAAGCCCCGAGGTTTATTGATATGACTGTCTGATTAAAGTCAAGTGGTCCATCTGGCAAGATCACCCTGAATCTGTAGAAAAAAAGAGAAAATTCAACATAAGCACTTCTGATGTGTTTTTCTAGGAGCGGCAATGGCTGTGCATTTACAGGCCAGAAGCCATGAGAAAGTAGAGTTTGGCTCCCTTAGCTCATAGCGGCTGCAAGTAGATGCTGTTCCAAGCAGAGGAGAAAATTATACAACCTGGTGGTAACTGCTGGCACCGGCTTTTTATTGGGAATCCTCAGTAGGAGTTTGCATGTGTTTCCTAGCAATGCAACATCATACAGCAAGCAGCAAGCAAGACGGAAAATGTTTTGAAGATGAATCAGTTTCTTTCTGCTTTCACTGGTGGCATGATTACAGGGAGAGATTGCACTGTTAACTATAACAAGACCCCTCAATTTGAAAAGTCGTGTTTTCATCAAGCCCATTTATAGAAGCTGTCCCCCACAGATAATGTACTAATGACTGGAGAGAACGTTTGCTAAAAGAATGGCTCTGGCGGATGATGAATAGTTCTATGCAAGTGGTGCTAATAGCTCTAAACCCAGTTATTTTTAAAAAGAAGCAGTGCTATTGCTTGCCTTATCTTGTCAGAGCCACATCTAGGCTCTGAAACCTGATCTAGGTTATGTTCATCTCTACTGATTTATAACGCATCTGACCACTGATGGTGGCCTGTGGTGGCCTGATCTTCCCATATTGTCTTTTCCCCTTGAGTGGCACTCCAGACTCAGATTTTTCTTGTAGAAACACCAGACACCCAGTTTAAATTTTGCGTTGTACACAAAACCACAGGCTGCAGTCTATTTTAATAGTTCCTGACAGCATTTCAGGTACAGAGTAGGTACTTTCTGCTCTAGTGACTCACGTATCCAACCTTGGAGATAATTCAGAACATGACTGTAAAAAGGCCCCGAGCAATCTGCTTTGAGCAGGGGGTTGAACTAGACAATCTCCGGAGGTCCCTGCCAACCTCAGCTATGCTGTGATTCTGTGGTATTTTATGTATAAATATTTTTTGTGCTGTACTTTGCAAGGAATATTTGGAATGTGATAGCAAATTCCAGCTGAGCTGCACCAGAAAATATGCTCAGTCTGAATACACACTAATGCTAAACAATCATTACTTTATTGATGATCTACATCTCTCATTATGGCAAGAGCAAGAGAAGAGCGCAAAACAAATGCAAGAAAGATTAATGACAGAGTTTGTTAGAAAACTCCTCCTTCATCTTGTATGGAAGGCTCTTACACAACTGGCAGCACTAGTGACAGATCTGCATGCCAAGAGGAGGCTGGGTGCAAGAGAAGAGATGATTTTATGGCAGAGAAGACGTGCTGTGTAGGGCAGAGAACGCTGCATTACATTAGGGAGGCACTTCAGCCTGAGGGGCACATGCTGAGCTTGAGAGGCTGCCAGTGCTATAGCGTGTTTGAAGCTTTGCTAGAAATTATGGACAATACATTTCTGCTCTCAAAAATTCTTGAATCCAAAATGATGGCATTTTATATTACGCTTCATCCTGATGGATAAAGAGGACTTGATCACAGGATGAAGAGTCAATTGAAAAGGGTCTTTATTCTATTTGCACAAAACAAATGTAGTCGAGTCCTGGTATTTTTGGTGCTGTGAAAGGACAGATTTCACAAATTTGGAAACTGTTTCTCGCCTGGGTAGACGAATTTAAACAAAAAATATGAATGATGCTGGGGAGCTATCTAACAATGTTCAAAACAGCTACAGACCAGAAAGGAAGCTATACTAATTTAAAAAAACCCAACAAACAGCACAATTGAAAACAAACTCCCCAAAGGCTGAAAACTAACTCAGCTTCAAGCATTTCTCTTTTCTTCTCACAGGCAAATGGAGAAGTTGATAGCAATTAATATAAGTTGAAATCCAGAAAATAGGCTTAGATAATAGGTGTAAGTAACAAAGAGATAGCATATATATGGTTAGCATAACTGAGGGCAATAGGAAGTTACTTTGCATGTATAGCACAAATACAGAAACCAGTAACAAGAGTATTGGTCCAATGCTAGATAGAGATGCTGTAAGTATCAAAAATTAGCAGCAAAGGCAAAAGTGTTGAACAAGTATTCTGCTCTGTGTTTGGGGAAGAGCCAGATATATTCAATCAGATGATGAAGTAGCTTTCATTGATAGTAGCTAATGAGGATGTTAAACAGTAGCTATTAAAGTCAGACGTTTTACAATCAAGAATTCAGCTTAAGTTGCATCTAGGATTTTTTAAAGAGCTGGTCCATGAGTGCTGTGGAACATTAATGTTGATTTTTTAATAAATCCTTTAAAACTGGGAGCGTTCCAAAAGACAGCAAGAAGCTAACTTTGTGCCAGTACTTTTAAAGGCTAAGTGGCATAACATGAATAATTATAAGCCTGACATCAATCAGTGGAAAATATTGCATAGCTAACAGGGGGTTGACTAATAATTATTATTCATAAGTATTAATTATCATTAATATTATTCATAATTCAGCCCCATGTTAGCTAATAAATTTAAATGGGTCAGTGAAATTAAAGCTGATCTGTGTGTTTATTGATTTAATCAAACTGAATATAATTTTTTAAAAGATTATCAATTAGGTTGACAGAGGTAATGATGTAGAGGTAAGAAACTCTTAAGAACATTTGACTTGGCTTCATGTGTTGGCCTGGTTACGTCATCTGAATTATGCAAAATCAAGGTTAGATTTGTTACCATCTGTAAGTACCAGCAGTTAATCAGAGTAACTATAGACATGCCTCGTGACTGAAAACTGCAGCCAAATAAATTCAGGTTAGAAATAAGGTACATATGTTTGTGGGGAAGAAGGTCACGGAAAAAATTCTCCGTCCTGGATGTTTTTAAAGGAAAATCTAATGTAACTAGTTTGGGCAGTAAATGTGGAGAGTGATGAAGAGCGCCAGAAGCAGCAGAGGCAGCGATGGGGGGTTAGTTCCCCCTCCCTGCCAGTCTGCGTGCACAGGCAGCACTTCTTCTTTCTTCTTCTCTTTCCCCATTTCCTTACCACACTATTCCCCTAACTCTGCAAACAAAGGCTTTCTGAGCCGGGTAGGGCCCCGCTGCTGCGGCACGCACCCTGCAGCTCCGGAGCAGCAGCGGCAGCAGCAGGTGCTGAGCTTGGCAGCGAGCTCCGGTCAGCCGGAATTTTGTAAAAGGTGAGAACGGATCACCGCAAGGGGCCTTCTGGCTTCTAGGAGTCATTTTTAGCTATTTCTGAGCTGGTGTCCTGTCCAACGTAGCAAACCTGGACAAGGTGGCCCAGTCCTGGGAGAAACGGGAGCTTGGTCTGTGTTTTGGGCCAAGTCCGAGAGCCACGTCGCCTTCCCCTGCTCCCCTCAGCGCCCCCCCACCTCCGCGCCAGAGGGACAAGGAGCAGCTGCCAGGTTCCATCGGGGACGTGGGGAGGCCCTGCGCTATTCCAGCAGCCTTCCCTTCCCAAACAGCTGCTCCCTGTCCCCTGCAGCGGAAAAGCCATAGAGCTGGTGGAAGCATCCTGCGGGCTGGGTCTGGCCCACGGGTGGTGATGCTGGGGCAGGATATGGCAAATGATCCCAAATATTTTCCAGGGACAAGTTCCGTGTCAGGATGAAGTCAAAAGGATATAACATTTAACAATATTTTACTTTCTTTACAAGTCTTCAGTGTAATACTCAAAAATCAAGTCCTGTGGTGTCATTTTCCGTAGAAATGGTTCCTGTGGCCTTTGGTATGTGTCAGGAATATTGTTATGCTTCTAGCACAAATCAAGACAGGATGAATAAAAAGCAGATAAACTACTTTTACTATATATTATCTTGCTTTATTTAGGGAAAGCTATAGGTCAACTGAAGCAAATGTAGCTTAAAACAGCACAAATATTGGAGAGTTGAAGAGATGTATGAAAAGAAATCTAAAAATATGTCTAGGCAGTGGCTGAATATAGAAAATAGAAGCACATTAGATTTGTAAACCCAGGGAAATGAAAGAAATTATTTTTAAAGTAACATACACTTATTAAAGAAAAATTTGGGCCAGGTTGCTCTTACAAGGGAAATTGTGTCACCCTGATAAATCGGTACTCCAGCTGACACTAAACTAAGCAGAGCTCTGTGTGAACATGCTGCCAACAATCCTCTGCTTATAGGGCAGGAGTGACCTAGAAGCCGTTCCCTCAGTTCTCTCTCCCGCAAGTGAATGAGAACCGACTTGTAACAGCCTTTAGGGGAGCACTCTCTAGATAGTGCAGCTGGAACAGGAATATTCTGTATTGTGAATGAGAGCGCTTAGGATACAATTAGTGTTGCTGAGTTCTACAATATGTCGCTGGTAGTATGAGGAATGGACTACAAGTTCACAAATCCAAAAGGAGGCTTATAATTTCATACGTGATTCTGTTTCTTGTAATGGCCTTACTAAATCTCACTAAAATTGGAAAAAATGTAATATTCCTGCAACTCTTCAGCTAACGTGCACCCTAGTCCTGCAAGTTACCCTTTCATTGCACAAGGGTCTGCTTTATATCTTTATTACCTATATCATTGGGTATGATCCGGTTGGAAGGAACCTCTCGGATCACTGACCGACAGCCCCCATGTCACCCAGGGTCAAATAATCGTGTTCGTACGTGTCTCAGTCACCACCTTACTAGACAGTTTTCCCCTGCTACTCCAATATTGAACACTGTCCCAGGCTGTCAGCTCTTTGATGACTGGGAAACAGTTGCAGGAAGTTTGTATGTATAGTTTTGCCTTACCATCACGGAACACCTATCTTGTTTTTCTTTTTTATAACCTGTATTCTTGATTTTGTTGCATAACCTGCACCTCAGTTTCAGTGCATTGATTTCAAAATTTACTGCTTTCCTGAGAAATATAAATCTGGCAGATCTGGGGAGGTGTATCCACTCTTTGCTGAGGGCATAGTGCCATGCTTCTCTTCCACCTTGCGCCACAATCAGCATTGTCAGTAATGGGAGTAAAAGCCCCAGTCGAAGTTTAGGTCTCTTTCTGGCTGCCACAGTTCTTTTTATCCAGGATACCTTGTCAGTTGTCATAGAGAAGCTAATAATATTCTCCAGAATGTTTTTCATTCATCCATAAGGCTGTATTTCGCTATTACTATTTTAGTTACAAAATGTGATGATACAAATATCCCAAATTATCAGCCTGAGACTGCAGAAAACCAGAGGTGGAGAGAGCTTAGAGTAAAATGCCTGAAGGCGTTGTGGAGGAGAGATAGGCTGCTGAGAAGGCAGGACAGGCAGCTTTTGGAAGAACCAAGTTTTAGTGGATCGGTGGCTCCAGGAAGCCCAAGTGAAGCTTATGTTGGTGTCAGTTGCCCATGTGTATAACCTGATTTGACAAGACAAGCGATGCAAAATGCAATTGCTCACCACTCGCCGACCGATGCCTGAGCCGCGCTCCTTCCCCCCCACACCCAGCTGGGCATGACGTCCCATGGTATTGAATACCCCTTTGGCCAGTTTGGGTCAGCTGTCAGGCTGTGTTCCCTCCTCCCACCTTTCCTGTGCCCCTCCAGCCTTCTTGCTGGCTGGGCAGGAGAAGCTGAAAACTCCTTGGCTTAGTCTAAACACGACTGAGCAACAACTGGAAACATCAGGGTGTTTGTTATCAACATTCTTCTCATACTAAACCCAAAACACAGCACTATGCCAGCTACTAGGAAGACAATTAGCTCTATCCCAGCTGAAACCAGGACAAAAATCTAAGGAAGGGAATACAGGAACCTTTTATTTTTTTCCCATAAACCACTTCAGTTTGAAGGGCACCAAGTACTTTTTTGCTTTTAAATGTTCGTTGTCTGTGCCAGTACGATTGTCTGGTCTGTAAAAGAGAATGATTCACCTGGGGTTACCCCATAGCACAGTAGGACTTGATCCCCAAGAGTACTGGCAGCGCTGTAGGAAAGACAGGTATTCAGTTGCTGGATTTAGGTTTCCCAGTTACACAGTTCTGCAGTGTACGGATGGGAAGTGCTGAGAATAGTGCCGCATCTTTGTTACCTGTCTTTAGAGAGGCACCAAGGACTGCAGGTACAAAGAAAGTGCCTTCTCAGCATGCAAGGTGGCCACCCTAGGATGCGATACAGGATCCTGAGCTGGCTACTATGTAGAACCAGAATAGACTTTAATTATTGCATCAAACGCTGAATTTTATGGTTAAACCTGACTATAGCTTCCAGGCCTCAGAAAAATGTGAGTATTGAATAGTATCTGTCCTGCAGGTTCATCAGCACAGAACTGATTTCCAAAAATACTCTGTACAGAAATATTCTTTCCCCTTCTGTCATCTTAAAATGAAGGAGTCTAACTGTAGCAGGTTGCACAGCGTGAGGCACCTTGTGCGTGAAAAATTACACAATTATGAATGTTTGGATTAGTTTATATGATTGACTGATCATCCTTAAGTACTTTATAATGCAACCATTCAGCAAATTAAGCTCATGCAATGTATCCCTATCAACAAGTAATTTCCTATATGTTTGTTTACGGTGTTCTCTAGCAGCTGCATTAAGTTTGTTAATGAAATATGGTGAGTAGATCGTGATTCCTCTCACTCTTTATTTCATAGGTTGGTGAGACCAGATGCAAAAAAGTTTGCACTTCGAAATCTGATCTGAGATCCAATGATTTCAGCATTGTTGGAAGCTTGCCAAGGGATTTTGAATTATCGAATTATGACTGTTATGGAAAGCCCATTGAAGTCAACAATGGGCTTGGGAAATCTCAAGCCAAGAACAACAAGAAGCCTCCTCCTCCCAAGCCTGTCATTCCATCAGCAGCAAAGAGAATCGATCTTTATGCAAGAGCACTGTTCCCTTTTTGCTTCTTGTTCTTCAACGTCATATACTGGTCCATATATTTATGATAAATCTTTTATTTATAAATCTTTTTCATATGTGTAAAATAATCCCATTTCATTACCCCTCCCCAGTCATGAAGGCCACTGTGTGAAATTATTTGCATTTGCAAAGCAATATGTTGCATTTTGATGCCATGCGATTGTACTAAACATATGGCATCTGAAATTTGAATGACAGCATGACACTGCAATGTCTGTGCTCCGACCAACGTTGTATATAAATGTACAGCATACATCCTGCTTTAGGAATATATATGAAGGACAATGCATACTACATTATAAAGCTGAATAATGCTCTTCAGTTATTAATAACATACAGAGATTTAAAGTGTTTCTGACAATGAAACTGATGTGCACGTTGAGTATTATTAAAATCAGTATTCTAGTATATGTAGTATTTAACAGCTTTTCTGCTGACTTCCAGAGGAAGAAAAAAAACCCAAACATCTTGTTCTTGTATAATTTTAGATGGCACTGCTGGAGAAAAAGCTAAGATGTAATTCATATTATTTAGACTTTGTAAATGAAGGCAGCATTGAATAAGCTGCTCCTGTCTATGTGGAAAAATAAAGACCAGAGAATTACTAGTTTTGTAAAATCAGCTCATTTGGAAAAAAACCCAGTAATTGTATCTATCAAGCAGGCACACTCTCCCAGTGTGTGAGAACATGCTGACAATAAAACACTGGGCCAAATTTTGACTGCTGTTTCCTTAGGCACAAATTAGATACAATATGTCAAAAACAAACAGTCCACTGTCTAGACTAAAGGTATCAGGAATTTTGGAGAAACATCACAAGAGGCAGTTCAGTATCAGGTTATGTTATACTTTTTTACATTACTCTGTCCTCTGGCTCATCTTCTGTAGCATCTGGCAAGCTGCAGTATGTAAGTCACCATTTTTTTGTTGTCGCATTGGATACATCTTACTTGATTTGTTTTCTTTATCCCTTTGAAAGCTTTCAGTTTAAACAAACCAGTTGTTGTCAAGATCAAATCCGATTTTTACCACTAGTTACACTTTTTTTTGTTTGCCTGTTGTAGCTCAGATGACCAAAGCTAACACCTAACCACCAGCAGAAGTGAAGACGTGTCCAAAGGTCAAAGGGGCTGAGACTCTTAAATATGTCATGAACCCTTGTGCCTATGTGTTAATTAACGGCTGCCCTCACCACCTCATTGATTGGGCTGCTCCGTTTTGGAGAATGAGGTCCTATGCATGAAACAGTTCTCGTGGGAGACTGCTCTCCATTTTCCAGAGGAAACCCTATGGCGTGGAGACTACCTAAACATGATCTCCTCGGGGTGCTTAGGGCAGGACCTGTGGTCTCCTGTGGGTGCCAGGGTACATCCCTTCATAAGGGCAAGTCAGGAGGTGAAAGGCAGCCCAAAGAAAGCTGCTTGTATGTAGGCGTCCGAGTAGCGCGTGTTCCCTGGGAACACACAGGGACTGGGCTCAGCCCTTGAGAGCGTGCTGTAGAGAAACATGTCCGCTTGTAAAGCTGGGGCACCACAGTTAGTTACGATATGAAAATAAGACAGTTCTCACTAACTTGGCAATTCATAAAAGGAAATATGGATTATTGGCTCTTCATAGGCTTGGAAGGGACTGAATTATATATGTGAAACCTTCCATAGCGCGGAAACAGACACAATCCCACTTGATGGGCTACATTTCTAGCTCATCCAGGATGTGTTGAGCCAATGCAGGCCACAAGTGGACCATTGGATCACTTCGGTATTGCCCACCACGTGAATGTTGTCCACATATGGTGAGCCCGCAGAAGGAGACGGTCAAAAGTGGGATTATAAAAAGAGCGAAGCATGCCACGCTGGCTTCACTGGGCAGCTGGCGGACCTGCACGCGCCCAGGGTTTTTTCTAACCACTGCCACTTTGTGATCAACGGCCTGGTTGCAATGATTCGTGTTTGGGTTGAAGAGATCATCGCTTCAGAATATGGTCACACGCTTTCCACCAGCTTCCTGGCCAGTTTCCCGTGGAGATTTTAGGGAGCCACTTCACCAGGTGGCCACAGTTTGTCCTTTGGATTTCTTCCTGATCCAAGGAAATGGAAGGGAAATACCAGTTGTCACTGAGCTGTGTTGAACCAGGGGCGGCGGGGAACGGTATCTTTAAGATCTAGTTCTAAGCTTCAATATTTCTGTCTGTTGAAGGTATTTACAGAATAGTCAGAGACTCTTAAGAAGCAACAAGGATAAGTCAAAGAGAGGAAAGAAGGGAGGGGTAATTTTTATACGTACTATCAGAGTGCTATATTTATAGACATTATTTATTCTCATACTTGTCTTTTTTCTTACAGTACTGGAAGGCAAGAAAATAATTACCCTGTGTTGGAAATTATATTCATTTTGGAAGATAATTTTCTTGTTAGAACTCTTATTAAATGATTTATCTGTAATTAATGTCCACATTCTATCTGTGTAATCTCAATTATAGATTTTATTGTTAAATTAATCTTTGTTCCTTCTTGCTTTCCTGCTTACTTGACGGCTTTTGTGTTTTATCATAAAACATTTAATCAATAATACACTGTAATTGCTTTCCAACTCACACACAAGGAAGCAAAAGGAATGTGTATTGTTAAGATAAAGGTTTTTCATTCATTACAGCACAAAACCTAAGGACAGAAGCAAAGTTTAACAGCAAATTTGGGACAGAATTTAAAATCAAACAGTATCAGCTATAAAGTATTAATTTTCTTTTTACTTACACTAGATAATATTGCAGTATTTTGTATCACCTCGGAATATATTAACTTTTCCTGTTGAGCAGTAATAATTGATTTGTTTTATTTTTCTTCTTTCTGCTAAAGGTCATTGAGAGTTTTGCATACCATATCCCACTGCGGTCCTCCAGCACCCTCTAGTTGTAAAATTCTGCCTGTTGACTGATTTCCAGAACGAGGTGCAAATATAAAACTGTATGGGCAGTATAGGTTGTTGCTTGATAATGCTAATATGAAGGGAAAAAATATTAATAAATTAAAAATAAATGGACATAAAATCAAGGGACAGCTATAGAAACTTGCCATGCAGTATGAATTTAAAATTGTGGCAATTACGACATTCAAGTAGTAGGAAAGGTGAGGCTCATGAAGTACACGTTAGTAACTAGATTAACTAGTCGTGATGTCTGAACAAACTGCATGACAGCAAAAACTGTTTCTGAGGGACAGACCATCTGTGTTTCAGCTGACATTTACTTCAAGTTCTCCCGTTTACTGGTAGGAGAGTAACAAATTTTTGTTCTACTCTGAACATAAACCTCAGTATTTTCTTGGCTCTTAAGCATCGAGGGGTAGTATCCAAATAGTTCATTCCTTTCTTTCGTAGTGTTAAGGGCTTTTAGATATCTTTCTATTTCAGGATTTTAGAACACATTCAAACACCGCGTCAGGAATTTCCGTGGAGATGAATTCGTTCATTTCTTAACTGCACCCACAGATTCAAGCTATACAATAAGTAAGGGTGCAACCTGAAAAGTGTATCAGCCGCTATGCGTTAATCCGGTTAGGATGTGTGAAATGTACCGTGCGGAGTAATCCACACCTTACTTTCTCGTGCTGGTTCGACTCGTGTTTGACACCCGCTTTTAGGAGCAGCTCCGTAGTGGGTTTTGGCAACTCCTCTTTTTTTTTAGTCTCACGTTAATTCTAGCCGAGATGGTGTATGGGAGCCGTCTGTCTTTTGAGTGAGGGAGTTTATTTCTGTAAGTGGAGTGTACAGGAGATTGACCACTTGGAAACACTGCCGAGCAGCTTTCGTTCTTCAAAGTCTTCAAATCGATTTGGGCTTGGTAACAGGAAACGTGCGGGTAAAGGGAGAGCGTCTTCAGTGCCCTATTGCCCTTTAAAGAGAAAGCAGTAACACTGCCTTTTGGGGCAGTTTCAATGAGCATGACCACAGAGACTGATCTGGCTGTATAATCATTTTGAAGGAAGTGCACTTACAAGTAATCTTTATTTGAAAATATTTCACACTGAAGAGAGACAATAACTTGCTTAAGCAGTCTTTCATAGCTGTTAAGGTAATCTATTAAGAGACGTTCTAATACCGTTGGAGACCATTGGTTTCTTCTTCAATTAAAGCAGCTTACTGTTATGGTTATTGGATGACTTGTGCTGGGGATATTTATAGAATAGGTAGCAATAAATTATTTATTTCCAAGGGAATGCAGCCTGAATATATGGGACGTCAAGTGATTTTTCAGGCTATAGAGATAGCTTAGTGCTGAAATGAGTACAAATGCAGTGTGTGGCAGATAACGGAATGATGGGACACTGTCACTTGATGCTTTGGTTTACTAAACCCAGGACTAGAGAAGATAATGTGGAAAGAACAAGAAATTCAGATACAGAGAGACTGAATAATAGTTTTGCTTGTGTCTACAGTTTAATTGCTCTGTATAGTAATAACGTCACCTTCTTTTTGTATAAAGAATTAATAAAAAAAAAGGAAAACTAAGCTCCTCTGCGGTGCCAGAAAGATACAGAAGCTTGTTCTTTTCATATGAAGCTCTATGCTTAAATAAACAATGGAATATACAGAAAACAAAATGCAGTTTTAAAGACACAAAATTCTCCTTGTTGTGGTTTTGTCTATACCATTGTATCAGATCAACCGCGATCAACCTGGGCTGCGCGCAGCGCCCCTTTGCATTTTGACTTGCTCGGGAACGTCGCCCGCCCCTCTACCTCCCGGCACCTGCCCTCATTCCATCGGTGGTAACAGTGTCCGCAGACGTTTTAAGAAAAAGGAAGATTACGTGGCTATTTTGAAATCTTTCTGAAACCCCTACCTTGCTATGAATACGTCTGCGCTGCAGTCGCTAAAATGTCCGCAGCTAATGCAGGCTTATCCAAATTAGCTTTAAACTAGCTGGGGGGGGGGGGGGGGTGCTGG
>JAVKLA010000053.1:7010155-7024232 GCA_034782735.1 Sagittarius serpentarius | reverse complement strand
CCCCCCCCCCCCCCCCCCCCCCCCCCCCCCCCCCCCCCCCCCCCCGCGGCTGGCAAGGTAGCCATGGTAACGGCCTGCTCCCCCCGGGAAGCCTACCTGCTGGCGCAGGACGTGGAAATATACACTTTGGTGTTAACCCCCACAGAGCTTTATGCTGCCTCGGCTGTTACGCGCAAGCCGTTGGTTTAAAGTTAGCTCGTGTGGGTGTTTGTCAGCCTGCGAAATGTAGATGTGCGGTGTATGACGCACGCTGTGCTAGAAGCGAATTGTTTCTTCCCACTGGTGATGTGAAAAACGCCACTGTAAAATGCGCTCTCTGTGGGTCTTGATGACATGCAGGCTTTCCGCCGTATTTCATTTTGTGTGCTGACAGGAGTGTTCACTGGTAGTGCCAAAAATGAAACTCGTTTTCCCCAACCAACGCACGTGTAAAAGAATGAGCCGGATTTGCCCACCTGAGCAAGAATGAGGTTGCCTCCCGAGGCAATGAGGTCATAAGGCTGTCCCTTTTACACATTAAAAGAGCCATTCTGTTTAAAGTCCCTGACTCTAATAGCGGATATTAGCTTGTAACCTTTTAGGTGAATAATGAGACTAAAGAAACTAGTGAGACTAATGAGACTGAGGCTGTAAAAGTCTTTTTTGGCTTCCAGGTTGCCCGTGGAGGTCAACCCTGGTTTTGAGGGGCGCTGATCGCTTTTCAGCGTGGTGTTTCTCAACACCTCAGTGCCTATCAGGGTTCTGGAGAACAGCGTCGACTGACTCCCTCCAAACAGGGAAGGAATTTGAAGGGCCTTCAAGCTCGTTAGTCAGCTCTTCTCTGAAAGGAGTATTGAGGTAAATCTAAAGTCCGCCTGGCACCATTAGCTATCACACAGAGACGGCAGGTACGTTAAGCACATGTCTTTTAGTACAAGAAAATGAACGGTCTTTCCCCTTATTGTCTGAAAGTGTGGCTTACAGTGGCAGAAACCAACCGGTAAGACAACGTGGGTTACTAATTGTTTCTATCCCACCAGGCAGTTGCTTAAGCCACATAACGTGCTTTGAAAGGAAGAAGTATGGGGACTGTGGAGTAGAAAGGACAAGGTTTTGGATAACCCTTTTCCGCCTGATGAGTTCTTCAGGCTGTGGCAGCAGATAGCATGGGTTTTTTTAATATATATCTGCGTGTGTCTGTTTCCTTCTATGAATATCCACAGTGGGAGTCATTTTTCACTTGAGAAAACAAACTCAAGAGGGTTTTGGGCCCAAGAAACCCTCCTGAGTATAGTAGGTCAAGTTGTTGTACCATTGCCCCCTGCAAAAACCTGTCAACTCAGAGGAATCCTTCTCTAGCACCACAACTTGCAAGAAAAGCCCTGCTGAAACTGCGACTGCTGCCGAAAGGAAAAGCGGTGTGTAGGCAGCCCCTGTGCTTCCAGCTTCTTTCGCTGTAGCGTACATCTTGATAATCAATAGCGCTGTTTAGCTTTTCTATTCTGCAAAGCACTCCTTTTATCAAGTCTTGAGTTATTTCCTCGGCAATACGCTTCAGCTAGCCTACCTTTCGTCTCTGCACAGTCCGAGCAAAGATCGTGCGTGTGACTCTGACAGCGCTTGTGAAGGCAGGCCAGTGCCGATGTTCAAGACCAGGTGAACGGTAACGTATGAGAAGACCTGGGACTCCCTTGTTTCTCAAATTTTAACATGATCTATGTTATCCCATTTCAGTTATTCCCCTCTAACTCAGAGTAGTGTGTTATTTGGATAACATCTCACTACACGCATTACATTTTTGAGTTAAATGTATTGAATCATGAATATCTTGTCAAAAGCAGAATACAAAAAAAGTAGCCCATGTGACTTTTTTTTAAAAATGTTGATTTCCTCTATTAACCTTAAAACTTGCATTTGACCCAGAGGCTAGGGAAATACATTTCTCAGTGTTTAATAAGCCTTAAATTGTCATAACAGATTTATCAGTGTCTCAGGCGAGGCTCGTTCTTTCAGATTAATTTGTTTGTTTCTTTCAGTCCCAAAGGCCAGCTCATTGGAAAACATTAATTTGAAGACTGGCTATTTCAAAGGCATCATACTGACAGGAACGGACTGTAAAGGCTAATGTTTTTGACCAATACCTCTCCGGCATCCGTTTCTGCTTTTGACAAAGCCTGTCTTGCTACCTGCTCCCGCTTCTGACAAATCCTGTTTAGCCTCAGCCTACTGGAGGGTGTAAAATCTTCGTAGACTTTTTAAAATATCTGTCTGATTGTGTCAGCTTCTGAGGCAGCTCTGCTTCCATGCCCCTTCTGGATGTGCTTCAGGATCCAGCTATTACAGAAACAATCTTCTTTTTTCAAGCAAATATAAATGATACACAGCAACCACCGTGAGCTATAATCTACTTTGAGGAATTAAACTTTAGTCTTTAATTATTAATTCTTTGTATTTTCCAGTCGGTTGTTCCCCCAAGGTGAAAACTTCCTAAATACATAAATTTCTTAAATGAATAAACAAACGTGCATAATGGCAGGAGGGGATTGCCTTGGCCCCACTTGTTTTCTCTGGACTTAAAGCTCTTCCCTTGCTGTGGTCTCAAAGCCGAGAAGGCTTCGGAGGACCTGCTGCTGCTGAAGTCATTACGGCTGCCCGACAGAAGCACGGACGAAGACAAGGCCTAGGACCTGCCCTGTACGGCTGCGTTCAATGCACACTAGCCAAAGGAAAGCACGGCTGAGTTTCCCAAATCCTCTGCCTTTGCAATAATGTGTTCATCGCATTCTTCACTTGATGAGTTTTCTTGCAACAGAGTGGCACTTTATTTAGAAAAATAACAACGATGCTATAGTAATATTCCGAGGGACTGCAGTTTCATGGGAGTATTTTACACCACTGCTGTAGAATACTGAATATTATGAATTTCACCATGGGAGATTTTAAACAGAAAACACATATCCAAGTTGGCAGCACTTTATTATCTGTTACTCAGAAGCATGGCTTCATTGCTTTATTTATTATATGCTTCCATATTGTTCCCATTTCAGGAACAGCACTTTAAACCGGGAATTTTTCTAAGTATATGAATTACCAAAACATATTGTGGTTTACCCTATTTTTTTCCACAGGAATATAAGAAAGAGATAGTGTATTTTACATTACAGTGCTCTTGCAGCAAGTTTACTAGCCTCTGTGAAGAAAGTCTTGATGAAATTAAATAGGTGGAAAAAAATTTCATGGAGTGTGCAAATGAAACAGCCAGGAATAAATCCATTTATGCAAGACTCACGCTGAGAGTCTGATGAGCTTTGACAATTGGAATAAATTATTTTGGCTGAAAGGAGATTCCAGCCTTAAAAGACAGGACAACATTGAATCTTTCAACAGTTTTCATTTCTTGGCTGAAAAGAAAAATACAGATTTATAGAAAAGACCAGGTAGTCTTGTTCCTTACTGACCTCCTGTCTGTGCCCGACCAGCGTGCTCTCCTGTAATATGGTCTTTCTGCCAGTTCAGGCTGCAAGAATTCAGTCGATGATATTATTCCTTCTCTGACCAAGCAGTAAAAGGACTGCTGTTAGCTGACTGGCGCACGGTGCTCGCCTGAAGGCATGGCTCTGTATACAGCCTAAGTTTGAGCATCGTACGTTAAGCGACGGTCTGTAGCTAAACACAGTAGGCGGTAACTAAAGAGAGCCAGGTGTCCCTTCCCCAGATGTCCTGTGCAAGTTTGGCAGACTGTTTCCTCTGTTCCCTTACGTTACTCTGCATCAAATGGTGGGTGATAACAAGGCTGCTTTCCGTTGTGCTAAGGGCCTTTTGCTTAGGTTGGACGTGGCTGGGATGAAAAATAATCTGTTGCTATATGTTGTGCACTGCCTTAAGGCACTACTGTAATGCACACAAATAATAATAAAAATTTTTTCAATCGTTGTTAATAATAGATTCAGTGGTATACAGTAGCGGGACCTCCGTTTGTCTTCTCCCGATCTTAACATTTCTGGAAGGAGTCTGGGTCTGATTTCAGGTGCCCGATACTCCCCGTCATTTACATTGGCTTTACACTGTAGTTCTCTCTGATTTACTCTCAAGAGGAGGATCAAACCCACCGCATGTATACGTTCTTCCCTTTAATATTACTCCTTTCTGATCTCTAAAAAGAATTCTTAAAATAACCTCACAGTTCCTTCCTTGGATCTAAACTCCACAGAAGAATCTGCAGAATAACAAAGGAAGAAGCTGTCTCTTTTAAAACAGTGCATTTATTCATTTATAATTTAATGCACATATGCATAAATATCCCTGTTCAATATAATGCCATTCTTAGGACTAAGCCTTCAGGAAAACAACTTGTCAGGATTTAATAACTTACCAGTATTTTCCCCTTCCATTATTATTGTTTTGTTTGGCAAGCATTTTCAACGTGCATCCATATCATTCCGTGTATTTTTTCAGTTCCCTGTAAAATAAATCATCGCCTGCCATGGCACAGAGTGACCTGTGTGGGCCACAGGACATGAAATCACATACTGGAGTAACTCCTTCACTTGCAAGTTCAGAACAAGTGTTGCCACATATAATGTAATCGATGCGTACTCTCTTTCAAAGAAAACCTGTGATTAGTTGGTATCCAATATTTTACTAGATTGTGAATATAGTAATGCTATATAGTAATTGATCAGTATATTAAGTTAATTACTAGTAAATAAATTAATAAAAGAGATGCTGAAAAATACAGATACGTTTCCCGGGGTTTGTTAGCTAAATCCTTGAGGTGGGAAGCTCACATTAGGCGATACAGCCTCTCGCTTCCAGGACAATAATCCAACAGCAGTGTAGGTATAATCACCCGGGGACTGGTTTATGTGCAGGAAGTTAAAAGTGAATGCCACAGACCTGTCTGACTCGTGGATTGCTTACTGCCTTCTCCAGGATGGAGCAGAAGCCCAGCACTGTTCTTGTCGGAAAGCAGGGTTTACTTTCCCGGTTGACATTCAAAACCATAGGCTGGGGGAGCCCATGAAGGGTGGCATTTTCAATCCATTTTTAAGTTCACTGCCATTTCATGGGAGATTGCTGTAATCGATTATCCATACGTATCACACAGTCGTTTGTCAATAACACTAAATTGTCTGTTCTTCTAATGAGGCACTGCATTGAGATGAGTTATAGTTAATAAAATTATAAAATAATCAGATGATAAATGGAGGAAATTCCACTCCGAAGCATAACATTTATACTACAGACACTTTTTTGTGTGCAGCACTGCAATAGCTGCGAAGAAGTAATATTGCATTCTGCAGTCTTGTTCAGCAGTAGTGCTCGGAGTGCTGGCGAGATTTGTGATTTTCCCTAACTGCCTCAAATTACTGAACTCTTCTCACTGTAGAGAAAATCTGAACTATTGCTACTATTCTGGTGTGAAAACATCAGTAAGAACCGGATGACACCGGATACACGTCTGAGGCTAGAAGTTTCTGATCTCTTTATATTTCCCTTGCTTTTTCTAAAGGAGGCCTTGTGTGGTTTTTAGGTAAGCTCATTTCATTGCCTTTGACTTTTATTTGCTATAGCTGACCAACCTCTAAAATTAAGATCCTGTTTTGTTAGTACTACTAAAACCACAGGGAGCCCAGTTGCAAATGTTGGTGAGGGCTCTCCTCCAGAAAATGCCTTTCAGTACTCATAGTTACTTCAGGCACCACCAGCGAAGACTTTTTATAGCTGTAGTTATAGAAAGTGAGTTCATGAGATCCCATTAGCAGATCTGTTTGATTTAACAGAAAGGCATAAATGCCGTATTCGCAGTAGCTACAGCTGGTACTGACAGGTTGGGTACAACCAGGATTTGGGAGAGAGGATGGGTCCCGGTAGGAGCGTGCCTGTCGCTGGACTGCATATTCCTAGCTGTGGCATAAATCCTCTCTCTGTCCGTAGGTTGTTTTTCTTTGTAGCTGGTTTAGACTCGAGACAGTGACGTTTCTAAGTTCAAGGTTAGGCTGTTGTTGTGTACTCTTAACTACCGCCTTTGAACTGCCCGTGAAACCCCATCAGCTTGTCTCTTTCTTTCTAAGCCCTTGATGCGTTCATTGTGCT
Organism: Sagittarius serpentarius; assembly: GCA_034782735.1. Lineage (NCBI taxonomy): Eukaryota > Metazoa > Chordata > Aves > Accipitriformes > Sagittariidae > Sagittarius > Sagittarius serpentarius. The sequence continues at coordinate 7,018,157 of JAVKLA010000053.1, read as the reverse complement.
GTGTATGTTGACCTGTAGTGAAAGGCAACAGTAAATTTAAAATCGTTGAAGACCCAGCTATCTGCGCTCGTCATCTCTGCGCGTACGTCTTATGAGGGCAATGCAATTAGCAAGGAATAAGGTAAGTCCCAGGTTAAACGGCAACTACGTAGACTCTAATAATGGCCAGCAGTTAATCTGTATAAGATAACTTCCCGTTGTAACACAAATGAAGTGTCAGTAAAGACAAGCATCATCACTTAGGTTGTCTTTAATGCCACAAATATTATAAGCAGAAATTGTTCTACTATCAGCTCTGCTATTAAACCCTATATTTAAAGCAATTATGCAATTAGAAGAATGCTATTTTCTGCGCATTTACTATGATGTAGATGTATTTCTAGTCCGAAGTGTATAATTAAGTGCTGCATAAGATTTGTTTGGTTTTTTCTTACATTTCTGGTTTGGTTTTCTCCCTTCTGTAAAAGCTTGCCATTAACACCACACTATCACAGTTAATCTCTGGGAAGATACGCCTGTGCAGAGGTGCAAGTAAAAATATCTCTTATCTGTGCTGTGAACTAGTTCTTGGACTGAACCACTGAAGTGGTTTGTCAGAACTAAAAATAAACTTCTGTTGAGCACAACTCTGTACATTTCCGTGGTAACTCAAGTAAGCTGTTTCTTGACGAGATGATTTTCTCAAAATAAAAATTATTGATGCCAAACAAGTAAACGGTGAACCCAAAAGATATTTCTGTTGCTGAAAGATCATAATGATGAGAGCTGATGTTTCAAATCACAACAGTCCTTTTAATCTTATATCCTATTTTTGATGGGATTTTTCAAAGAACAGTGTAAAATGCCTGCAGTGGGTAATTGAACAAAACAAACCCCAAACTTTATATCTTTTGGATATTTCCTGAAGAAAGGAATTATTATCCTGTCTCATGCAATTCTATCTATTATTCCACCTTAGTTTATTTTTAATGTTGCTAAGTGCTTGAGATCCATAGTATAATTTCTGCAACAGCACAATATGTCTCTTACTTATTTGTGTCATAAAATGCATTATTTTAACATTTGCTCGTGTTTTTGTATGATTGATATCATTGTTCTATTATTTTTTATGAAAAACATAACAGGGAATATTTGAGTGACTGGTGTTTAATCTCTTACTCACTATAGCTTAAATTTCCCTTTATTTTCCTAGTGACAGAAGCCCCGACAAAATCAGAAAACTATAAAAGTGATCTAAATAAAATGCACTGTGATAACATAACCATTTTTTACACTAAGTCCATAACATGAATGTCTCTTCTTTTAAAAGAAGGGTTGTGGTTTTTTTTTACTTTTAAAAATGAAATTTAAAAAAGAATTAAAAATGAAGCTTTACACAATTTGCTTATAAATGAACCTATGACCTAATTCCCAACTACCTGCAGACACACGAAACCATTATTACGCTGCCAGTTCAGTGTAAAGTGGTTATGACTGTGACCAGTGGTGTTGGTATAAATGGAAACTGATGCCCGTGTACCTTCTGATACTTCTGTAAGGTTCAAAAGGGAAAGAAGAAGAAAAATGGAGGTTTCATTTACTCCCTTGGTGACGGCAGTGAATTTTGTTCTACGTTCCCGTGGAGGGAGCAGACAAGCAGTCTGTTACCATCATACATCTCACTACGTTGACAGCTAGCCAAATTGCCTGTGCTCCACTGAGCAGCCTGGGACTGAGCACCCCAGCCCCAAGGGACGGAGGTGACACACCGCCCTTTCCCCTTCCCCTGGGCTGGCTCCTCACCAGTTTGGTCTCCAGGCCAAAAGCAGGGTTAAGGCTGGCATGGTCATGGCAGCTCTCCTGCTTGTTCAAAGAGCTCGTGGCCTCCAAGCCTTCTGCAAAGGACGTGAGCGAGATCGTACAGGTACTGTTTCGGGCAAGAAGCTGAGTAGGAGAGATTCACTCCTGCACTGTGGAATCTTACGAGAAGCTGCCTTACTTGGACTAAGGAGTCTAGCGTAAAAGTTAGGGGTTCATTAGTTCTGCTGTGGTGGAGAGCATCTTTGCAAAGCTTATGTGAATGCTATCCTGAGGTCATGAAACGAATTACAGTAGTGACTAGCAGTGCAACACCACTGTCAGAACTTCCATTCTCTGTAGGAGTTCAGTGTTCATGAACTAATTTTACCTTGTTGGGATACAAAAAGAAGTCCAGTCTCTGACGCGCTTTGACCTTGTCAAGATAGCAGGTTTGCACCAGGTTCAAATTCGGAAAAGGTCAGCTGATATCTCCAGGTTTTTAGGTAGGTGGAGTAGGCATATATTTTATGGATAGTTTTTATGAATGAAACATTAAACCGAGAACGTGCCTTCTCCATGCTGAGAATGATCATTACACGGTCCGTTTCCCACGGGCTGGTATTTGTCCAGTACCCTTGTTCAAAATACTGCCTCAGCACACTCACGACAATGACAGAAGCAACTTCCTACAATATTCATAAAGTTAAGTGCAGCCATAGGGAATGTTTGAGCAAGCATATACAAAGGTTTTATGATCACTGGCACATACTAGCCTTGGGTTTCAATCTGTCTGTAATTTGTAGATCGGGAGCTGCTCCTCGGTATCATCGCTTGGGATTTGGAAAATGCGAGATCACCGCATGGTGCTGTGATTGCTGAGGGAGAAAACACCTAGTTTTCAGGAAACTGCTTCTTTTGTACAGGAAAAAGGTCCAAGTCACAAGCAAGTAGAATGAGGAACAACAAAAGTGTACCCCAGATATGTCAATAGACAGCGGACTACAACATTCTTGTCAGCTTGTATTTGCTTTTTAACATTTCAGCATGTTTATGAATGCAGAGAGCTGAGGTGGAGAGGTGATTTGACAAGTACTGGCGATTTGACAAGTACCATACCTCAGCAGAGTACAGTCCACCAGTATATGAAATCCGATGTCTTCATCATCTCCGAAGGGCTTTTTGTTATGAATAACGAGTAACACATTTCTCACAGGTGACAGAAAAGATGCCAAGCTAAAGAGGAATTTGAATGATTAAGAACTGACCTGAAAAATGGGTGTAGGGTTCATATGTCAAACATAGATGTCAGCATAGAAAAAGGAGTAAGAACAGGATGAGAATAAAAAACCAATGCTGGAGTCAAGGCTGGCATTGCTCGTGGAACAGATGGGAGAGGTGGCAGATGAAAAGAGAGAGGATCAAGGCTGGCTGTTACAGTCTAAAGCAAAAAACCAACACATTTGAATTAGCTGTGCTCCACAAGGGGAATTGGGATGGGAAAATCAAAACAACAGGAGAGAAAAAAGATTCTGATGGCGACGCTTTGGAAAACCAGATGAAAATCAGGCAAGGAAGGAGACAGCAAGGAAGAAGAGAGGTAGCAGGTAGGCAGGAAAACATTATGACAGGGATAAGAAATGCATTCCTGGGGACTGAGACAAAGTGATGGACATTTTTTATACCATTGGAAGAAAAGGGAAGATACTGCCAGACAGGAATCACGGATTTAACATGCACAGTCTAATCCAAAAGTGTTCGATTTGTGTTCTTCCGGAGCCTGAATAAAGTGATTTTCTATAATCTCAGTAGAAAAAATGGAAGTAATCTACAGCAGATTTTCCAGACACATGGATAGTTCAGCATTTACCTAAGTGATTTTGTAGGCAAAATAAATATAACGTTTCTTGCAAATAGCAAGAATGCGAGTAGCTCAGATAAATATAGTAAATACCAATTTGCCGTAAATTTCTCACGATGGTTAGCTAAGTTAGTAACAAACTGCACTGTCACAGCTACTATACGGCAAAGGGGACTTCAAGTTGTACAGTTATCACTAATTATTTTACATTAGTTATACCACAGGATAGCGATGTTGCTTTTTTCACCATCAGCATCACATCATAGAAGGTATCACAAGCTATTCCTTAGTGCATACCATCTCCGGGTATATGTGCTGTTAATGGGAACAGTATGTGTTTGCTAATCAGAAGAGGAAGCAGAATGAGCATGGGAGATCAGGATGTACTTTTTATTTTTAAAAAGACTCTTGAGATCCAGAATGAACATATGGGACTAAACAATTTAAGAAAGATTTGGAACTCGAAAGTTTAATTTGTATTTCCTCTTTGTTTACATTTACTGGCATTTGCAAAAATCCAAAGACAGCAATCTTTTCTGAAGGCAAGAGTTTCTTGACCGGCCATGGAATTAAGACAGTCATGCATTGGTACAGCATTCTGAATATAAAATACAAATATTGATGGCATATAAGGCCAGAAGGGACCACTATACCCATTTAGTCTGAGCTCTTGCCAAGGGCTTTCTCAGAATCTAACTTTTTCAACAAGGATTATTAGAAAAGAATCTGATTTTAACTAATATTTCCCAGGGCTGAGGAATTCACTACAACCCTCAGCATGCGATTGCCATGATTAATGACACATTGCTAAAACAGCAAAACTAAAGATAAACTTTATTTCTAATCTGAATGTGATTAAGATCAGCATTCAAATACTTACTTTTTTTTTTTTTACTGCATCCATCTCCTCAAATGCTTTATATTATCAAAGTTACTTTCCTGAAGCAGGTACTCCATGCCATCAGGTCATTCCTGAATTATCTTTTTGGTAATTATATGGAGTGATCACTAAATGTTTCTGAGCACAAGGCAAAAATATCCAGTTCTTCAGTCATTTCCAAGTTTCTTTCCGTGTCTCCTGTGCACCTGCTGAAACGTACGAACACCGAGTTGAATTGCAGCCACTGTCTCAACCAGGATTGTGCCAGGATGAATCGCTGAAGAAATGTATTTCTGATAAACTTGTATTTGCTTCTGATCAGCACAGATATTAGCCCTTTTCAGCTTCCTCACCAGCTTCTACCATACATTCAGAATATCATCCATTAGAACCTATTAAATCAAATACAGCCATGATCGAATCTTGCATTCTTTGCAGTAAGTAGCAAATCTCTCCTGGACTTCTATGGAATCAGGATTAGGCACTTAGCCTTTTTAGGGTTTTGACATCTTATTATTTGATATCTGGCCTTCTGTCATCTGTCATTGTTTTCATTATTATTGCACTGCTATGTTCCTTTCAACAAGTGATTGATGCTTATTATTAACAGTCCCCCTGTTGATGCTTTGTTCAGATTCTGAACTAATGCATTTTTATATGAGCTTTTATCGTGGATTTAGAAGAATGCATACGAGAATGTAATCTTCTGGTTTTAAGATCACAGTCTTTACTTACCTCTTGCTAGATTCTTTTCCTTTTCTTGTGCAAAAAGTATTGAATGTGATTCCCAGTAATGTAGTCTGATTTTTTTATGCACAGTTTTAATGAGTATGTCTATTCTTAGTACACAGTCATAAATTACTATCACCTATAAATTCCTTTTTTCTCCTTTGCCTGCTTGCATCTTTTCGATTAGGAGAAGACTGTTATAAAAAATGGAGAGTTGAAGAAGGCCTTATTTTATTATCAGCATTTTTTGCTGTTATTGTATTCTGATTAAACTGTTTTCTTGCTGCTTCACTAGCCCATGCCGTCCTTTTGTACTTACTCACCTCAGTTGAAATCTTTTATTTTTCCCTGGCCCACCAACAGTAGAATATGGCCACATAATTTGACATTTTTTCTACATGTTCTGACATGATGATAGGGATCTGGAATATTACATGCAGAGACATACACAGACACACATTGAAAATGATGTACACATATACATACTCACAGTTCTGTAATGGAAAAATACGCAATAGAAAAGCAACAGCCAGGGTGATATCAGCTGTGACTGCCATGGCAGTTGTTATTAACTCACCAGAAACAGTCTGTACAAAACCCCCAGCTGCAATTGGTAATTAACTTCTTAGTCAGGTCACTTTTGTTTTACCTGCCCACTACACTGTGTTCTGTAGGTCTTTAACCTGAAAAGTGTGGCAAGGACCCTGTTGTGACAGAAAGTGGGTTCAAGACCTTCATCTATAACCTGTTTTGACTTGGGTAAGGTTGCTCATTGTGTAGTGCCCACTACAGTGGGATCAAACTTAGTTTAGCATTATCCACAGTTTAGTATAAACAATAAAATAACATTTTACTGTCTAACCAGGTAAAACATGCCTCACCATGAATTATTCTTACTGTATCTGACAAAAGTTTTGATGTGCATGTGGAATAGCACTGCTCTCTATGACACAAGAAAAAAAGCCCAACACCCAAACCAACCAAGCAAACAAAAAAAACCAGCATAGAGATTTTTAAACTTTTTCCATAACTGTAATGACAATTAGTTCAAAAAGTGGGGTTCTTCTAGATTTCATTTCTATATTTTGCATCATTTTAACACTTTTTGTATTTTATGCAGCTGGAATGTATATTGGCAAGTAGGATTTTTTATTATAAAATATTAAAATACAGTCTTCAAACTGAGATCTTTGCTGCATTTTAACCTCATTTGATATAAGTAAGGGGGTTCTTCAGACAGGGGTGGAAAAAGTGTATGTTTATGATTTACCTGTGCTCCTGTTAAAGACTGGCAATACTCCTTTAAAGTCTTTATTAAAAGTAAATGCCTGTACACCTACAGTCCAGGGTGCAGTGAGGACTACCTGAATGCAAGCTTTCCTCTGATATCTTAATCTATCGATTGTCTCAGTGACACTGTTTGCTCCTTTCACAGAATTCAGCTGTAGCTTTTACCATGGAGCACAAAAACTGAGCACTGGGAGGGACCACGCTGGGGGAGAGAGCAAGGAAGGGCCGCAGTGACTCTGCCATTCCATCCAAATAATGCCACAGGGTCTAGAAGCTCATGATATTAAAGCTTGCTCTCTTTTTCAGGCTCATCTCATTTTGTGGTGAGAGAGAGACGATGACACAGGTACAGACAGAAGCTAGTACAGAATTTCCTGGTGAAATGACTAAATTAAACCGGTCATGAATGAGTGATAGGTAAAGGGCCACAAACTGCCTACCTCCTATGTGTTCAGAATATGTACTTATATTGACACTCTGCATATCTGAAGGTTTGAGACCCTTCTTTGTACCTGGAAAGGAGAATTAAGACACTTTAACAATTAAAAAAAAAAGAAATGCAATGCAAGATCAGTATCCTTTCCTACATGGATATTTCAGATCTTTATTAACAGAAAATAAAATAAAAAAAAAGTATGGCCACAAATGATCATTTAATAACAAATTCATTCTCACAGTCACAGTACTGCTACACTGCCTGTTCTTCTATGAGACATGTGTGTGCCCGTGTGTATGGAGCACAGCAACAGACTTTGTGTCAAACTGAAAAATGTTAAATTTAGCTTGCAGCAGATTACATGTCTAGCTAATATAGTTGGAACCCATCTTGGAAAAAAGTCCCCATTGTACATGAAAACGAAATGTCTGAATAGTTTTAAACCTTCCTGCAACTAACTTTTCTGGTTTGGGTGCAGCAGTTAAAAATACGCTTTTCAGATATACCTGGAAGGTGGCTACATCCAAATGGCAGCCTGGTGAAGACTAGTGAAATAAATAAATTTAAAAAAAAAAAACCAAAACTAAGGGCTTTAATTTCGGTCGTGTTTTTTTTTTTTTTTTTTTTTTTTTTGCATTTCAGTTTTCCGCCTGAGCTAACACTTCCCGCTGTCAAAGAGGGAAATCGGGGTGTGATTGACTCGTGCCTCTGACTTCCATCCTTTCAAAGTCGCCCAAACACGAGGGGTTCTGCATGAGGGCAGCAGCGTGCGCCGGCCAGCCCGTCCAGCCGAGGGCAGCCGTGCGGGCTGCGGTACCGAACCGTAAGTACCCTCCTTCGGGGGGCCAGCCGCGGCGGGGGCCGGGAATAAAACACCTTCCCGAGGCAAGCGGGTTCGGGACGGGACATGGGGACCGGGCCTGGGGGGGGCGTCTGCCCCCGCCGCCCCGCGCCTTTCCTCCTCTCGGCTCCACTGGCCCCGGCGGCCGCCGCCGCGCCCCCCCCCCCCACCCCGACCCGCGCCGCCGCC
>JAVKLA010000053.1:6944475-7008164 GCA_034782735.1 Sagittarius serpentarius | reverse complement strand
CAGCTGCCCGGCGTTTGGCCCGCCGGGGTGCAGTTGGACCTGGCGGAGCGGCGTGGCCGGCGAGGGGCGGTGGGCGGCCCGGCGTGCGGTGAGGGGCAGCCGCACGAAGGGGCTGCGGGCGCCGCCCGTGTCGGCGATGCGAGCTCTGAGCGTGAGGCCGGCGTTCCCTGGGCGAGGAGGGGTGCCCGCCTGCTCCCGTAGCCCTGCCTGATCTTCCCGTTTCGAAGCGAAAGCGGGGGCCCCGCAGCGGCGCGGCCAGCGAGGGGAAGGGAGCCCGTTTCCCCGTCCCTTCTGCGATCCGGAGGTTAGCTATCAGCGAGAGCACTTTCCCGACAGTGGCGACCTTTTTTTTTTTTTTTTGCCCCCCCCCCTAATTTAGCTACGTTATGGTAGGTGCGGTGGTGCTGAGGAGGGGCGTCTCGGCAGAGACGCTGGCGTGGGTGGTGCGAGAGCTCAACCTGAAGAGCTTCAGGGGCAGCGTGTGTGAGGATAGGAGGGTGTAGCACACACAGCTGAAGTCAAAAAAGGTCAGAGCACGTATTTGGCCACAGTAAGGCTACTTTGCTAATCTTTGCAAGCTCTGTGGAGAGTGCTTGCGTTCTTCGGTAATGAGGGTTTCCAGCAACCAGAACTGCATGGGGTTAGTATTTTGCAGTATATGTTACTGGGACTGTCAGTGACGTAGGGTTGTGTAGCGGTCTAGATGGCATTCTGCAAAAATGTGACGGGTCTTTCTGTGTTTCTCAATTCTCTGAAGTCAAATCCTGAAAATAATTTGTATAAAACGCCCACATTTATTTTTTTTCTTCTTCTAGTACTGGATACAAGTATAGCCACCTGATCTTTGCAAAAGTAAAGCATTCCTATTTTTCTCCAGTCCCATCAAGTTTTGTATCTCTCTTTGCATGCATGCATCGGTCTTGTTCTTGAGCTTAGCTGTCTTCATCAGAGAACTCTTACGATACTCAGGTGATGTATGCAGGCTGTAGACTGCAGTGATGGACTTTGAGACCTCCAGCAGAAGGGAGATGCTATCCATGTTTTGGGTTTCCCTTTGTCTGAACCTTGTCCAAGGCTTCCATTTTCAAGCGATTTGAAGAGCATAAAATTAAGACATGAATGTGTAATTGTTTTTTCGTCACCTCGATCACCACTGATGGTTTAGTGAAGTTACCTTGTCAACTGGATTTAACTGACTAGTTAAGCATATGCTAAAAATATGTATAGTATCTCTTTGGTTACCTTCCAAGAAAGGTTTGACTGGAGAACAAGGAGTTCTGAAGACAAATTTTTACCGTGTAAGAAGCAGAATTTAGCAGTTGATTGTAGAGCACTGTGTGCACAATTGGTTAAGGATATTTTTTTTGACCTCTTTATTTCTAATAAGAACGAGTATATTGAAAAATCTGTAAGTTGGTTGTGGTTTTTTGGTTTTTTTCAGAGGACTGTGCAAAGAACCTATGTCCAAAACCAGCACTGTCAACAGTTAAACAATGCAGGTGTAAAAGAAGGTCACAGAAATGTAGGATAATACGAAACTGGAAATGCTTCAGTATTTGCCCAGGTATTTCACTCCAGTAAGGTGCTTTTCCTTCACAGAAATGTAGTGGCAGGCTTATACCGTAATAGAGGTAATGACCCTTTTCCCTCTGAAGAATAACAAATTTTCTAAAATCGACAACCAAAATATTTCAGAGTTTGATTTAAAAACCCCAAACCAGCCTGGTCTCTGGCTGCAGCAACTCTGGACGATGTTGTGTGAGGCCTGCTGTGCAGCTGGGTGTCGTCGGCAGGGTGGCCACCGGCCACCGCCTCTGGGCAGGTGGCGGCCGGCAACCACCCGGGGCTCCCCTGCCACCCACCCGCTGGGGTTTGCCTGCCTCCCTCCCACCAGCTGGTAACCAAAGGGAGACCGGGACGTACAATGCCATCCGCTGTAAAATCAAACAAACAAAAAACCCACTGTAAAAGTATTTAAAGGAATCTTCAAACTTATTGTCAGGACTTGCTCAGAGTTCGCTGATGGAGCAAACAGTTTTTAGATGAACGAGTTGTATTGCTGGTACTACTTTTAAATAGGTTCCTAAACTTCCAGAAAAGAGGACATGGTGGTCATGTACCCTGGGGGATGTTTGAAAGAGTAAGACTACTCAGTCATTTAAAGGTGACCAGAAGCTGTATGTAGCAGAGGAGGAATGGACGCTCTGTGAGTAGGTAGCCTTAACTCATGTAATATATCCATAACAAACAGTCACTTTAGGTTGTTGGACTGTTGCACGTCTTGTGTAAAGCTGTGTTGACAGGTCATCAGGAGTAGCTGTTGGAATCGCAGTTTGACACCTCGCAAGTTGGTGTCACTAGGAGGCTTAATGGTTTTGATTGAGAGATGGTACAATTAAAGGAAGTGTTCACTGCCATGACTGCTGTTACATCCTTCAAGAGAAATGGGCTAGGCTTAGCCCTCTTTGAGAATTCTTGGTGATTTGGAGGATTACGGTCTAGGTGGTAAGGGCAAAAGTTAACAAAGCGGTTCACTAACAGAACCTCTTTGGCTTTTAACAGCTGGAGCAAAGGTACAGCACTGCAGGTAATTCATAGGGAGGAATTGGCAGGTATCCAAACCACTGGACTTTATCGTCCTTCAGCACAGTGCAGTTGAGTCTAGTCTAATTGGAGAAATGCTGACCATCAGTGACATCAGATTTTTTAAAAATTGTTAATTCCGTCAAAACAAGAAAAGAGGAAACTGGTGAAGATTAAATCCTTTCCTCTTAAATCCACCAACCCAAAGAGGGATAGTTGTATTATGTGCTCACATATTTTTGCACTGAAAGGTTGTTGGAGTCACCTAAAGAGATGTTTCCTATGGAGTACTATAAAACCTCCATAACTGTAACAAGTTTTTCATGTAGTAGTTTCAGCACAGAGGCAATATATGCATGATCTTGGATGTTTAATCCTGCTGGCTCAAGAGCCAGTGTTGAGCTTTTCTGTTTTAAATCAAGTCTTACAGCTCTGCAGGGATCACTGCACCATGACATTATGACAAGGGGATGCTGATTCATGCATAAACCTTAGATCCCTTCATTATATCTTCAACCAGCAGCTTTGAAAACGTATGAATATCTAGCATGTTGCAACTTGGGAGTCATGGCAAAGGTTTTCCCAGCCATTTTGGAATATAATGCTATAGATTGCATTCTTAAAGAAATAGTATTCAGCATACTGATGGCAAAATGATTAAAGCTTAAGGAAAAAAATATATCCTGTAGTGGTAAAGATGGGAGAAATTCAGATGCCTTTATTTGAATTAAAATTACTGTGGACCAAGCCTAAATATATTTATATATTTCACAATAAATTCTTGTAACTGATTTTAAAGTAAAGGAGGAATTTATTAAATGCCTATGTTTCAGTTCATTCGTATTTCTCGTCGTTCTCATTTCTTTTTTGCTATAAAACAATTCTCAGGCTCAGTGAGCAGATGTGAAATAGGTTCTGTACCCCCTTGTAATTAAAATGGACAAGATCGGATGGGTTTCTATAGTAAAATGATACAATAAAACCAGGATGTAGCCTACGATAGGAACTCTTGTGCTTTTGCTGCTCTCAAAACATTTCTTCCCTCAAAATCAAGCTCTGTAGCAAACTTTAAACATTCCTCTACTCCTGAGAGTCATTCGTAAAGAAACCTGGGGTATTTATTGTGTGACGGTGCTGTCCCTGCTGTGCGCCTTTGCTCCTGGCTCACAGCTTTTTCACACAGCCGTGATCCAGAATGTGGGCAGATACAAATACGACAGTTTTCACTTGGCTGCTTGACTTTTCAGATTTTTATTATGTGATTATTGCATTAATTTTGTCCATATATCTGAAATAAAAATTTACCATGCAGTTTTGAATATAGTGTGAATATGTATTTTACTCTACATACCTTGAAGCGAGTTACATTTAATAGCAGTTTGTGAGTAGCATTATCAATCAAGCTGTAAATATACCAATCAAGCTCTTAACCAGTATTATCAATCTCTTCAATATATTCATGTTTATATATGCTTTTAGTTATGTTTAATATAGGAAAATTTAGTAACTTTTTTCTATTTATGCTAATGAAAGCTTTAATTTATACCGACTTTGGTAGGACTATTGACTGCACATAGCTGGGGATGTACTTTAACTCCTTCTGTACATAAGACTTGCTGTAGTATCCAGTGTGTGTTACACACCCTAAACCAAGGGCCACTGCATTAAGTGATACTGTTACTGCTAATTTCATTAGTTCTTTTATCAAGCTTCTCATGGTTAAAATATTTTTGAGAATTAAAGCATGTTTAACAGGTAATTCTTGTTGAACAGTTGATAAGTACTAGGAATGTATATAATAACTGGGAGCATGTTATTAGTTTGAAAGTACATTAAACAGGTAAAGACTGTTCTATCACCATTATGTAGAAAATTAAGGTATTCAGCATAATTAATTTATCAGGCATCGTCTATGAAAACGTGATTAAATTGTAAAAAAATACTTGCTCAAGGAAAATACAATTTTAAATTAATAATTCTCTAATATGTGCTGGTAGGAATAATTTTTAGGAAAATAAGAGGAAATAACCCATAGTAAACATAAAAGTGTGTATATATGTATGTGTTTATACACACGTATATGTAAATGTACGTACATACATACTTATATAGTGAACAATAATTTATTTTGAATGTCACAAATAAAAAGCAGGACATTGGTTAAATCCTGCAATCCATTTTCTGAAGAGGATTATCTCAGAGCTCTTACTAGTAAGCTAATTTATCACTTTAAGTCAGTGTTCTCACCCCTGTGAAGTGGGTGCATGAATTACTAATTTTTTATGTTGAAGGTTCATGCCCATACATAACCAACATCACTGCAACTGAAGCCAAGGAGTATCAGGTCAGACTGAAAATAATATTGAAAATATACCTGAATAGGTAAAAAATTTAGTTCTATATATATCAAACTCTCTGTGTATGTATATGTGAATGGGCTTCTTGCATGACAATTAACTGGAACTTTCATTTCTGAAATCAACAAGATTTTTCCATTGTTTTATAATGGATCATTGCATCTATCAGAACATGAATACAGTGGCATCTGCTTTTAGAAGACTGTGGACAAGGGATTAATTCCTTTTGCCATACAGATTTCTGAAAAGGTATAGGGCAAAAGTCTGCATGTTTTTATACAAAATATGTAGGTTTGTGGAGCATCATTATTATTTTGTCTTGAAACCTTAGTGTTGTAGTAAGTTCATAAAAAGAAACCCTGCACTGAGTACAAGTACCTATTAGATGTAACCTTGTTAAAACTGAAAAAGGGCTTTGATTTGAATGAGTAAGTCCTTCCAATAATGAATTCTGTATGGATAAACAATAAGGAATGAATAAAAACATCAGACAAATGTAGTGAATGCATATTGTAAACCAGATCAACAGTAAGGAGTAAAAGCAGGTTTTAAACAACCACGTGTTGAACAAATTCATATTGGACTTTCTAAAATCAGTAACTGTGCTTAAAATTCTGCTATTGTATTTATTTGCATGCAGTTACAGAGTGGTGTAGATGTCTTTTGAAATACTATTTACTTTTCTTTATCTATCTCTATCTAGGCCCACCATAGAACACTTTTAGTTTCTAATGCAATGCTGCTGTGCCCCCTTGTTCAACAATTATTCCACAACAGAACTTTGATTTTTTTTTCTTCTGGTTTTTTTTTTATCACTGTTTTAAGAAAGGTTCTCAAATCAGGCAGTTTATGGGGAGATTACCTTTTTCCCCCTAAAGTTCCCATTTGGGAAATTAATATAGACAGTTAACATTTCTGTCCTAACTCTGATTTAACGTACAGATACTTAATGCATTTACCTACGGCTAGTCGCTTTATGAGCGTGTAAAAAAAAATTTACAAGAAAAAGGTATCCATTATGATTCTGCAGCGAGGTGTGGTTCAGCTCTAGCTACTCCTAGCTCCCACCACCTGCTCCCAAACCTGACTCAGAGAAATAAATAGGATTTTTTGGGGGGTTGAAATGTTACATGCAGTTCAACTAAAGATGATGGTATTAAGCACAAGAAATGTCTTATTTCAGCTCTAATCTGCTGTTTTATTTGATACCAGAGGAAGGATATTCAGGTCTGTATTCATTGACTTAAATCAGCGTGTGATTGCTTTTTATGCTTGGGGTGCTGGCCTGTAACTGAATTACCAATCACTTCAGCTAGTCCATGAATGACTTACTGGGCTTTATTGCACATGGAAATAGTATCTTCATTACTTAACTACAGAAGGTAAATGTGCTTGCATTTCACTGTTAAAAAGAATGAGTACTTTGCCATTTGTGTTTTAAAATGGACATATTTTTTCCAAATGATTCTTCCAATGAACAGGAGTGGGACAAAATTCTGTAAAATGTTCATATTGGCCCTGACTCATAAATGCATACTCATACAACTGGTTTCAAAGAAGAGTTTCAAAGCTCAGTAAGGGACAGTGGCTAATTATATCAAGTGTTCAAAATAGATACATGAACACGTGCTTGCTATGCTATCCCTCCTATTCAGTTTAGTCTCAATTTCAGGTAGTTAATTTTGCACTGCTTTGATGCTGCAATTTTTCAGGCTGCTGTGGTTAAGGTTGTAATACCACTGTAATTTATTCTCAGTATAAATGTGTTTAAAAGTTTAAAAACATGACTTGGGGTAGAAAAGATGCCTTTGCTTATTGCAAATGGTGTGAACTGATTTTCTTTCTCACACTGAAAATTACAAACAACAGATTCTTTCTAAGCACTTGGTATGATAGGTAATTTAAACAGCAATCTGTTAGGTAATGTGGAGATTTTCTCATCATCTATACAGAGAAGACTGCTTTCAGAGCTCATGTCAGCAACAGGGCTAGAGAGCTTGAGAGAACGTTTTTGCAACTGCTTTGCAGCCTGGAGAGAGGGTTTGTTTTATTTTCTTTGGTTTTCTGCCTTTTATGAATGCATTTGCTGGTTGTAGGACTCTGGTCTATATCCATAAAATGAAAAGGCTAATGTGGTTTACCATCCCGTGTAATGTGGATCTAAAATATTTGAATGTGTTCCATTCCCGTGTATATGTGAGAACTATCTCAAAATGTGTGCAAATGTATGCTAATGAAATAGATTGTACAGCCCTAAGCAAGTCAGAGTAATTTGTTCAATAATCTCATAAATCTCTGAAATTGAGGATGTTGAGGGTTAGCTTGCTCAAAATGTTCCTCCCTGATACTAGTTATGAGTTGTTTTTGACAAAATGTCTTCCAAGCCAAAATGCTGATTTTTTTTTCTTTGTTTTTTTTCCTCACATGAATGTAGCAAATTCCGTAACACTTTAATAGTACAGTCTCAGAAGGGATTCTTCATACAAATGTGGGATCCTGCAAGCAGCAAAACTTTCCTGCGTGATGTACCTTGTGCAGACGTACTGGTATCAGGGAGTTTATTCCAGGTGTAACATTTGGAAAACAGGGTAAATAATTTGCATGGCTAGTGCATACCAAGCTCATGCTTACATAAGTTACAGCCATGTTACTTAGAAGCAGGATTGATCCACAGTGGAATTACAGCAAGTGGTTAGGAGAATCATTCGAGATTTAACCCAGTTATTTCATATCTTGTCCTTGTCAGGCAGGGGACCTGAATTTAACCCTTTGTCTTTCACTTCCCAGTCAAATGCCCTTAGTGCTGGGCCATTTTTGTTTTGACATCAGTCTCCCTTGCTGTCTGTCACTCTTCTTCATTTTTCCTACCTCAATTAATTTTTGGTGAAAAAAATCTCAGTAATCATACTTTTGTCCTGATGCAGGAAGGAGGAGAAGTAACATTTAGGTTTTGGGAGCAGGAAGACAATTTCTTGCAGTTTGTTGTTATTATGCTAAAGCATAGAGGAAAAAAAATGACAATGAAGTTGGGAAAATTCAGTTATATTAATTTAAATAATTTCTCAATCAACAAATATTAATTGGCCAGATTTATACACAGCTTTAAACTTTTGAAGCCGTTTTAAATGAACACCCGGAAACATAATCATATAATTTTATTATATTTAAAGACTAGATGGATTTGAGGGATCAGGAAATAGATGAGAATATGAGTCACTGTGCAGTGTAAGTGCGGTTTTAATTTCACTCACAGCCTTACATCTGCCCCATTTTAAGGTGCTTTCATTTGGTGAGAGTGGATCATGCTGAAATTCTGAAAAGTCATGACTGAAAAGTCATTCAGTCCTTTTACTGATTAATCGGATTAGTTCATGTATTCAGCAACCTGATCCCATAGTCTGGGGCTCCAGAGTAATACGTCCAGGCTATTTTTGCTCAGTCAAATAAATGGTCAAGCTTCCACTGATGGTAGTAAGAACAAAACCAGATCCAAAAGTCATATTATTTCTTTTTCTGTATGAGTGTGGAATACTGATTTAATTTTTTGTGTATGGAGAGAGGCAGGGATTAAACAATTCCTAAAAAATGCTAAAATGTTTGAGCATCTATTGGACCTACAGAATACTGTTTCCAGACTTTATGGTACATGCTTATGTGACCCCCATTTTTTTTTTTTTTTTTTTTTTTTTTTAAGTATTGCACACATCTCTTAAGCGCTTTGTCAGGATTCAGTATGAAAACCTTAGAAAAATTATTTGACTCTTTCAATTCAGTATAAATATGTAAATAGAACTTTTAGCTTAGCTAAAAAAGGAAAGGTTTGGTCTGTGCTTGTGTAGGTGAAGAGGGAAAACATAATGCTTGCTCCCCTCATTTGTTTGCGTTTGATTGTGGATGTTATTCTTTGGTAAGATCTTTGGATAAATTTGAAATGTTCATTTTTTCTTAACTCCTTTTTCACTTATAGGAAAATATGTTTTGGCTTGACGTTATAGAACTCAGTAGTGTACTTTACAGAAGTAAGTAAGCAAGCATCTGTGAGGTGCAAAACTGAATTTTTAGCAAGTGGAGCACTTAATGTTTCTTTGAGCTTATCTCTTTACTTCTATTTTGATGTAATTAAAAGAGAATATTTTCTTCAATGTCTTCATTTGTGGGGGCACTTTAAATTCACTTGCAATTAATATACCTGAAAACCCGGTTTGTGATACTTGTGCTATCCTGTGTGACTGCAAGGTGCAGCTCCAGAAAATGAGTGTCCTGTAAGTCCTGTAGCGCATCTGGCAGCCTGTGGGGATGCCTCAGATACTCCAGTGTCTAAAATAGCACTTGGTACATGTACTTATTAACCTGAATAATTTCCTGAGTTTCACGAGAAAAGAGCATGTCTGTAAACACCCAAACAACTGGAACATTTTAGGAACTGACATTTTTGTAGGCTGTTAAGTACTGTTGCAATTAGTTGGTATTTGTAGTGGGAAGCATGATCGTATTAAATGACTACTTAGTCATTCCAAATAAATACGTACTTTCAAGGATACTATATGCCTATTCTAACATGTTAAAGAGCCTCCAGTGTTACTACATTTAGCTTTGTCCTTCTGGAGATTCAAAAAATGGTTCATTTCACTTTAGGATTTTTGTTTTCCTTTCTGTATGGATCTGTTTCTGGCTTCCTTTTGGACCCGTGAATACAGGGGTTCAGTCAGAGTTGCGATTCCTAACGTTATTTTTCATTTTCTGGTACTCAGAATCGCGATTTCCTGTGCCTGTGTTTCTGGATTTATCTTGCACTCCAGGAACACTTGCAGTGTTCAGTTTTTGCAGTATTTTGTTGTTACATGACCTCTTGAGATGTGTATGTTGCTGCATATGGAAGCTGTTTTCCAAACTAAATATCAGCTGCCTTAAAACCCAGATGTATTAGGAAAAAAGTTCACATGGGTGTTCCTCTCTTCATATAGGAGATATATTTCAGCGACGTAGATTTAATTCTGAAGTTTCATTGCTTTTTTTTTTCTTCTTCTGTCCTCATAATGCTTAAAACAATTCTCCAAAACAAGTGTTGCTACTACTGGGTTATTAAAAACACTGTGAAAGTAATTGTGCTAATTATTTAATTTTGACACTTTGGTGGTTCTGTAGCAAGAAATTTGTGCCTTTAAAATTAAGTGTCTTATTTACTAAATGTCCTTTGAATCTTCCTGAGGAAGCTAGCAATGTTTGCAGGAACATGATTAACCTAGTTGTATCCCTACAGATTGCTTACCAACTGTGAGCTTAGTTTTGTGAACTGCAATTTAACTGTATTTGCTTTTGGTCTGATTTCTTTTCCCTTCTCTTTAAGAAAAAATTCTAGGGTTTTTTTTGTAGGCTTCCTTTTCCTCCTTTCATCTCTGCCAGCCAGCTAAGTATACCACAAGTATCTGTTTCAGGAACCCTGGTCCATCTCTTTAGAATTGTCTTCTGCTTTCCAGGTTTAAGCTTAAGAACTTGCTCAGTGACTGATTTTGTTTAGGATACGGTGACATTAGTGATAAATGTAAAGTGGTGGGTTTTTGTTGTTGTTGTTGTTTGCTTGTTTGTTTGATTTTCTGAATACTTTCTGTATCAGAACTCAGGAGATCTCATCTCCTTCCAAAGCAGCTTCCTAAATGTGTATGACAGACCAAAGGAGAGACTGTGTAACTTGACGAGCCAGGAAGAGGTGTACCTCACAGATGACATGCTGTAGGAGAGTTTTGAGGGAAAAAATCTCACACAGTTCAGATCTGTCCTACGCATCCTTCCAGATTTTTAAGCCGGGGCAGATGTGCACATTGCAGTGTAGGTTGCTTCTGATATTTCTGGGAGTTCCTCGTTCTCTAACCATTAGTGGCTTTATATACTTTCTATGAGACCTTCCTAGCTGTGGTGACATCTCGAGTTCTCTTTGATAAGGTAGGCCAATACAGGCCAGTCCCCAAAGTGGTTTAGAAACTATGGTGCGTAACACTGTCGTATGTACAAGCTGGGATCTTACAGGAGTCCAGGAATGGAACAAGGCTGGAGGTATCTGTGTTACCCAGACTGAGGAATGAGAATTAGGTGCCTAACAATGAAATTGGCAACAGTTAGCACCTAATGGAAGAGATTAAGCCAGCCTAAATGACAGAAAGCTGCTGTTTAGAAGCTTCCAACTGCAATTGTCAAACTAAAACTGTTCCTCTCCCTTCTTGGGTGACCGACTGCAGCTCTGAGGCAAAGGAAGTGGGATTAATGGCCAGAAGCTACTTCCTCAGCTATCAAGGGTTTAAATGCTCTGGTTGTGTGGTGCTCTGGATGCTGTGCCTATCTTCCACCTTTCGGTTGGAATAACCCAGTGGGGTAGAAAGAAGTGAGAGACTCTGGGAGCTCAGAGGATGGTAGAAAAGAGGAGCTGACTTTTTGCCTAATCTTTATGGAACGCATTTGGGGCCAGGGCAAGAAGGATATTTTTTTACATGTGAAAAGAGAAGCAGTTCTATAATCAGGTGTCCCTTTGTCTGGGATGTACTAATGTCAAGGTTTCTCATTAGATTGAAGTTCTTCATCTTAATTTATAGGAGCAGACCTGGATTTTTTAACCTGATACTGTAACAGGTAATAGGTCTTTTGGCCTCCCTTAGGAGGGATTGCAGTGTGTTTTTTGAATGAGTTCATTATTATCCTGGAGTTACAGTTTGTATTCTATGCTGTATATTTTAGGTGTTAACAGTTAACGCTGTTTGTATTTTAAGTTGCACTGGCCACAAGCAACCTGGTACTTGCTCTTCCCATGGGTCTACTTGCTTCATTGTTGCTAGATTAAATTCAGGGTAGGGAGTTTTAATCTGTAGAGTTCTGTTTATGTTCAGTTCTGGCTGTGTGGCCAGAGGTTTCTTCTTGTTTACCTGTTACAGCAGCTACGTTCATGGACACTTAAGCTAATAGGCACTAGGTTTAAAGATTAGGATGCTGTTGACAGGATGTTTTCTATGAAAGATGCTGAACTTTCTATGTGCTTTTCATGATCTGTCAGACAATCTGTTTCATCCGAAGTATTTGCTGAAGGAGCTTGTTGGAAAATGAGAAGAAATATTTTTAGGAATGATATTTTCCTTTTGGTCATCAGATAAAATAAGATTAGTTGTATTTCTGTATAATCTTCATGCAGGGAATGCTTAATTCATATCATGGTCCATTTCTATGAAGGGGAAAGTAGGAGACAGCAATAAAGCACTCAGGGTTTTTTTTGTTTGTTTGTTTGGGTTTTTTTTCTCTTTTTTTGTGGATCACTGAGCACAAAGAATGAAAGTTCCATTTAGGGTAAAGTGCATAAGAAAAAATGTTCCTGTCACCCTTTAGAGGCACATATACTATGCTGCTATATACTATGCTGATTTTTCATTTCCTGTGTAGAAACAGGAAGCAAAATTTCACAGAAAAACACACATACAAACAAATAAAACAGTCTTGTCAAGATCTGGATTATTCATACATAACATGAAAAGTGAACAATTTAAACCTGGAAGTCAGAATAATAGCATGAATAACTGTAGTGATAAGCTGTTGAATAGCAAACGAGGGCATCAAGAGAAAACCGAACAGAATGGCCTTGTTCTGGTGTGTCTGTACCTTTTTACAGGCAATGAAATAACTGATCACAAAATCTTATGCAGCCCTCAGGAATACATTTACTAGATTTTCCTTCAAAATCTCTATTCAGCTGATGTAACTCAGTCTGACAGCTACTATAGGGCTGAATCCTGAAAGGTCCAGGGTACTTGCATGCAATTATCTAGGACTGCAGAAGCTCAGCTGTGATCCACAGGATTTGTGCTAGCATTCCCCATGCATTTGGTTGTAGTTCATCCCATTTTAGCTCACCCATGTAATTATGAAAAACAAAATATATGGAAAACATTTGGAGTTTTAAATTAAGAATAAACATTACAGAGAGTTCACACATGGCTGAATGAAATGGTGAGGTTTGTATTACTGAATTACTATGGCTGATGACAGGCAGAGGCTGTAATTCTAATACTGTGATGGTACCAACTGGGTACTAGTGCACACTGCCATTCTTTCTTTGTTGTGTGTCTGGATTTCCTTCCCACTCAGACGGGTGTTTTTGAAGGGACGGTCAGTGCTCGGTCACACCTCCGAATGTCAGCAAGAACTCTCGCCCAGACCAGAGCTGCTCCACAGGGTGCCTGGGTCTGCTGTTCACTGGTAGTGACAGTTGAGCAGAACACATGCCATTTGCTTAGGTAGCAATACTACCGGCTCTTAATGATTAATTTGGAATATACCAACTGATTGGCCTAAATAAACTATAATTAATAAAAAAATACAGGAATTCTGGCAATTTTCAAGGTGGAAATTCCTTTGAACCGTTGCCTGTTCTTCAGTGCATATATTCTTCTGGAGATTATTTGAAAACATGACTTGAAGAGAAATCTTGTTGAACAGAATAGGCTAGAGTGAAGGTCTGCATATGCACCTCTCTCTGTGTTTAAAATTATTCCTCCTCAAATTCATTATCTTTGGATCTTTAGCCATACATCTCCCCTAATAGTGAATATCATGGAAGTTTTCTTTTTTGAGAAATGGTTGATTTCAATCACATCTAGTTGTAATTCATTGTAAGCTGTAGTTATGTTTTTTGAAAGAATAATTTCAATTAAATCATCAGCTTTGTGGTTGAGTTTTCTGATAAAATGTCAGGTAGCAGTTATTGATTCCTCTAAGAGTGTAACATCTTGATGGTATTTCTTTCAATATTTTAAATTCTTTTCATGAACTCTTTGGCAAGTGAAACAAACCAAAATGGCTCTCTTCAGAAAATATGCATGTATACCCTCATGCGCTGATGATAATCTACCACTTTTTAAGGTTCAGGCAACACATGGAGCACAGAATGGTTATTTATTTACCCTTTGTGCAAAGTCTAGAAAATGTACACAAGAAGGATTTTTTCTTTTTTTTTCCCCAGAGACAACTGAAGCTTATGATGTAGTGGTTTGATTTTTCTTTAATTTCTAATTTCATGCTGTGAAACTTGGAGGATATGCTCATTTTGCAGAAGCTTAACCTACTGTCTGTTGTCTTGTAACTGAAAGACTGAAAACTAGATTGTAACATTGGCGAAGAGGGCTCTTCCCCTCCCTAGCATGACCTGAGACCTGCTTCTAGTAGGCAGAGGTTGTGCGTGGTTGGGTCTTAAAAGTAGAGACGTGTCAGTTTGAAAAAATTAATAAATGTGCATGCATAATGTGAAGAGACTGAGGAGATTTATTATAACTCTTAACCTTGTATGTTTGGAGTTCTCCAAAATAGAAGTTATTTTTTAAAGTGCAAGAGTAAGACAAACAATTAAACTTGAAAATATTTGTGAAGTCATTTTTTTCAATGGCATGTAAAGAATGTGTGTTATAAAAGAATACGTGATGGTGATTAAACAATCCATAGTGACTGGATGTGATATAAAATTTTCATGAGTAAGCATTTAGGATTATCTGATTAGCATGAGTGATTTCACCTTTAAATAAACTTTCTAACTATTTATTTTGCAACTTGCATGCAGTCTTCTCTGACTGCTGGTAATGCCTTACAATGTGCTGTCATCTAGTGGGCTGGTATCCTTAGTTACTCTAGCTGTGCCAGCACTACAGCTTTCAATCTATGCCAGTTAGACGCAGCCAATGTCCACGTGTGGTTTAGGGAAGGTGCAGGCCAGGACCTGTTTGCAGCAGGCAATCTGGAGTCAGCCACATTGTTTTTAAGGGAAGAGTGGTTGGCTGTTTGGATGCAAGTTGCCCAGCCAGTGGCAGTGGGGATGGAGAACATGCAGGGGCTCATCTTGTTTGCTGTCTCACTATTGTATTCACTGTTTTGGGACATCACCTGGCATATCGTAGGTGACTTCAAGTCCTCCTTCCTGCTTTATCTCCTGCTCCTCTGATTTTGCATATCCGTCTTCAAGAATGGATGATCTGTCAGAAATACATCTTAGGCAGGAGTGAATGGGGGCATGTGTCAGGAGTGCATCACTTTGGAACTCTTCTTTGCATAGCAGAACCAGAGGGGCAAGTCCTGTCAGCATGACACAATTAAGGACAGATGAGTTCACACCAACGTTCCAGATTTCCTGCCAGCCACTCCAGGAATTATGAGTACAGAAAGGTATCAGAAGTGTCTTTTTTACCATTCTCCTTGTATGACTTGGCCTTTGCTGTGGAATATTTGATAATAGGAACCAATATGATCCTACATGCATGTTTTCAGTAATGAAAAAGATGACTTCTGTTGTGCAAAAGAAGGTACTTACAAAATACAAAGCAAATTCAATTGACTTGTCTTTACATTTAGCTTAATAGAAAGAAATCTCCAGAGAAAGGCATAACATTGCTTTCCTAGTAACATACTAGATTTTTTTTTTTCTGGTTCAATATTCTGTGGTTTCGTGTTGCATTAATTCTCAGTTTTGCTAGTTTCTAAATAAATTCACTAAAATGAAGAGGGGGAAAAAAGTAAAGAAGTTGCTGTGCTATCAAGAAAACGCCGCACACTTTTCTGACAAACGATTCTGAACGTACTGTGATGTATCCTTCAGGGAAACTGGGTGCAGTTTTTCCTGTGCTTTTCTGGAGTTCTTATTAATATTAACTTCTGGCAATGCATTACAGTGGCATTACAAACCCCAGAGCCTGTTTCAGATGCTCTTGCTGCCAAGTTCAATCCATGTAAGTTATAGACATGATACTTTTTCTGGGAGAAAAATACGTTGCTATTTTAAGAGCACTCTTCTGTTTTTTGCTTTGCTATGTTTTACCTCAAGTAGCATTAACAGAAGTGAAATATTTGATAGAAGAAATTGATTGGTTTAGTGAGTCTAATTTAGTCCTGAATGTGAACAGCAGTGTTTGCATTATTCTGGAGTTCTGTTTTAACTGTCACGGTGGTGTGTAATTCTAGTCTGGGATTTGATATTTCCCCTCAAGAAGAAACATAAATTGGACTGAAGAGTGGCTTTTTGATACCAAGCTGCAGTTTGAGGGCTTTCTAGTATCAGCCAGTCCTTCATTTACAATAATGTTTGGTAGGTTTCAAGGCCTTGCAATTCTCTGGAGACAGGCCCTGTTTTTCAAACTGTAGGCTAGTGTTCTACTAGGCTTTAAAAATGAACTGATTTTTGAAGTGGACTTGTTTTCAAGACTCAGCAGTTTTGTGGGGGGGGGTGGGATTTTTTGTGTGTGTTTTTTGGGGTGGGTTTTTTGTCAATTTTTTCCTTTAAAATTATTTACTGAAAGACTTAGTTCACCTTATGAGCAAAGTATATATGCTCTGGAATAAAATGTATGGTCTAAATATTAGTGCTTATGGAAGAACAATAGAAAGGGAAATGTTTCTGCCAGTCAATTTGCAGCATAGCATGAAACAGTCAATTACAAAGGTGAAGATCCTGATTTTGAATGCACGCTATTATCAATTGGATATAAATCATATGTATAATCATCTCATCTAAATCACACCATTATAACTCACACCATTATAAGTCAGTGTACGTAAGACTTGCAGTCTTGATTGTGAATCAGTGCTTTTGCTTAAGTCCTGGTATTCATTTCAGATTATTTCTGTTTCCTCAGGGGTATCGTACACTAGTGACAAGGGGAGTGTTGAAGATGATGAAAGGCAGTTAAGAGCATTTGGGATATTACATTTTGACTGGTCTGCACCTGTCAGTAGTTTTGAGAGATTTGAACTACATAGTCTTCTTATCAATTACTTTTTGCATCAGGCTGCTATAATATCCAAGATTGCTAATTTGAGACTACTTTGTTTACTGTTCCAGAAGCCTGTAAGTACTTCTGTATTTATAAGCAGGTATTAAGAGTGATTGCTGTACGTTTGGTAACTGTGCAAACGGTTTCATGGTAGAACCCTTCAGCAATTGTAAATAAGGACTAGTTCGTACTGCAGAACATCGTCTGCATTTATTTGCATTACATTTGTGTCTGGATGTCCCTGGAGGTATTATGGGTTTGTTATACTAGACATTGCACAGCTGTATAGTAAGTGCCAATCCTTGGCCCAAAAAGCTCAGAACTGAAGTATACAAGGGAGACAGAAAAACTTTCTTCCTCTTTTCACAGGCAGTGCAAAAGAGGGGTGGAGGGAGATTAAATTTATTTACTCAAGGTCGTAATGAATGTCTACAGCAAAGCTGGAAATGAGTCTAGATTTCCTAAGGGCTGGTGAGAAAGCAAGAATTCTGTTTGACAGAAAAATGCATTGTTTTGACATTAGTTTCCTTTCTAATGAGTGAAGAAAAACAGTCCATCAGGAATTTCTTCTGGGTAAGGAAAAAAGACAGGGAAAGTTGAAGAGGCGGAGAAAGACATAGGAAGAGAAAATAAGTAGGCAGAAGGGAGGGAGAGAGGTGCAAGGGAGAGAGAGAAGTATTTTAGATCATTTGTATGAAAGGGGGAAAATCAAAGTCACTTTCTCCTTTGCATGATTCAGGTACTTGAACTGATGTATTGTTTTAAATAAGTGCCGATTAGAGAACACTTACCCTTTTCCCTGTCCTTTTTCTTTATGCTTGTGACCCAAAACGCTTATTTTGGATCTTAGAAATTCTCTTTTGGGATGAGAGGGAAGAAGGAAATGGGGAAAAGATGATTTTCAACAAAAAATTTCAGTTGACAGAAAACTGGTAATCCAAAATGTTTCTGACCAACCCCATTCTTAAATCCCACTCCAGAATCTTAGGTCGTCTTATTTCTGTTAATTACTGCATTACACTGCTTTCAGTCAAGAATCATTATATTCCAGAAGGTGCATAGGTGCAGAATAACAGATTAACTCTTACACATCCTCTCTTTTGGAGTTGAGTCACACTAAGATGCACAAAAAATTGAACAACCTGGGTTTTTTGGCATATATGTTTTAGAGCGGGAATGAATTTCAATTTTCTTTTTTTAAAGACTATTTCTAAATCACATTTAATACTAAGTTTCCATGTGGTACCATAAAAAGGGCTTTGCAGTGATTACTGGTAACCACCACGAACTTATAGTAGTAATAAAGACAAAAGTAAAATCAAGAATATTGCAGAAATAGATCTTAAATATAGACCTTTCCTGGCCATGGAATACAGATCTTCCAAGGCATGAGTTACAGAGTAAGGTCCATGATGTATAACCTGTGAAATGCTTAACCCTTTACTTCCTAGCTGAAATGTAAGTCTTGTTTTGCAGTTGTAAAACTTCAGATGGATTTTGCATTGTTGGTCAGCAGATCCTCTAGCAGCAAAGAACAAGTGAATTAAATGTGTTTTGTATCATTAAAAGATGTGATTCTTAGGGGTTTGTGCAGAGTCGTGTTTTGTACCAGGCAAAGGTTCTTCTCTTTCACAAATGGTCCTCTTTTGGTACTGTTGTGGACAGTGAGAGGACTTCTTGCTGAAAGCTTTGCATTATCTAGATATTCTGGGCCCTCATGACTGCTCATTACTCTGACTGAAAATACAGGATTGAGACTTTTAGTTTCATGCAGTATTTTAAGGAAAGCAACATGGAATGAGAAAGGCAGGTATGAAATCCTGCTCATCTCTGGTCTGGAGGTATTATTTCTGGTTTTTATACTAGCTGTAAATATAAAATACTATGTACAGAGATAGTAGATGATCTTTACCAGGGTGGTGAAGTACCTTCTAACAAACAGTAAATGTCTGAATAAGGACATAAGTGCCTGGAAAAAAATAATCATAATTTAATAATCTAGCAGCCTCCTAAATTTCAGAATTATAAGACCTGTTGGTTTGCATACAAATGAACCATAGAATGGTTTCGATTGAAAGGGACCTTCAAAGATCATCTAGTCCAACCCCCATGAATGAAGTGGAAGACGACCTTCTAATTTTAGGAGCTCAAAACTGTTTTCTTCTGTTAACCAGTATTGCTTTTGTTTTGAATGAGTTCTGTTTCAATCACATGTTGTTTATGTGTAGCTGGATTATGAGTCATTTTAATAATGACTCAGATTTTAATGGTAGAGTTACTGCCTATTTTATGATGAATGGGAAGAGTACTTTATCATCCTTCTCTTGTTGACATCAATAACTTTCCTGTTTTCCTGGTTGTACTGGTGGTGGCTGTACATCAGTTATGAATATGAGAGACTCAGTCTTGGGGGGGATGTTGCAAGTAACCAGATAGGTAGTTCTGGTTCCATTTCTGTCTAGGAAGAACTCAGATTATTTTTGGTATTTTCATAGACTACTTCCGTAGACCTCTGATTAGTTTAGCAGTAGTCTTGACTGACCCAGGAAAAAGCTAGACAGTGTAAATTTTATAATACTAACCTTGATTAATGAATGTAAAGGAGAAAGTTACAGATTTTAGCAGCTTCTCAGTAGTAGAAGAAAACTTAGGTTCACAAGTTTGTTGATTCAGTTGCCAGATCATGTTTGCTTCAAAAGAGGGTGAGGGGATTACTTCACCAGATGGCGCACTGATTCTTCCTGCTATTTGTTGCTATTTTGTATTACTGGTGTTTATTACAAAAAGTTTGATTAAATTACATGCATCCGGTCTTGGGAGAAACAGAATGTTCTTTGGTCAGTAGCATGAAGCCTTTTATCAAACTGAGATGGTCTTAAATCACCAGAAACTTTAAAATACAGTAACTGTTAGATGGTAAGCAGAAGAAAAGCTAAAATGCATCTTGACCGATGAGGAACTGGTGTGAATCCAGTGTTACGCAATGATACGCATATTGAAAATGGTGAGTGTTACAGAACCAGGCTTTCCACCCAAGGTGCTTTGCCTGTCTTTTTTTCATTGTAGTTTGTGGATAGGAACTACTATTCCCTTTTGTCCTTGACTGATTGACCATGCTATTACTTCCTTCTTGTTTCTGTCCCTGAAGGTCCAAAATCAACTAACTTGTCTGAGACATCTGACAAGAAATTACATAGTAAGCCACCAATTCAAATTATATTGATAAAATTAATGGTTATTTAATGACAAATAAAATCATAAAAATAAAAATCATGAAATAATCTATAAATATAACTGAATTTCTGACACTGAATTTCAAATATTTTTACACCTTGGATTTATTTGTGAATGGAGAGCATTGATTAAACAAGATAAAGACATTGTTTAGAGTGATCTCTTAATTTTATCCAGTTGTACCAGTTGTCCTCCTTCCAGTATCTGAACAAAATTCTCAGAAAGCAGACATTCTGTTTCTGTTGCCATTGAAGAGATGCAGTTGTTTAAAGGCACTGATTTTTGCAGCATCTGTCACCATTCTTCTGTAATATTAATTCAGACCAAATCTCTGGTGGTCTAATCAGTTTAAGACTAATTATTAAAAGTTCTACTGTAGTGTTTCTAATTGCAGGGGGGGAAAAAGGCAGTATTTCATCTTAAATACTTGCTTTTGGTGTGCATTAGAACACCCATAATTAAGATTATAGTGTACTTGTTATTAAAAACAAAGTTTTGCATCCTCTGCATTTGAAGAACAGCTTGAAAACTAGTTTGACAGTGTAGTGATCACGAGACATTTATTATACAAAAATGGCACTCATTTGATCAGCAGTACTTTGAGATGTTACTTCCAGAGAATGACTGGTTGTGTAAAGAGGAGTGTAATGAGTCAGGGTTCATATGAGTTTCATGTTTCCAGGATGATCCTGATGTGATACAGTATCTAATGATTAGATTAAAATGAAATTAATTTATTCAGATGATGGTGATGTGAAGGATAGTAAGTTCCTATGTCTAGAGAGACAGAGGAAAAGAAATACTTTGCAATCTATAAAGAAATTATGGGCTAAGATGGGAGAATACAAATTCAAGCTGTCTTTTCCTGCTAATTCAAGTTACATTTTTAGACTCTAACAAATGCAATATTAAACCTCCACTAATAATAATTCTGTCTTAGGGAAATTATTTTTACTTCCTCCTTTCTAAAAAGAAGCTAATTAAAAAGTTTCACAAGGATCACTAAAGACAGCAGGCTGTAAAACCAATCCTATCCTCTTAGTATTACTATTTGTAATTGGGCTTGAATTAATGTGTCAGATCTGTATTACTGGATATCACATCAGTATAGGTGCTTTAATTGCTAAACTTCTCTCCTAAATCTACGAATATATTCCAAATAAACTTGACCCAATGGTCAGAATTCACCCTGTGATGGTGATGTGAAAGAGGACCAGAAGGTGCACCTGTTAAATTACTTTAATCAGCTGTCCAAATCAGTGGTCATTGATTTTCTTTAGGTTTAAACAGATCAGTTGCCCCTATCTTCCAGAATATTTTGACAGATTTTCCTTGAAATTCTCTTCATTTTTTCCCCATTAGTTCAACCTCTGCTCTCAATCCTTTTCTTACATGTGAAGTACCTGGTTAGCCTGTTGGTTTTATTTATCACCTCATTATTCTCTTCAAAGGGTTGTTTGCCTCAAGTCTCATTTATTCTGTTTTTCTGCTAGTTTATTTTCAGATGCCAGCAGGTGTTTTGTAATAGCAAGTACACATCTCCATAGCTTTCTCCTCTTTTTATTTGGTTTGTCTAGAAAATGGAGTGACTGAACAACTCAGACAGGAATTTCTCTCCAGAATATATTTCACTTTAAGGTCATACATTTGTATCTTTGTATCTCTAAGATCATGTACTAAAGTCTTGGCACTGAAGAAGCTAGTGGTTTGCCAAGAAGATGATCAGTAGAAATGTTGCAGTGCTGCCGTGTGCATACTAATGGAACATTGGACAATGAAGCGATGGATATTTCTATTTTTGATCTGAGTGTAATGTTGCTGTATTGGTGTTAGTTTTCTCAGTGTATATATCACTGGAGTTTCTGTCTGTAAGTATGCTGCCCCAAGTCCTTCCTGTGACGTAGCATTTGATACCATTTCCTTACTGTCATTGTAATATTTTACTGTCGTGGTTTAACTCCAGCCAGCAACTAAGCACCACGCAGCCGCTCATTCATTCCCCCCCCCACCCAGTGGGAAGCGGGGGAGAATCAGAAAATAAAGTAAAGCTCATGGGTTGAGAAAAGAACAGTTTAATAGAACAGAAAGGAAGAAACTAACAATGGCACTAATAACAGTGACAATAATAAAAGGATTGGAATACACAAAACAAGTGATGCACAATGCATTTGCTCACCACTTGCCAACTGATGCCTGAGCAGCACTCCTCCCCCGGCCAGCTCCCCCCAGTTTATATACTGGGCATGACATCCCATGGTATGACCCCATTTGGCCAGTTTGGGTCAGCTGTCCCGGCTGTCTCTCCCCGCCTTTGTTGTGCCCCTCCAGCCTCCTTGCTGGCTGGGCCCGAGAAGCTGAAAAGTCCTTAGTCTAAACACGACTGAGCAACAACTGAAACCATCAGGGTGTTACCAACATTCTTCTCATCCTAACCCAAACCACAGCACTGTACCAGCTACTAGGAAGACAATTAACTCTATCCCAGGCGAAACCAGGACGTTTACTTTGGATTAAAGGGTGATATAGCCTTTACATTTTAGAAAACCCTGTTAAGAACGCTATTCAAGACTAGTCATCATTCCCCTTCTCCTTTTCCCTAGTTTGTAGTTTTCATAGACTCATTGCAAATTTTTGCTAATGTAAATAAAAATCGTGACAGGAAGTTTAGCATTTCTTACGCTACTTAACAGGGTTGATGCTCTTAGCCGCTCTCCTCTTTCACACTGCTTGCATCTGACCTAATGGCCTGTTTTTGTCATTAGCTTGCTCCAAAGTGATCTACATTTTGCTGTGATTTGGTAAAAGCTGGCATACACTGCCAACTCACAACTTGCGAGGGCTTTGATGGGTTCCTTTCTGAGACTGCCATGTGCTAGTCTGTCATTCATGATGACTTCATCTTCTGTAGGTCCTTTAAGTATTTAATACTTTTTTTTTTTTTTTTTTGAGTGTAAGCAATATACCAGAGAGGACCAAATTCACTGTAAGCCCTGTCTTGTCAAAGGACCATTCAAAAAGATTGCTTTACTCCTGTGACTGACCTGCCAGTATTTAGATTGAACACTTAGTACCTTATGTGAACTTGTTACAAGGGATCCGATCACAGGTAGATAGGCTTTCCTGAAATACTTGCTCTTTTAGATTTTAATTATATTCACAGTACACATACGGTTTTCTTTTTTTTTTCCGCACTGAAACTACTCAGCTAAACCTCTCAACAATGCCTCAGTTTTTATAAAAGGAGACTGAAATGTGCCATATATAGAAGATGGTTCTCCACTGAAGATTATATGGTTAATTATAGTAATGGTGTTCGCTACTGTCCTTACATTTGTAAATAGAATTGATTTTCCAATGATAAATATTCCAGGCCTTTGAACACAAAGGGAAGTCTTTCTTTAATTTCTTCTGTTGCAAGAGTCATCCCTAGAAGAACTTCTGTTAATTTTAATGATTTCTAAGGTGTTAGTCCCACCATTGGTTTTACTGCTGCTTAAAAATCTAAAAAAGCATTTTTTTCTTCTTGTACTTTCATTGCCCTGCTCTCTGACGTGGGTGCCTGTCATGCTTTAACCTCAGCCAGCAACAGAGCCCCACACAGCCGCTCGCTCACTTCACCCTGGTGGGATGGGGGAAGAGAATCAGAAGAGTAGAAGTGAGAAAACTCCTGTGTTGAGATAAAGACAGTTTAATAGGTAAAGCAAAAGCTGCACATGCAAGCAAAGCAAAACAAGGGATTAGTTCACCACTTCCCATCAGCAGGCAGGCGTTCGACCATCTCCAGGAAAGCCGGGCTCCATTGCTCTGAACATCCCCCCCTTCCTTCTTCTTCCCCCAGCTTTATCTGCTGAGCATGACGTCATATGGTATGGGATATCCCTCGGGTCAGTTGGGGTCAGCTGTCCCAGCTGTATCTTCTCCCCAACTCCTTGTACACCCCCAGCCTGCTCACTGGTGGAGTGGGGTGAGAAGCAGAAAAGGCCTTGATGCTGTGTAATCACCACTTAGCAACAACTAAAACATCAGTGTGTTATCAACATTATTCTCATCCTAAATCCAAAACAGCACTATACCAGGTATTAGGAAAAAAATTAACTTTATTCCAGCTGAAACCAGGACAGTGCCCTACTTAATCTGCTAGTGTGACTCATCTAGATGATGCACGCATCATGACGCAGACTAATTTTTCCTGTATTGTAAAGCAAAGATGCTACTTCCTTGTGCTTGGTATCATTATCAAGTAGCACAAGTTGTGCACAGTTTCAGATAATTACAAATGCCAGTTGCCACGGAGCTTAACCTTTCAAGGGGCAAATAATTGTAGGGCTGGGCAACTTTCGGTGCTGAAACTGAAAGTGGTTGGGGTCATGCCATAGTAAAGTGAGATGGAAAAGCGGTGTATGTAGGATTTTCAGTTGAAGAACACCTTTGAGAAGAGCAGCTTGTCAGCAATGACACAGCATTCTTTCTAGCTATAGTACAGAAAGAGAAAAGGGACACCTTCAATGGTTAAGCTCTTTGGCATGAGGAAACAGCAAGCAATGTGCAATGAAGTCCTTTAACTGGATAAAGTACACTTTTCCAGTGATGATTTTGCAGTTCTTTCTTGGCTTTGCCTTTACCTTTCACAGAATTTTGGTTTTTTTCTTTCTTGTTTCATCTGCCTCCCTCTTTCCATTTGCAATTAACTATTGTGCCTTTCTTTTCTGGCTTCTTTTTCTTTACTTGCAGAAAGTTCTATTAGCTCAGTCACTCTTGTCATAAACATCCTTATACTGTGGAATGAGATAAGTACAAGGTACGTTTAATGGTACTGAACAAATAGAAAACAGAAGTTTGTACAGTCTGCTGTGAGAACATTAGGGCACAAGTCTTCTTTGATCTACACTGTGCTGTATTGGTTTAACTTTTAGTCCACTAATTAATATTATGACTGTTTGGCCTTTATTACAGCCTTTGAAAGCAAGTCTAGTATTTTGGCTAAAATTTTTTTACTTGTAGTGAAGGCTTTATTTCTTAAGGAGTATTCCAGAATAAGAATGTCCACAGGTGAATTATACTGTCATAATCAGAAGAGTGTCATTAATGCTGGTACAATTTGTGCTGGTAATAACTCAATAAATACAGGTTCTTAGATAGTTGTTTTTTTTTCTTTTAAAGATAACCTTTATTTTAAGGTATTGGAAAGGGGATTTTTTTTTTCCAAATACCTCTCTATGAAATGTTACTGAGGGCTTAAACATAAAAACCCACCCCATAAAAAGGTGTTGCTGATACTGTGCAGTAACTGCAGCTTAGCATCCACTAATGATAACATGTAGGTTAAAAGACTTTCCTCTTGCAGTGATTTAAACTCTGAGATTGTCTATGCAGACATACCCAACAAAAATTATGATGGCTTAGCTAAAGTCATAAAGTTAATGTACATTTAAAAACTCCCAACAAAGGCATGCCCTGGTGAAGTAAACTTCCTTCATTTCTGTATGTTAGTGCCTAAAGAGAATTTTAATGTACTTTGTCATTTAATGTTACAGCTTTCATTGCTTAGCTCCCATAGTGGATGTGAGACTCATTCATGATTGATGAAAGTGTCTAGTAGGAGATGCCAGTGGGTCAAAGAAGTGGTCCTAACCTGGAAGGAGAGTGACTTAGATAAGAAGCTTTTTGCACTCTTAGTCATCTCTACTGCCTGTGATTTTGTATATAACTGGTAGGAAGGTTTTTTGAGTCTAATAAAAAAGCTGGCCATATGGACAGCTTAGAACTCAACGCTTACTGCAGCACTACCATGGTAATAACAGGAAACACAGAAAAAAATAAAAAGTGCAAAGAAGTTGAAAGTAAAAGAAAATTAAGCATTACACCATTCTTTGAATAAATCATTCTTTAATTCATCAATTTAATGCAGTTTCACAGCCTGAGTTGGTATCCCCTAAAGTTATCTGAGACAAAGTAAGCTTTTTAATGGAGTAGGTGTGATAAACACAGGCCAAGATGCGTTTTTACATAAAAGTTAAATGATCTTTGAGATATCCTTTGCCTAAGGTACTTAGCACGTGCTTGCTCAAAATTTGACTTTCATGGTTGTCATTTGAATTTGTCAAGGAAAGCTGTGAATAGTTACATTTACATGAAAAAGTCATTTATCTCCCATATTTGTATGAAGCACATTAAACCTTTTGCCACCAACAGTGTTGCTTAACCTTTTATGTTGTATCCCTGCTTCATATTGTTCTGAACTTTTATTTTAGGCTGAGGGTTATTAATCTATTTCAGCATTGTTGTGTGGCATACAATACTATTTTTCTATGAAAGCTCATGTAATTGGGCCTACTTACGACAAATAATTAATTAATTTTAGGTTAAGTCCCTAACTAGCATATTTTACAGCACATTCTACCTTTTAAAACTAGTAACAAAAGCAATGTAAAATATTCTATATTTTTAAGCACAAAAAATGCATACCTCCTTTGAAATTAGCAACTATATAATGAACAATACATCTGCAGTATTTTAATGTACACCGTATTTGCCTAAGTAATTCAAAACAAATAAAAAGTAGTCCCTTCACTTTGAAAATATTTTTAAATTGTCTTTTGAGTATACAAAGCATACGTATATCTTATGCATTGCATGCAGATTTCATAGTCATGAAAACAAACCTGATTTTTATGTTAGGATAGCATAATTGTCCACAATTGTTCTTGGCAGAATTATCTACTTATATGACTTTTAGGATACTATAAGGTAGTGACTTCAAGCCTCAGGATGCTGTACTAAGCAGCAAAGGAGAAGAGGTTGTGCCTTATTTCTGACTTCCAGCAGCCTTTGGTTTTCTTCCTTTTTTTCTTCCTTCCCCTTGTTCTTTTTCATGTGAGCTTTCAAGATACTATACGATTTATATTTACATTTACAGTTAGTTTACTTAACTATTTTTTTTTGTCTGTAATTCTTTGTAATTTTTTTTAAACCCTGTAAATACACATCTCTTTATGTTTTGCCAGCTACATATAAAACCTGCAGGCTGCTATAAAAATACTTTTATTTGATTTGCATTTTTATCACCAGATTAAAAGGGGACAGTTCTATATTCACTCCTGTTGTACTGGGATTCAGTTCAACGATATGGGTTAACAGTTGACGCAGAAAAGTTCTGCGGAGGGAAGGGATCTGCATATAAAGTGATCAAGACGTTGTTAAAGTGTCTTAAAGGTTCAAAATTTCTCTACCATTCGGGCAGTCTCTCTCCATAGTAAGGGCTGATGAGGTATTTGACTAGCATTTGTTTGACGGAAGTTAGCAGCAAAATGTACATTATCTTCTCTGTTATTTATCATTGTCTAAAATTTATTCTCACTGTTGCATAAAATACCTTAGTAAAGCTAAAGACTATAAAAATGCAACTTTGTTCTAGATTCATTAAAAACAAATATATCTATGCATAGAATTGCTCTGCCTGATGCTGTAAACTCATAGCTGTGTGGAATCGTTGGTTTCAGTGAGCTGACTGGAGAACCACATTTTCAGTGGGTTTTACTTGGGTGTCTGCAAGGTGGTGAGTTATGTGGGGACTGGAGCCCTGAGGGCTCAGGGTGTGTTGGGCACAGAGCCCCGTGACCAGCGCTGGCACACTGA
Organism: Sagittarius serpentarius; assembly: GCA_034782735.1. Classification (NCBI taxonomy): domain Eukaryota; kingdom Metazoa; phylum Chordata; class Aves; order Accipitriformes; family Sagittariidae; genus Sagittarius; species Sagittarius serpentarius. The sequence goes on along the minus strand of JAVKLA010000053.1, from coordinate 6,980,569 downwards.
GGGACAGTGGATTGCTCCCAGAGGTTCTGTGGTAGAAAAGTTTTTTTCTACCCCTGTGAAGAGTGAGGCTTTACTTTTCCCTGCACAGAGCCATTCTTTATCTTAACAATGGTACCTTGAGTTAATCAAGTGCTATTTGCACAATGGTGAGTGAGCTTGGATTATTAAGCTTCTTGTGTTTGATCTGCTTCCTGTTTCAGTAAATAACAAAACTTCCAGTGACTCAAATGAGAATAAGATTAAGCTGTTACTGTATTTCATATGTTTGCATAATAAAATGGTGGTTCTTGCAAATATTTCCAATGATAATTTCAGATACTGAAATGCCAGCTCTGCTCAGGAAAACTCTGAAATTGGCTTTATCTGTTTTCTGTGTTTCACAGAGGATGAACTGAGGCACTTCTGGTTTTCAGGGCAAGGCATTTCACAGCATCTCCAAGAAAGGATGCTTGATGAAAAGGTGAAAGAGCTTGGGGAAAAAAAAAAACCCAATACTGGTTTATGTAATAGATTCAGCTAGATGATCTACAACATTTTTAGTGTGCCTTAATATAGAAAGCAGCAAAAAAGTCTTTATGTGTTTGAGCCTCTTCTGATTTATGAAGCATTAGAGGGTACCTGTGGTACTGTAACAAACAGGCAGTGTTTGTCTGAAATACAGAAGCCTTTCTGTCGATTTGTGGCCCTTTAGGGGACAAAGCCTAGTAAGCTCAGAGGACTTTGTGAAACAGGTTACTTCTAGCCAGGTGGAAAACAAGGGAGGAAGACTGCATTAATGGTGAGGATCTAGTTCACAGGCAGAGCAGTTCTGAAATAAGAACCTTGAAAAAGCCAAGACGGGAAAACCTGTGAGCTGGAATTTTCAGGTTTGCCTCACTGACAAGTGAGCCAGAATAAATGAGATTTTGATTCCTTACTGATGACTTTGTTTCAGAGGAAGTTAGAAGACCCATTTACTCTTCGTCAAACACTGTAAATTTGTCCTTTTAAATGCATCATCCTTGTTCTGTGGTTTATATCGTTGTCAATGAACTTCAGATCAGGCCTCGTTCTCCAAAGGGAAATGTTTTTAAACAGTACTCAATGTACTTAAGTATTTTGTCATACACAGGTGTTACGCAGAATTTCTGTTTGTTTCTTGTAGTAAACTAAGTAAATTTATACAATGGAACTGACATTGAGTATGTGATTAGAAGAGCTGATTTCAGCTTTGTTGCATGGGTCATGAATTCAAGTGAAAGAATACACACCTGTGCTTCAGTGGTGGCTTGCCACCTAGGATGAGCCATATGGTTAAGTAAGTGTTATGGAACAAACTAGGTGGCATGCCACAGCTGAGATCTAGGCATGCCCTTCACTTCACTGCTTTGCATGCCATATGCTACAAAATGCTGTATTTTGTTGCATTACATGCTGATCAGGTGTATTTATAGAAGCTATTTTAAAAGCCTGATGCTGTACGCGTTAGAATGCTGTGTGTGCAAAAACAGATTACTCTGGGCAGAGTGAGATACTAGATTACCCTGAATAAAGTTATCATAATATAGGTAGCATTTCAGTTAAATACAGTAAGTGTGCCTAATAGAGATAAATAATATTTTTTATAATCACCATTTGGAATAATCTAAATGTTGTTTCCTGGTCTGACTATGGAAAAATACTAAAACAAGTAAGCATACAACCCTCCAAACCATATTATCCAAAATTTGAGATAGCTACTGAATTTCAAGTAGGGGAAACACTAGAAAGCATATTCTTCCCTTCAATATTAGAATAGAGCAAAAAGTCTTAGCTGTTTAACTTGAACTTCAGCAGTTGATCAAGCTGTTGTTTCTTAGCTATGAAATTTGTGGTCTTCATCAATGAAAGAATAATGCCTGCGTCATTCAAAACTTTATCATTCTGATATTTCTATGAGGAAGCAAGAAATATTTTCAGTCTACAAATAAAATCAGTTTGGTTTGCAATAAGTAACAGAGGTGTTAGCTGAGCTGAGGCACAGTATTTTTTTAAACTGTAAGAGCTCAGTTGTGTTTTATAGCTGTGAAGTCTAATTATTCAAGACTGGACAACTCTTCCTGCAGTGCACGTTAGCCACTCCAGCTGGCTTGTGCTAGAAATTTTAAATAGCCACTAGTCAGTATAAGAAATCAATCTACAAGATCTACAGCATGATTTACTGTATTTTGCCAGTGTCTGGTGTTCACTTCATGAAACAGATACCCAAATCATGACACTTGTTTGAAAGTCATGAGTTTTTAAAAATAGTAGGAGAGAAGAGAGGTAATAATTTTGGGGGAAGTGATGCATTTAGAATTATTTCAGTCAATTAGGACTTCAAATAAAACACCAAACCAGACACTAATGGTAGGACTATGCATGATGTCAACATGGGTAAAAGAGGGTAAACAGAGTATCTTCTGGTTTTTGGTTGGGTTTTTTTTTTGTGGGAGCTGGTGTAACCTGTTCATATATCAATGTGAAAAATTACGTACCTTTTAAGAACAGGGAGTTAAAGACGACTTGAAGCTTAATACTTCTGTTCTTTGGGTAAACTGCTCTTTAGAATGTTGTCAGTGAAAGAACCCGAATACTCGATTGACACTAAATTTACGCAGCCCAAAGTAACCAGTTTTAGTGGTATGCCATCATATCAAATTTTACTTCTGTCCAAATGGAAATACGTTTTTCATACCTGCTGAAAATACATTGGTGGTTCCACCTGAGTGATTCAGTTTGGATTAAGAATGATTTTCTTGAAGGAAACTTCCTAATCAACCCTGACTCTGCTGCTTGGTTCTCATTATGGAGTGGTTTAGGAGCACAAGGAACACATTCTTTTTGAATTAAACTCAACTGGAGGAAGTGTTTCTGGAGTTCCACCAATGCATTCAAACTGCTAGTGGGCATTTAGTCTATGGGGATGACCTAAAGTTAGCCCAAAGTAAACCCCCTGAAGCCCATATGTGCAATCTTAAGTACCAACTTGCCATCCTACAGATGTGCTTGTAGGTCAGCGCGCTGCTTGCTAACATACACATAGTTAAAGGCACAGTATGAATGACCAGAGCACAGTATATGCTATGAAAAGGTCTCCAAGTGGCTGGGGCATTCAGACTAGATCCTTAGTTTGGCCTTTTCATGTGCAGCGCAGGTGGTAATTTTTTTTCTAATGGCAGTAATCTATTTCTAGGGGGCTTATCATTGGCTGCTTTAAGTTGATGGATCTCCCTGAACTTGCAGTTTTCTGGAAGCACACTATACTAAATACTTTTTTCTGTTATTTGATACAAAGGAGAAGTAGATTTTGAAATGCATCAAGTTGTTAAAAGATTAAAGGAGCTAATAAAGGAGAGGAAAGGAATATCAGTTTTCTTCCTGTGCTTGCAATGAGTGCTCATTTTACTTTATCATTTTAAAGCTCTCCATGCTGTTTTATTTTTGAATAACTTCTTAATTTAAAGTCATATAATCAGGACAATAAGCTGTTTACTAGGGTGTCCTAATTAAGAGGATTTTTCTGCTTTTCTGGTACGTATTACTAATAATGTTTATTGCATAGTATTTGAATACTTCACAAATAAATAATATTTCTATATTTCTACAGTCATTGAAAAAAATAGGCCATGCAGATAGGAAGGTGTGTGATGTGAGTATTAGATTATTTGTAAATACCAATAAAGCTCATCAATTAGGTTAACAGCTGATTATCCCAATGAATGTCATAAATCTGTAAGACATTACAGGAAATTAGACTATGTCTGGAAGTGCAGCCTGAAAAGCCACCAAAAAATCACATGCAAGTATAAGCCACCCTTTGCTGTGGGTCAGTGGTTTAGGTTGGAACAATGCTGGGTGGAAGTTGTTACAGGTGGAAGAGGCCCATCATTTTTCCCATGAGGAGTAAAAGCTGTTAGACCCAAGACAGTGTAGGAAATTGAGGTCTCTTGTCTTGCTTATTGTTAGATTTAATCATTAGTTTGTGTGAGATACTCCTCTCTGCAGAGGTATGTTTATGCCAGAATTTTTAGTTGGATGATTTATTTTAAGATCAGGTTCAGCCATCTGGAGGGACTGAGACCTTAGCATAGGTATGACAGGTTGTTGGAGTACAGCTGTGTGCTACAGTGCTAGCTGCACTGAAGTGACATGGTATAGGCGGGACTGTATTGGGTGAATGAAGTAAACTCCCAGTTGCATCATTTAAGAGAGAGATATGTAAGCAATAAATGCCTAGGCCTAAACATCTGACTTTTGCAGAATAATGTGTGTGGCAGGTCACAAATGACCAGTTGGAAAATAACAATTTGTTCCTTTAAAAATGTAATATGAAGTCTTCTGAGAGTAACAGATCACATACATATTTTCTACTATACCTTCTCTGCCTCAGGAAATCCTCTTTATTCATTACAGCAGTTTCCGTAAGATTTATTCCTTTTTTTCTTTTTTAGTATTTTTATCAGTCAGCCGCAGAGTCTTTTCTCATAGCTATCCTTATCCTTCTAACAGAGAAACTTGGTCCTGAAACCGTGTTTCCTTTTAGATAGTGTAAGGTGTTCTCAGGCAATGTTAAACAATCAGTTCAGGAGTGATTGTTGGCCTTTCTAGCTCAAGAAAAGAAAAACAAGTTTCATAAATTGATTCACAATGTGTGGACATTTTGACAAAAAGTACTTGTACCTATAAAGGTAGTTTTATCTCTTTCTAAATCCTTTTATGAGTTTTCAAATACAGTCTTACACAATGACATTTTCTTGGGAACTGGAAGATGAATAGCTTAATGAAATGTAGAAAAGGGATGCTTCCAGCAATGCTGATTAAGGGGAAGAGGAGATGATGAGTGTTCTGTTGTATATAACATTTCTGGTTTGAAAAGTTTGTGAAAATGGTCATGCTAAAAATGGAGAACCACATTTTTAGTTGGGATAAATTATATCGGCGTTGTTAAATTCAGCAGAATTATGTTGATTGCACAAACTAAGAGCCTGGTCCTGAAAGAGCTGACTTCTCCATGACTTGCAGTGTGGCTCTGAAAAGCCAGTAGTCTCTTCTTAGATTTGATTACCTGCTTCTGCATCTAGGAGGTAATTCTTTGTCAGACACTCATGATTTTGTGTTACTGCAAGGTTGTAGTTGTTGGGAAAGGTACAGGAACAGTCAGAAAGCCGGAGAGGCAGATTTGCAAGTTAAGTTCTTAGATTTGAAGGAAATAAATGGGTTAATTTTTATGTAATTAAATTGAAATAGCATGGGTTTTATTTGGGGTGGTGGGAGGAGAGAAAGAAGGGAGGTGCGGGAGAGAAGCTTCCTGAAGAATGTCCTGATTTTGGAGACAACAGTTTTTTGGAGACAACAGTTTTTTGGAGACAAGATAAAAGTTATATTGCTATCATTTAACAAGAGTTGCCAGGCCAGCAGGTTCATGGTTCAGGAAGCATTGTATCTTCTTCAGCTGGCAGTAGTGGGGCTTTAGACAAATACACTAGATCCTATACACTAGGAAGAGCTGTGTAAGAATTGTGTGGAATATGGGCAGTTTTTTTCATGAGAAGATTTGCATTGCATTTTAATTTTATTATAGGAGTCGTCTTTTATTCGTAAAAGCATATCTGTTTTAACATGATTCTTTCAGTGGTGTTTGCAATGATTTCTTTTGCATCATGATAAATGTCCTAGCAATGAAAAAGATTTGAAAATGCTTACAGTACACAGCCAAGCAATATGTAATTGAATGCAACTGTCATTGAAACAGTCTTTTTCTGACCTGTTGTTTCAATCTGAACATGATGTTTATTTACCACCTTCATTATTGCATTATTAGCATATAAAGAAGCTGTGCCATATCATCATGTACTTTCCTAACAGATGGCCACTAACTTCTTGAAGGCTTTTTTGTACTTGCTTAAAATATCCCATATTGGCACAAAGTTCTTTCCTCAGTGTGAAGTATGATTGACTGGTTGAAATAGATTAATCTGCCTCTTCTCTGGTCTTTGAGCTTGTTTCGTACTGTAGCAACCCAGGTTTTGACTCTAATTTTGCACAATGATCAAAGCCACTTTTGCTAATAACATGGTGTGGAAAGTCCCATTCAGTCGCACAATCTCTGAACAAACAGTTCAGGTCACAGGAATAACTGAAGAACACATTTCTGCCAGAAAAGGTGGAAAAACATCCTTTGTACCTGTTCCACCATCATTGTCCTCTACAGACATTGCGGCCTCAGGATTTAAGTTTTGCTTTCTTCCCTCTCTGAGGCTCTGAGAATTTCTCTAGTCATCTCTGTGCAAAACTGAGGCCCCCTTTCTGTTACGGATTGTTTGTTTGCTAACTGCCTGGCTGTTGGTGTTTCTCTAAGCTGTGTTTTATGCTTTAATGCTGAATGTACAGGTGAGGAACTCATCACTGAAATATTTATGAGATCCACTTCATTCTGTGTTTTTGTGTGTGAGCTCAATATTTGATGCTTATCTTTTCCCAGTGAGGTCTGGTTTTTTACCATGATATATATACATGCAGAATCCGCAAAGAGGAAAATACACAGTTTAGATCAGTATTCAGTGACTATAATTCCAGGCATTCAGATTTTCTTAAATGCTCAAAATAAGATTAAAATCCACATTTATTGGCACTGGAATTAAAAACTGCAAAAAGAGACAACGAGGAAGGTCTTTTCTATGTAATTCAGTGTTTTGTTACCCAGAAGTATAGCATATACTTTAATTCTGATTGCCATTGATGTTTTAATTGGCATTGATTTGCCTTTCAGCTTTGGTAAAGGATATCTTGTGATTTTAAAATGCCAGCCTTTATTTGGTTTCTGTGTTCATGTTTTATCCATGTTTTATTGAATCCCAGCATGAAGCTTTAGTCCATTGTCTTATTTTTCGGTTCTTAAGCTCTTCTTTGAGCCTTGGGGAACTGTTTTTTTCCAATCTTAGTTAGTTTACCATGGCCCTAGGAAAAGTAATTTCATCTCAAGTTGTGTTTTTTAAATACATTCTCCTTCATGGTTCTAAATAACACTTTGGATGGACTTGTGTGATTCCCTATGCCTTATTCACCCTTCCTGAAGAGAAGTTTATCCCTCACATCTGGAAGGTAATAGTATAATCTGAATGGGTAAAACAGACCATGCAGATTATATATAACATTACTGCAAAAAAGATTCTTTAGTCTATGTTTTCTGCTATGCTGCAGTTTTCTTAATGGCTTTGGAAGCAATCCATATTGGTTTTTATTTTCATAATGATTTTCTGATGCAGTTTCAATCATTTGTGAATTCTTTTTGACAGCTGTGGTTCTTGCTTACTTTTTTGCTACTTTCGTTCCATCTATTGTTTGTGGCTCCTTTCTACTACTGTCTGCTTGTTCTTAATGTCGCCTTTCAGAAGCTGAAATTACCAACTGGGCATTCGGTTTCCGCATCTTGTTCCTTGTTCTGATTCATCTATCAACTTTTTAGACCAATGAGCATTTCCTTTGTGTTTTGGTCCTCTTTTGCAGAGGCAGTGCTTGACTCTTTACACTTTTGCCATGTTTTCTGTCTCTTAGAAGTAAGAGAATGATTATTGTACTTGGTGTGATTAAATAATATGCACTGAGGACTTACGTCCTTATGTTAATATTAAAACAGTTTTGTTAGCAAGTTAGTATAATAAAATAACATATAAAGCCACATTAATATTAGACAGCATTTAAAATCTAAGCACTGAATGGCAAATAATTTCTCAGTCATTTTAAATTTTCATCTTTGGACAGAAACTAAGTATCAAAACTTTCATATAAATAAAAATATAGAAATACTTGGAAAAGTTAGAAGAATGTTAAGAGTCATAATAACACTTTTTGGAAACTTGCCTATATGCAGGTACTGTTAGACATTTGTTTCAGTAAGTTAAATGAGCATTTTGCTAACTTTCTTTTTCCAATTTAATTGTCCCTGAATGTAAACAATTATTAGGTTCATTACTCTCCCTTTGGAAAGGAAACCTTGGCTTAGGAAGTCTTGATCAGGAATAGTTTCTAAGCATATGTATTCAAACGGAACTATTTCTAGGTGAATTTATACCTCTAAAGATTTGGTTCTTCATACATGAAAATGAATTCCTAAACTGGCATCACTTCATTGTGTAATGCTAAGTGTATTTGTAATACTTTTATATTTTGAATTTTCAAATGTACCCTTCAGCTGGCACTTTTTGAGTTTTAGGTGTGAGATGATATGCCTCACAGAAATATGTTCTATATGATGAAAGGCAAAGAATATATGTTGCTGTATTTCTTTGTTTCTGGAGAACCAGTTATGGCCACCAGGCTAAATATCAGGTTATCCTGCCTGTAGAGTTCATTGACAAAACAGGATAGTGAAATGGAGAAAGTATGAAAGACGGAAAGGTATGAGTAAAAAGGAGGTCTAAGAAGAAACAGATGTAGTTAACAATGGAAGAGTTAATAATTGAGCAAGTAGTTTTGGCCCTCCTTTGACAAGGCACCTATTTCTCATTGCAGGCTTAAGCTTGATTTTGTTGTTGAACAAATCTGGGCCCTAGCTTTCGGAAGAAAACGCTGGAACACATTTTCAGTGTTCTGGAACACAAGGGCAGACTATTTTTTTGCCTGGGTATGTTAGTAGCAGAACAAGAAGTCGAATATAAAATACTTAATTCTTAACTATAACAAAACCTTCTGGGAGTTGTTGTTTCTCAGGTACCTTTAATTATTTACCCTGTTTCTTGGAATTCCCAGTTATTTGCCATTCTAGGCAAGTCTCTCTAGAAAAGTGATCACAAAATGAGCTTACTGTATTCTTACCCTCTTGTTGCTAAGTAGGCAATTGACTGTTTCTAGAAAGGACAACATAAACCCAAAGAAAAACAATTCATACAGAAGAGCTTGAAAGAAATGAATCCTGGCAGTTGCTTCTAATGTCTTTAATAAAATAGATCTTTCGTGTTTCAATGGCTTATGAGTCCTAATCATTGTGATTTTTTTAATCTAATAGCTGTGAACAGCTTGTGATTCGCCATTATAAAACTAATGTCTCCCAGCAATAACAACATGACTGTAGACTTAGTCTAAGGTGGGAATCCTGCCAAAAACAATTACACTTTCTGCATTATCCACTGGATCACCATTATATATTTGGAAATAACATCCGTTCTTTTCCCTCCTGCTCCTGAGAGACCAAATGCCCCAGAACAATTGCAAGTATTTGTCTCGAGACAAAGTCTAGATGCTTATATTTAGCAAATTTTTATTACATGGCATAGATGCCTTAACACTTACCTTTAGAGGAATTTCACACAACTGTGACACTGATCACTGCTGATGAAAATGTATTTTTACCTGGATTAAAGTTGAGCCTGATTTTCCGGCTGACCCACATAGCTTAATATTTGTTAATGTGTGTTGTGTCCTTAGCTTAATATTTGTTAATGTGTGTTGTGTCCTTAACTTTAAAGATTTGTGTTAGAACTGAGTTCTTATCTCACATCCAGAGGGCCCCAGTTGAATTAAATGAGTGTTTATATCTATGTGGCAGGTTTCATAATAATTTTAAAAATATAAAATGTTTTTGCTTTTATCATATTATTTGTCGGGATTGTGTGCACTCGCGTGTGGAATTCAGCTTTTAAGCTGCAGTTCCTGTGAGCAGCTAGAACTGCAGTGACTGAGCTTACCCAGCTGGAGGTAGTGCTTTTTACTTGTCTCCCACTTTGTGTAGGAGAGGAGATAAAAATTCCAGTTTTACCCATCTTCCCCAGAAGAAGACACATACATGTAAGGACTGATAATTTACCAGGTGTAAAGGTTATTAAATGGAGAGCCCTTTGCAGTGTTAATCCAAGAGAACTGTGTTTGATCAATAGGCACTAAGTAACTAGTGAAGAGAGGCAGTAGGAGTTCGTGCCACGTCAGGGAGGGTGTTCAGTTTGAAAGAGCAGTTGTCTTCTGAAGAGAGTGGACTGGATGCATGTTTGTGTCACTGAAGGCGTTCAGAACTCCTTCACCTGTCAAGCAGAGGTGTCTGTCCTGTGGGTGGAAGGTGGAATAACACCTTTTACCCTGTCACGGGTGGACCCCAGCCAGCAGCCAAGCACCCACACAGCCCTCACTCGTTCCCCCCTGCCCCCAGTGGACAGAGGAGAATAGGAAGAGCAAAAGTGAGAAAACGTATGGGTCAAGATAAAGACAGTTTAGTAAGTGAAGGAAAGAGAAAAAACAAGTGATGCAAAGGCAATCACTCACCCCTTCCCACAAGCAGACCAATGCACAGGCAGTCTCCAAGCGACAGTCGCCTTGTAAGTCAGAGCCCCCCACCCTCTTCATCTTCCACCACAGTTTTATGGCTGATTATGATGCTATATGGCATGGAATATCCCTTTGACCGATTTGGGTCAACTGGTCTGCCTGTGTTCTCTTCTAACTTCTTGCCCACTCCCACCCTTCTCGCTGGGGTGGGCAGAGGGAAAAAGAGAACACTGGTGTGTTAGTGACGCTGTTTTGGCCACAACTCCAAAGCAGAGCACCATACAGGCTGCTAAGTGGAAAGTGAGCGCCAACCCAGCCAGACCCAGTACATGCCCACCTTTAAATAATCCCAGTTCATGTTTGAAGCCTAAAATAAGTAATCTGGGTTCTTTTTATTTGCCATCACAAATAATTGTGATGATTTGGGGGGGGATTTTCTTTTTCTTTTTCCAAGTGTAGCGTTTTTTTAAATGGAGGTTGAGATCTATTTAGTTACATGAGTTCAGGAGCCAGGACAGAGCGTTAACCAAAACTTCCCGACAGCACGGGCTGATTGAACTTCATTACCCCAAAGACGTTTTTAGCTGAAGCTTCACAGGTCCAGATCTCTCCAGTGTCAGGAAGGCGAGGGAAGGATGGGGGAGGAACCAAGACAGAGACTGGAGTACAGTGCTCCAAAGGCACAGGCTTTTCTCTCTTAGGGGTGGCAGTGGTGCTTCTGAGAAGGCATCACCTATGGTTTTCAAATTTTCTGGTGCAGGCAGCTGACTCTGGTTGTTGGCTGTTGTGGGCAGCGTTATTTCATCTATGCCTAAAATCACTGACTAGTGATTGAAGATTGATCAAAAGCAGTAAGTGTGACAGGAGATATGATAGGATCCTAGGAGTCAGCAATACTGGCATAAAACTTTTTTATTTTTCAGTGATCCTGGGATAACACTGTTGTTTCCTCTTTCACTTATACGCACCATTAAAATGCTTTAATACAGAAGATCACAGTAGTGTGCCAGTAAGTCTTTTGCAGAATTCTCACCCAGGGATCCAAATGTAAACTGGTGCTTTATTTTAATGTGCATTTTTGAAGGTGGATTATGAGACATTAATGCCTTTATTGTAGCAAGGTCAGAAGGTATTTAGCCTTTGCTGCAGATGGGAAACAGTTGTTCATGAGTGTGTGGGGAGATAATGAGTTGGTTTTGTCTCAGCGAGAGCATAGTGATTTGGAATAGAACAAGGAGTTCCAGTAACTTAAACAGAAAAGCTGTTCAGAAAATTCACAGCCTATTTCAGAAACCTTTGTTCAACGTGAGCAGTGTTACACCCTTAATAGACTTGAGATAAATATTGGACCTTTACATAATGATTTGCAGTTGGAATGGAAGAGTTCTGACTGTCTTGTACCTTGGCTCTGGAAAACCTGCAGCATCCTTTTGTAAATGGGTATTACTCATAAAGTTTTTTAATCACTTGCATTCTCTCACCTGAGGTGAAATTCTGACCTAATTAAAGTTAATAAGTGATAACTGTTGAAATTGGCAGACTCAGAATTTCACCCATACTGTTTAGCTGCTTTTAACTGGAGTATAGAAATAATTAGGGTATGAGAGTTGACTGTGGTAGCAAAGATAGATAGGCAAAGCCATCAAAAGAGAATAGCAATGAATAACAGGCATAAAGGGGTAATAGTTTTTTTTAAATTAAAGATGCAATAACTTTAAAAGACAAAATATTGTATTAATATGAATTAAAATCTGAGAAATTTTAAAAACAAGTCAACTTATTTTTGCCCTTATATGGATTATATTCAAGGATTAGTGCACTATATAGCTGGGCAAAATTGGCTTCAATTACACTATGATTTCGACCTATAAGCAGGTCGGGTATAGCAGAGATTGCAGTGAGGCTGACTAGATGTTTTATCTAGAAGGATGTCTCTTGTTCAAGGTGACTGTATGCAAACCAAAGAATGCATAGGTGATAAATGAGAATTAATCAGAGGTGAACATTTCCTTAGTGTATGCTGGTTTTAGAACTTCAGGCACTAGCATAGCCTGCAGTGTCAAAGAAGAGAATAACCCAGAAGAACTAGCTCTTTTACAGAGGCTGGTCAGTAGCATTCATCAATTGGCTTGAATTGTCTCCAGTGATAAAAAGTGAATAATCAGCATGTTATTTACACCCATGAGGTTGTTCTTTCTGCAGCATGACCGCAAGTGTCATCCAGAAGGACCAGCTTTTGCTGAGTCCTACAAAGCAGGAATTAAAATAACGCCTTTAAATGGAAGGGTTTTAAAGCAAATCAACTTCTTACTTTTCTGCTGTTAATAGATTTGCTTCTAGTTTTGGCTTTGTATTTCCCCAAACGGAAAGTTATTTAAGGTATTTTGCAAAAAGCTCAGTGAGTCTTGACCTCAGAGCCAATTTATTTTTAACATGACAAAAAATAATCTTTTTCCATAATACTGTGTGTGGTCATAATGACTCATTTTATGAATTACAGCTGCCATTGAAGTTTATCACTATTCTTTATAGTATAAATTGAATTTAAGAACAACTTGCTGAGTTTAGTTTCTAAATAATTGTCTAGGAATGTGAACCACATCTCTTAATTATTTTTTTTTGTTTCTGTTTCTAGTGGAAGCTTTATATTACTGATTAATAATACCAACAAACAGTAATCTCTATAGCAGAATATTACTGTTTTCTCCTGTTATTTATGTGATCAGACGTTGTCATTATTTCTCATAAAAATATACCTAATAGAGTTTTCAATACTTTTTAAAAAAAAAACATTCTCCCACCTAATTGTTTTTTTCTTCCTCCCTCCTAGTCTGCTCCCAGTTTTCAAGAGGAGTCTTTGCTATTTTTGGATTCTATGACAAGAAGTCTGTAAATACCATAACATCGTTCTGTGGGACTCTTCATGTCTCCTTCATAACTCCCAGCTTCCCAACAGATGGAACACATCCCTTTGTCATTCAGATGAGACCTGATCTCAAGGGAGCTCTTCTTAGCTTGATCGAATACTATCAGTGGACCAAGTTTGCATATTTGTATGATAGCGACAGAGGTAAGATGTGGTACTTTTTATCTACATGCTGTTTGCTAGATGTATCTCACTGAAGCGCTGAATTAGTATTAGAAAAGTAAATGAGGAAAGGAATATTTACCTGCAGTAAGTGTAAGTGTAAGCTTAAGTTTAGAAATGAGCTTTTAGGACAGAAACAAAATTGTTTAAATGAGAATGAAATTATTATAGTATGTATTAATAGAATTGCAAGCAAGTGCTGATGAGCAATGTGAGATTAACCGCATGTTGTAAAACAGTTCCTATGAAAAATTTTTTATTTTTTTTAAAGAATCATCTAGGGAGAAAAAAACCTATCTGAGCATGAAGGACAATCTTCTACTGCAGATTCACTCCACACACGCAAAATTGGTAGCTGGGCACCAAGCAAGCAAGAATCTTGGATGCAGTCCCTGCTTCTTTGGAGATTGCTTTTGATAAATACTCACGTTCCTTTCCTCTGTTGAGCTTAGATTTTCTTTTTGGTTGTTGATAAATGCAAATCCACTGCTTATAAGCAACTTACTCCACAGTACAGTCTTCTCAATTTCTATGCCCTTTTATGGCTGTAGTAATAATAATATAACAGTTTATGAACTGGGAAAAAAATCACTCGCAAATTGTGGTATATCAGTTAGTTTTCTGAGAAGAATCAGCATTATACAGAAGTGGGGTTTTTTTGACTGTCCTTCCTTGAACTCCATTATTGTAATTCTGTTTTCAGGTTCTCCTCACCTAGTAGTCCTTGGCTAACTTTTTTCTATTCTTACGTACTCCTGTTCCCTTTTAAAAAGGCTGTTTTGTGGCTCATCTGCATGTTCCTTGGTCAGAGTTGAATATTAAGTCCGCATGAAATGGTAAGATGCCACTAGATTTAAAGGATGGTTATACTACACCATGGTTTGTTGAGTAATGTGGTGACTTTAGATTCTCTGCATTCTGATGCCTTTTTATACATTATGTTGTTCAGAAACTGAAGGGAACTCCTCAAGACAGTTCTTTGTCACTGTCATAAGCACTAAAGTTAGAAAAACTAATACTGGTATGTAGCCTCCAACAGTAATGTCATGTGGGATGATGAACCCTAAGCCCATTTCTCTGGCAGATCCTTTTCAAATTCATATTAGAATCAGGAACATTCACTGCCTTTTTAGAAAGGACAGATATAAAAACTACTTGCTTAGCCAATACTCTGTCAATCAGCTAGCAGCGTGTAGTACGTGACCTGCGTGTGATTTATGTTTAGGAAATACTGAAAAACACCTAGTTCTTCTTGTGAGCTTCACTGGCTGAATCTGGCCAGGAATAACAGCATGAAATTGTTATTTGTAGTCACCCTTTCGTTATGCCTTTTTTTTCTCATTTGTTTGTTTTAATTGTGGCAAGGCACCCCAGTGATAACAAGCTCCAAGGCACAAAGCTCCTACCTTTATGTTGAGTAAATTGTTGCTCCTCAGTGCTCCCACTGATTGCAGAAGGTTAACCTGCAGAGTCAAACAGTATGTAATCAGCTACGCTGACATCAAACCCTGAATACACAGGGTCCACAATTCTTCTAAAAACTTTTGCTTAAGTGTTAATGTAGTGACAGTGACGTATATTTAAGCAATGATATATAATTTAAAATGTTTCCACCTTCAGGAGTGAGATAAAAAAGGCAGAGAGACTTACTTTTCTTGGAAGCTGTGAAAGCTAATAGGAATTAGTTTAATTACTTACTCTGAAAGAATAATTTATTGCTACTTTTACAGCTTCTCTGTGGTTAGGGGAAGTGCAGGTTGAAGTGCAGGGCAATTTCATATCTCGCTCGTGTCTATAAGAAGTGAAGCCATTCAGTATATGCATGTCCAAGCTATTACTGGCTTAATATGGCAGTTGCTCTCGCAGGACGTGGATTAGTGTCCTTTACCCTCCTTGCCTCCTTTGTGTTGCCAGCACTAAACCGTGGGCTTTGGAAAAAGTAGTGACATTATTGGAGGATTCTGTCTGTAACACAATTGCTAATTTACTCAGCCTCTGTTCAGTCCTCCTTTTCAGAGCTCACTGAATTAAGAGTTTGTCTCATGATAACCAAAAGAGGTTCAGGCACATGAGGTTCCCGAACAGAAGTATTCCTGCAATTTAAAAAAAGCAACTGAAATTGTTGGAATTTTCTCCCCTACAGAGTCCCACTTCCGTTACCACTCTCTAGATACTTCCACATCCACAGAAGTATTGCTGTGAATACTCTTGTTTGTTTGTTTTTTGTTCTTTTGCAATGTTACTGCTATCAGAATAAACTAAACTGTATGGGGATGACAAATCTGCCACCTATAAAAAGCAAGAAATCCAGGCAGCCATTTGATATCTCTGCAGAGAGCACCCCAAGAAAAGGGAGTCCCTAAGAAAAATGGAAGATCAGAGGAGTAAAATATAAAAGCCCTTTGTAATGAGTAGTATTAACATTAATAGACCTCATTAATTTATGCCTAACTGAGATTCTGTTTAACTCAGTGGAAACATATAGACAGATTGGAGGATCTGAAATCTGCTAATTGAGATCTGAAACAATGATTCAAATTGAGTTGGGTTTTTTTTGATGCGGTTTGTTTTTTTAAATTATTTTAAAATACCATTTAAAACATTATTTTGAGGTATAGACTTATTTTAGTGCTGTTTAATGTTTTAAGATATTTCCTACATCTTTCAGTTTACTTACAGTAATTATCTTTCCCTTTTAGCACAAGTTCTCCACATTTATCTTTAATGTGTTATAAATAGTTTATATGTACCCTTGGACTGTACTTATCTATTATTTTAAAATAAATATTCATTGCATGACATACAAAGCTTCATATCAGTCTTCTGTAAAGACATCATAGAAAACCAGAACTATTTGAGATAATATTGAATTTATGCTTTTGGAAGCTTGCCGTTTGCTACCTTTGCTGATGACCAGTTTTGTATAGTGCTGTGTGTCATTACCATTTTCACTGATAAAGCTGAATTGCTAAACACAGACCAGTCTTACTTTAATAACATATTTACAAACTATGAGACAAATTAATTCTTAGTGCTTTCTTTCTATGTTTATGGGCATAACCACTATTATTTATTTCTCATGAGAGTTATACCTGAAGCTTCCTTTACATACCAAGTCAGAAATTTGTCTCAAAGAAATCACTCCCAGTGTTCTGTGGTTTCAAGAGAGATGAATGTGCAAAAAATGTCAGTTGGCTTGTGATAAGTTCTAATTTTCTTATTTTCTGTAATGCTATTTGCTATCCTTAAAATTGCTCTCCAGAATTATGTAGAACTCTCTGGAGGGAATTTAAACATTGCAAGTCTAATTCCTGTAGTGGTGGAAATTGTTAAAATTATATTTGTTGTACAGCAGATACTAATTTCCAGCAGTAATTTTCATGTTTCTATAGTCCGTTATTTAATCCTTGAAAAGGAAAACCAGACAAGTAAAATCTTCACTGATTTTACAATATATTGTAGGCCGTTACGGCTGTACAGACATTGCAGCTTCCTGGCAGGAATGTGCCAAAAGGATAAAATGGAAGCAAGCTTCTGTAGATTGCTTGTAGGTGTTAGCATTGAGCCTACTTATTTATATGGAAAAATATATCTCTGCACATCTTCTTCCATAGTCAGGGATATGACTGTAGCAACAGAAATAATAACTGTGTTAGCACCACGCAAAACATGGGAATTTTGCCATAAACCTGAGTAAGATCTGGGTTTAAATATAGTACTGCTCAAGCAATGAGAACAAAAGCATTTCAATAGCATTTTGTAATAAGCAGCTGATCCTCTTGCCATAATTGAATCACTTTTCTCCTAGAAGACCTCTTTCCAAACATGTGGAATTCCAGCAGTGGATCAGTGAAACTGGCAAAATCCCATTCTGAAGAAGGTTGAAGCATAACCAAAAGGTTGTCTTTACAAGGCTCTACCCTGATTCCTTGTAGCTATGTAAATAGAAATTTCATGCAATAAGAACTGATTGGTCCCACACGAATCTTCATTTCTGAGTCCTAACAATGTGTGACAGGTCAAACAAGTTACAGGGAAATCTTAAATAAGTAATCTCATAAATCACATTCTACAAGCTTGTTATTCCTGAAGCTTTATCAGTCATATCTTCTGTTTTCTCCTGTGCTTCACTAGGCTTATCAACATTGCAAGCTGTGCTGGATTCTGCTGCTGAAAAGAAGTGGCAAGTGACTGCTATCAATGTAGGAAATATTAACAATGACAGAAAAGATGAAACTTACCGTTCACTGTTTCAAGATCTAGAGGTAAAAAAGGAAAGGCGAGTGATTTTGGACTGTGAGCGTGATAAAGTCAACGACATTGTTGATCAGGTTTGCTATTCTCTGTTCTTCAGTGACAGCAGTTAGCTATATTGTATAAGTACACGTAATGAGTTCATTTCTCTTGATCCTATTTTTGTGATGATTATGCATCATTTGGAAGTGACAAGTTAGTACTGAGGACCACATCTATATCAGGCAGAAAGTGAACGTACAAATCATATAATCCCTCCCTTTGCTCAAAGGCAAGATAATTCTATCTGGATGATCCTGTATGGTTTTATATCCTGATTATTTAAAAAAAAAAATCTCTTTAAGGCTATTTCACAACCTAAGTAGTATACTGTATTATATGTAGTTGATACACTATTATGTATGGTGCATTATAAATAGCTATATTATGTCTAGGGATTGGTTCTCTTTCTACCTAGAAAGTATTTTCTACTTCTAATGCTTTTTCCAAGAACCTTTTACATCTTGGGAAGGCTGTATCAACAGCTTCTCTTTTCCTTTTAACTCCCTTCGTAGTTCATGTTTCTAAGCTCTATGTTACTTGTACTGTCCTTGTGTCTCTCTTAATTTTGTCTCCCTCTTGAAGTGTGTTAACCAAAACTGGATGCTGTTTTTCATAGCTAAGGCCTCCTGAGCTTTAAAAAGAACACAAAATTACATCTTCTCTCAACCCACACATATTATTTGCCAAAATGATGGTGGTTTTTTTCACAACAGATCACAGTGCTCTAATTCAAATTATTGCATTACCTTCAAATCCACCTCTTCAACCCTAGCGTCTAGCAAGGTCTTACTGTCTCTGTATCTTACTACTTCTGTTCATGCACGCAGAGCACAATGGAAAATTATAAGGATAGCTCCCTGCTGGCTTGTGCTTGACCATGTGAGACTGTGCAGCATCTGTAGGAATATATCATCAGAGTGTAGATGTATTGGTTTGAGCCGTTTTTGAAGGGCTTGTTATTTTTGTCTTTGTTATGAAGGTCGTTACATTTTGGAGAGGCTCAGGCAATGACCAGTGTTGTAAATGGAGTGCATTGTATTTGTTTCTTTTATTTGGAATTCATATCCACAAACTGTTTCTCTAATTTTCAAGATCAATTTGAATTTGACCCTGTTCTGCAAGCATTTGCAGTGTTCCTATCATCTGCAGTTTTTAAAAATCCTGTTTTCTGACTTATTATCCATGTCAAGAAATGTACTGAGTAGAGCAATGCTTGAGAGAAATAGTACTTAGAGGTCCTCTTCAGTTGGTTCTGTGTGGCTTTTCAAACGGTTGTTCGCTTACCTTACAGTGACTTTGTCTTGTCCGTGTTCCCTTAAGAGCTTGTAATGATGTTATACAGGACAAAAGCCTTCTTAGACTCAAGATATGTCACATCTACTGTTTCCTCATTATCTGTTAGGCTAGCTATCACGTCAGAGAAAGGAAAGAAATTGCGTTGACATATTTTGATCTTGACAAGACTACTGACTGTTTATCATCATACTATCCTATAGATTCTTTTAAAATTAAGTATGTAATATTCATTATAATCTCTTCCCTGATGTGAAAGTTTGGCTGACTGTTTCTTCAGTTTCTCATTTTACCACTTTTTAAAGACAGGAACCCTTTTTACCCTTTAGTTACCACTCATTTTTACTGTCTTTGTTTAGTAACAGACCTATTTTTTTCTTTGGCTGCTGCTTATTTTGATTGCAGCTCTGGGGTATTTTTCTTGCCCTAATTGCAGTTTGATAGATTCTGCCTGGTTTTGAGTCAGATTTTTCTCAGCTTGTCCCCAGAGACTTGTGCTACTCCTTAATTGGGATGGATTAACTTTTGTTTCTGCTGTTATGATTTGTAAGTCACTGAAGAATTCTAGATAACTGGATCAGCCACACAGGTCAGTTAATATGATTCCAATTAGTTGTTCTCCTCAAAATAGTTTGCTGCTATGCACTAGAATATGTTCTCTTTAACTGCTGTCAGCTGTTTTATATGGGTTTAGCCTTGAAATTCTGTTTGCAAGATACCCTAGCAGTTTCTGGAATTTGGTCTGGTTGTTAAGTCCATTATCCTTAAAGTCTGTTTCTGTAACTTCCCTTCCTTACATAAAAAGGTAAACGCACTTTCAATTTCTTAAATAGCCTAAAATAAAAGCTAAAATAACTGTTTCCCTATTAATTTTCTCCATCTCTTAAAATGAAAGTCTGTGCTGAACAATGGATTTCTTGGCCTGTGAGTATCCTTTTGAGTGTGTTCTTCTGATTTTCTTTTCTAAAAGCAGAATATGTACTTCAAGTCTTGCTTGGTTACCAGATTTATTCTTTAAAAAATTGTTTCAATTCCTGCCCTGAAAAAACCCTCAGCAATTTCCTTCTTTTCATGAGGGTGCCTGAAGTAGACCCTTTGTATCAGTATCCCTTTTCTTTTTCTGTGTATTTTTACTGAGAGACATGCAACAGGCTTTCTGTTGACCAGATTTTTCTTGAATATTGAAATGTTATTTGCATTCTTGATGTATAAAGCAGCAACTTCTTTACTTTCTTCCTTGCTTTCTATTCTTGAACAAACATTCTACTATAGTGCTTTGATTTATCCCACTAACATTTTAAGCTGTGGTGGCAACCTCCGGTTCACCCAGTTATGCTCTGTAGTCCTTAGATCTTTGCAGAGACACATGATGTGTTTGCAAAGTTGCTTCGTTATTCTTGGGTTTTGTCGTGTGTTACAATTCTCTTCCAGATTTCAACAATTTATGTAAATTGAAGTTGACAAATATTTCAGTTCCCCAGCTCTCCTCAGACTAGTTTATATTCCTCTTCTCTGATTTGGCAGGTCAGTATTACCATGCTCTTCATTATGTAGCCTTTCTCTCCTCTCAGCCAGCTTCCTTTGCAGGATCTCATTTCCTCCTGATGACACCCTTTGAGCAGCCGTGCAATTACTGCCACTTCTTGTCTATCCCTGCTTGAGATGCTAGTCTAAACTAGGGACACTGGTGAATACCTTTTGTGTCCACAGCTCCTTCATAATGGCTTTTGGAGCCACCATTGAATCTTCTCAGAGTGTTAACTGGCAGCATCCTTAGTTCATATGGATGAGTGGCAAACAGCAGTGTTTTAGAAAGCTGGATTAATGAAATGGTACCCGGTGGCAGTCAGAGCAGAGTTACTGACCATTGATCCGAAGACTTGCAGCTACTAGTTGTTTTCTCAGATACCAATGACAAGCATTTTGTGCAGAAGAGCTAATCCGTTTGGTCTAATTGAAATTTCTTTGGAAGCATCAGCTGCAGAAGAAATACATCTGAACGTAGTTCTTAAACCTTTTAATCAGTTAAGTAGTTTGAACCAAGTACCTGTTTTAGAATTAAGTTCATATATCATGTATATATTGAGCTCAAAAGAAGAATAATTGAATAGCTTCTATGGCCTATGTAATGTGATCCCACTCGGTCTCAAACTCCAGTAATATAAAACTTAGAGTTAAACACTGCCTTCAGTTTTGTAACTTCATTAAAGCAAGTATGTGGAATGTTGTTCATTACTAGTCTGATACAAGTTACAGGACACATATTCTGAATATTTTAGTTATATGTTAAATGAGGAAATAAATGAATCATCTTCTCTTGATTTGGGTTGTTGTCATTGTTCAAGAGATGGAGGAAACCTGTAGAGTCCTCTTATCTCCCACATCCTTTCTCTGGAGAAGTGTTTTGCTTCAAAATGCAAACTTCCCCATGCACACATAATCTTAATTAGGCTTATTTGGGAGAAGAATCCATGCTGCATGCCCACTAGTGGAGAGTGATGAGAAACCTCCAGCTGGCTTTGAGGAAGATTATGAGGAAAGCTTAGGGCAATAATCAACAATTTGAACTTTAAAACACTTCCTCATAATGTGGATGCTTTCAGTAATGTCAGTGGGCTTTTAAACTTTTTCTAGTTCAAGGAATGTTACAGTTCTGCTCCAAAGGGAGCAGAATCTAAGCAGGAATCTTTGAGGCACAGTGCTTCCACTGCATGATGCCCACTCTCTCCTGTCCAGGTTGTGCCTTTAATACACAACATAGTAATTAGCATTCAGGTCCTGTTTACACATCTTGGGACTTGGACTTCAATATGACTAATTTCCACCAGCAGAGAATATGTTGAATGGTGCATTAGGTAAAAGAAAAAATAAAGCACTGAACAAACTCAGTATTGCATACCATAAAGCTCCTAACTAGCTTTTACATCATACTACATTTTGTAGTTTTTAAGTCTCAGTCCATATATCAGGTGAACATTTTCCATTATGGGGGTATTTCTTCTTTTTTACAGGTTATCACAATTGGTAAACATGTTAAAGGATACCATTATATCATTGCAAATCTGGTAAGCATTTTTAATATTTAAAACACCTGTATTAATCATTTTACTCTTTATGGAAGCATATCAACTAGTATTTTGTTTTAAATGCATTTTAGAAACAGAAAATAGAAAAAAGCTAAATGTCTTTATCCTTGCTAAATGAATGCATGTGTTGAGATGGTATTTGTTTTATTGACTGAGTCTTCTCAAGACTTAAATGCCTCCTGTGATATTCCCATCAGTGGGAGTGAAGGTTGCTCAGTACCTTCAGTAGAGCTTCAACCCTTGTTCTACATACTTTCGAAAAGTAGGGTATGGAAATCAGAAAAATAACTTTCTGCATTATAGGCTGATACATTCATTCAGCAATCTGATGTTTCTTCTCTCACCTCTAAAGTACTTAAAAATTACAGTTCTCAGCTCTCATTTGGCTAGACTAGTGAGTCTCAGCTTTACACATCTTCATTCCTCAGACTGGCTGGGTAATCAGTTTGAATTAATCTTTTCTTGATCATAGGTGATCAGACAGTGTAGCTAATAGTGTTCCTAAGGGGGAAAGTTCAGGAAAATCACTATATTCTGTCAAGGTAATTTTTCTGAAATTGTGTCTAAAGGTAAAGGGCCAGTCTACTGACATTAAAGTCAACAACAATTATTTACTGAAGCTAGGGAATATAATCCCATGTTTTTTGTAACAGACAAAGCAAATTCTGCCGGCTTGAATCTCAGTTATTTTGTTCCAGAAAAGAGTTTTGGGGGTTGCATGGTGTGAGTGCCTCTAAATCATTTTTTTCATCAGTTATTCTTGTACGGAGATAGCGTTTGATAGAAATTTCAGCAGGGTCCAGAGTGCTGTAATTTACACTCTGTCCTCCATAGTCCTTTGAGGGGTCTGAGGAAACAGAATGAACCATAGTGTGTCTATCACACTTCAGACATAACCCCTGTCTCTTCCCAACCTGCGATCAAAACACTTCCCCCCTTCAGGCAGGCAGTATTTTGAAGTATCAGGTATGTTACTGGACAGGTGTGAAGAAGCCTTATACTCTAAAGGCCTCTTTAAAAGCAGAACAGTGGGATTTCATTTTTATATTTCTTAACTAATTTTTAGGATAAAGAAGTTAAGGTACTAATATTCACAAAGCAAGCATAAAAGTCTTACAAAATTTGAAAAATTCCCTAACTGTTAGACATTTGTATTTTGCATTGCAAATGTTGTATAAATAGTATTTTGAGTCTTAAGGGAACTAAACATTTTAGAAAAATTGCCTAGTGTATTTCATTATGTTAACTGGTTGCTATTTTAGCCATTGCTTTAAGTTTGTGACAGTAAGCCCATAAGATCTAAAATTTATTGAATCTTGTATTTTAAAGCTGTTTAATACCATATTTGCTTCCTACAGGTTTTTACAGTTTAAATGCAAATATTGTAGATCTTTTGTATAATATCATATAAAATACATATGGTAATGATTTCAAAGCTGTTTTTTCTCTGTCAGAAAGAAAACTTATCTAGCATTTGATCATGTCCCGTCTTCTTCACTGAATCCACCTTCTTTCTTCTTTTCTTGACTGTAATAATCTCTTCCAGTCTGATCAGTCAGTCAAGAAATTGATCTATTTTAAGACTAAAAATATGCTGATAGATGGAGAAGAGGTCCAAGTATACAATGAAGGTTCTTGTTCAAACGTCAAGCTCAGAACAATATTGAAGAAAGTTTCATGATCCCTGTAGAAGTGTCTGTATTAGCATGCAGCAACACATTGAGTATCGTTACTGTGCAATAGTTAGAACACCTCATATAGCAATTGTAGTAACTTCTGATAACGTGGTCTGAAGTTGCTACTTCCTTTTTGTGTTCACTGAGAGCATTCATTTAAACTGACGTATCTGAAATCACTATTTCCTGTAAATTCATTTGTATGGTTATTTGGGTTAAGTTAAAACACAGAACATGGAAAACAAAACATATGTACTGTTTGTAAGAATGAGAACTAGTTCTTTATAGTGGAGGGAGGAGGCAGGGGAGATGGTAAGTCCTTCCACGTGCTTTAGTGTTCCTAGCAAAAAGAGGATGCAACTGTGGCTGTAACTATTCCTGGCTAAAACTTGCTTCCCTAACTGTTACTTATGTCAGTGTTCCCTTTCTCATTTGAGCAGTCCCGTTGAAATTAACAGGATTGTTTAGGAAAGTAAGCATGGCAAGGAAAGATCCACTTGGCCCTTGCTCTATAAAGGTGTATGTCTAGTGAGCAACGAGAGGCGTTTCTGGCTGGCAGAGCTGATGATTGAATCCTGGCAGCCCAGGATTTAAACTTGGATCCTGTTTGAGGAAAATGTTGGCTTTCATTTCTGCAGTAGAAGTCATATGGTAACTCTTTATTTGTATATACTATTGAGAGATCTGCCAAAACTGCTGGAATAATAGACAATGTTTTCTGTGCCCAGGGATTTACTGATGGAGATTTGTCAAAAATTCAGTTTGGAGGAGCTAACGTCTCAGGATTTCAGATAGTTGACTATGATGATCCTCTGGTGTCAAAATTTATACAACGTTGGTCAACACTGGAGGAAAAAGAATATCCTGGTGCACACACTAGTACAATTAAGGTATGTTTTACATTTGTTTAAACCACGACAGATGTACAGGAAGTGGGGGAACTGGAATAGAAAGACAAGAGACAGAGAAAGCCCTTCAAAATCATCTGTGCCAACACATTTTTTTTTCTCTGGGGTACTTTTAACATTCTGTATCATAGGACTGGATGAGCAAAGATGTTGCACTGTCAAAAATGTTCAAGACAACTTTAATTTTTCTTGTGTCACTGTAAATCTGCACCTGACAGCTTGTTAGGTAATTGTTTTGGATGTGGTGATATATTAAGTATCTACTGACTTGTTTTGTTTTTTCTCTTTGTGTTTTGAAATGTTTTAAAGGCAAATACGTAGTCATACGTAGGCTTCCAGAGAGCACAGATCTAGCACTTTTTGATATAACATAATCTCCCAAAGAAATGGTAAGACAGTTGCTTTGAGATAGATGCCTAAATCAAACAAAGACTTTTAAAATTAAATGGTATGCCTGAGGTACAGAATCATGGTCTGATTTCAGGCCTGAGTGACACAAGATGTGACACTGGGCAAGTGGTCAGTCTTCCTTTCCTCAGTTTTCTCTCTGGATAAAACTAGGATAATACCTTCTTACCTTCTGTGACCATCATGAGGATCAATTAGTGCTTGCAAGATGTTAAAAAGAATAATGCAATTTTAATGCTAAATAATTTTTCCTTTAAGTAACTCAATCAGAAATTTTATTAAGAATGAGTACACTTAAATAACTCTAAAATGTGTTAAGACAAAAAGATAAATGGCAAGTGTTCTAGGCATAACTTCTTTTGTGCTATATTTTGCATATGAAGCATATTCTTGATTTATAATGAGATGGATAAGAAGTTTCAGCAAGGCGTGGATGAACCATTTTTTAAATTCCTGGAACAAAAATAATTTAAAGCACACAACCTTAATTTAAATTAAAAAATAAAGTTTGTATGTTCCTTTTTTCTGAGGCCAAAGTTGGGGGTGACAGTCAAAGCTATAATTTTTCTGTGGTTGTTTTTGTATTTTAAAATCTTTATGACAGAATAAGTGAATTTCTCATTTGGTGTTTGACAGCATAAACTAGAGTCTGTGTCATTCCTTTAGATACATTCATAATACATACATGTAATACGTATTGCTCTCATTTAGGAAAAAGGGAAGGGATGTGGCTGTGGGTGATTAATACAGTGCTTTTGTCTCTCTGATTCTTGAGTGCCCAAATCTACCTACCTACCTAGTAATGTTGCAGAATTGTAGTCTGGAAATAATCACAGTGAAATGCATGACTGAAGTAAAAAAGTCTAACTGAAACCAAGATGCAGTTTTTCTCACAGACGGAAAAATAAATCGGTGGGACACGACATTAAGGATTCTGGTACCTCTAGTATTACTTACAGTAGGGGGGAAATTGCATGTGTGTTAGATAAGATGAAGTGGTTCCAATGTTTTATTATAGCATTCAAATCTGTAACTTTATCACAGGTATTCCCTTTATTTCTTCCATGATAGGTCCTTTCAAGTCTACTAGAAATTGAAAGGGTTGAGGTAAAGTATTTGGAATATCTTATGGTTTTGAGGTTTACGATGTTATGGATAGGAAAAATAAATGAATTGAAACATTTATTTTCATGAATTTAGTTTTAAATTCAATTAAAAAGGCTGGTCTGTCTTCCTTTATATATTGTCCACTCAAGGAATATACAGGATCTCACTGATCTTCAGTGGAGAGATTGGGACTTACGTTAAATCACCAGATAATTTATAAATGCTAGAGGTATTGATGGGGGGAAAAACTTGGATGTGTATTGCAGTGTTTGGAGAGATTGATTGTATCGAGTTACTGTATTTCTTTGTGTAGCTTTCTATCTTTTGCCCTTACACAGGTATTACTTGTCATTTTTGCCTGCCATTACATGTAAGGACAGAGATATGTCACATTTCATTCCCAGCCTTGAAGGAGCTAGAGCCAGACCAAAATCCTAGAACTCATAGAAACAGGGCAAGAAAGGTCTTTGAGCAGTCAGTCACCTGGCCCATCCTCCCTGCCTGAAGGCAGAATCAGATATACCTGTGCAGTTCCTGGGGATAGTGATTTCACAACTTCCCCAAGAGTTCTGTTTCAGAGCTTAAATAGTCTTAGTTTTTGGGTTTTGTCTAACCTAAATAAGTCTTTATGTCACATAATCCATTACTCCATTATCTGTTCTTCTTTTTAGCTGTCCTTCTATATTTGAAGATGGCTGCCATATT
The DNA here is from genome assembly GCA_034782735.1 of Sagittarius serpentarius. Classification (NCBI taxonomy): domain Eukaryota; kingdom Metazoa; phylum Chordata; class Aves; order Accipitriformes; family Sagittariidae; genus Sagittarius; species Sagittarius serpentarius. Next base: position 6,953,748 of record JAVKLA010000053.1, on the reverse strand, counting down.
TGTCCTTGCTTTCCTCCCTGCTAAACAAAATAATCCCTTTTCCTTTGAATTTTCTACTCTCAGATCCTGTTCCTTGTTTTGCTCTGGAACCTTTCTAATTGGTACCCATGTTCTTTGAAATGCCAGACTGGGTACTGCACCGCACCTGAGTGCTGTGCTGTAGAAATCGAAATAATGGCTTCATGTTTCTCAGAGACAATACTCCTTTCAGGGCTTCCTTTTGTGTTACTTTTTTTTAATTTCTTTATTTTTTTTCCTCACCATCATGACACTGTTGAAATATATTTATCATGAGATACACACTAACATCCAGATCTCTTTCTGCATTGCTTTTCTGTACGGCTGCTGATTTAGACAGTCTCATACTGTATCTGTGCACTTGATCATTCCTTTAAAGTACAGGATTTTTCATTTGTTCTTCTTCAATTGTACTCCCTACCTGTCCTTCCTGAACATGCCATTCCTTCTTATATTAATATTCTAGCCATGTTTGTTATCCTTTGCTTCTTGGAATAGTGTATGTACATCTAAGTTACTGAGCAGGTTAACTCACTGGTCTCCCATTTGTCCCTTCCGTGATCTTAAGAATAACCTTTCTCCCCTCCTGGTTTTGAGGCAGTTGTCCAAATTGTCAGTGGTTATAAATGAGCTTTTGCCACTAACTCCCATGGAATCTAGAAAGCTGGCACTGCAAATTCTGTATGAAACAGATAGGAAGGCTAATAGAAGTCCTGTATTATCAATACAGAAATGAGAGGAGGTTACATGCACCTAGCAGGTAACATTATCCCTGGGATTGCAAATGTTACCTCATTGCAGGCAATAGCATTGCAACTGTGTTGTATTGTCTTCTTTTTGTAATCCAAAAGGAAGTATACATTCATTTTACATTATAAAATGCAAGTCAATGGAATATGACTGAGCTGACATGACAAGACATATCACAGCATCCAACTACAGCCCTGAAAACAGAGGAAGACACCTCTTCCTGAGAAAAAGTGTATTTCAAAGGAATGTGCTCTTCAAGAAAGAAAAACATTGTTGAAAACCTGTTCCACAGATGCCCAGAAGACCTGGATCAAAGTGCTTTAAAAATGTATCTTCACAATTTATAAAATATTAATTATAAGAAATAATAATCTTAGGACATAGGTGAGAAAAGACACTGATTATTATTTGTTGCTGCACTGTACCTGTATTGATAAAACCCACAAGATTTAAAGATTAAGCAGGACAATTAAAACTAGCACTTCGCTGTCTTTTCACAAAAGGTCTTCTCATCTTTCAAAAACTGATATGCTGTTTAGCTCAGATTAAATTTAAAATGTATCTGTTGTAACAGAGAGTCTTAGCAGTCTCTGCATGCGATTCTAGAAGAGCTAATCATGTGTAGATCTTGAAACATGCCACTGAGCATCCTGGCAAATTTCTTTGTCAAGTATCAAAACAAAAGCCACATTTAATTTTATAAAGGCCTAACAAGTTGAAATGCCTTTCTGACCATTACTGTCTATTTACAAGCACGCTAGGCTTTCTGAGCCTTAGTACTGTGTCAGGCTATTAAGTCTAAGGCACACCTCTTGCTGTTGTGGAGGACAACACATCAGTTCACATCCAACTGCTCCAGCTTCCTAATTTGATTAACCCATTCTATTTGGAAGCAGCCTTTGGTCTAATTCCAGGAGGAAGCTCAATTTGTACCTCTTGAAGGCTAGTGAGACATGGTAAATTGTGTTGGGTTTGTGTGGCAAGGTTTTGGTAGCAGGGGGATGACAGGGGTGGCTTTTGTGAGAAGCTACTAAAAGCTTCCCCTGTGTCCAACAGAGCCAATGCCAGCTGGCTCCAGGTCGGACCCGCCGCTGGCCAAGGCCGAGCCCATCAGCGACGGTGGTAGCGCCTCTGGGATAACGTATTTATGAAGGGGGAAAAGTTGCTGCGCAACAGAAACTGCAGCTGGAGAGAGGAGTGGGAACATGTAAGAGAAACAACTTCGCAGACGCCAAGGTCAGTGAAGAAGGAGGGGGAGGAGGTGCTCCAGGCCCAGAGCAGAGATTCCCCTGCACCCTGCAGGGAAGACCATGGTGAGGCAGGTTGTCCCCCTGCAGCCCATAGAGGCTCATGCTGGAGCAGGCACCCCCCTGCAGCCTGTGGAGGACCCCACACCAGAGCAGGTGGGTGCCCGAAGGAGGCTGTGACCCCATGGGAAGCCCGCGCCGGAGAAGGCTCCTGGCAGGACCTGTGGCCCCATGAAGAGAGGAGCCCAGGCTGGAGCAGGTTTGCTGGCAGGAGTTGTGACCCCGCGGGGGACCCGCGCTGGAGCAGTCTGTGCCTGAAGGACTGCTTGCCGTGGGAGGAACCCACGCTGGAGCAGTTTGTGAAGAACTATAGCCTGTGAGAAGGACCCACATTGGAGAAGTTTGTGGAGAACTGTCTCCCGTGGGAGGGACCCCAGGCTGGAGCAAGGGAAGAGCGTGAGGAGTCCTGCCCCTGAGGAGGAAGGAGCAGCAGAGACGAGGTGTGATGAACTGACCGCAACCCCCATTCCCCGTCCCACTGTGCGGCTGTCGGGGGAAGAGGTAGAGAAAATCGGGAGTGAAATTGAGCCCAGGAAGAAGGGAGGGGTGGGGGAAGGTGTTTTAAGATTCAGTTTTTATTTTCTTGTTATCCTACTCTGATTTGATTGGTAATAAATTAAATGAAATTAATTTTCCCCAAGTCGAGTCTGTTTTGCCCGGGATGGTCATTGGTGAGTGATCTCTCCCTGTCCTTATCTCGACCCACGAGTCTTTTATTATATTTTTTCTCCCATGTCCAGCTGAGGAGGAGGAGCGATAGAGTGGCTTTGGTGGGCACCAGGTGTCCAACCAAGGTCAACCCACCACATAAGTACTAAGCTTAAAGTATACGAGTATAAATTGGGAGGGGAGCGGCTGGAGAGCAGTGCTGCAGAAAGGGATCTGGAGATGCTGGCTGACAGCAGGCCCAATATGAGTCAGCAGTGTGCCCTGGCAGCCAAGAGGGCAAACTCCATCCTGGGGTGCATCAAGCACAGCATAGCCAGCCGGTCAACAGAGGTGATCACCCCGCTGTGTTCAGCGTTGGTGCAGCCTCACCTTGAATACCGTGTGCAGTTCTTGGCCCCACAATTTAGGAAGGATGTGAAGGTCCTTGAATGCGTCCAGAGGAGGACAACAAAGCTGGTGAGCGGGCTGGCAGGAATGTCCTGTGAGGAGCGGCTAAGGACTTCGGGCTTGTCTAGTTTGGAGAAAAGGAGGCTGAGGGGCAGCCTCATTGCTCTCCACAGCTTCCCGAGGAGGGGAAGCGGAGAGGGAGGTGCTGAGCTCTTCTCCCTGGTATCCAGCGATAGGACACGTGGGAATGGCTCAGAGCTGTGCCAGGGGAGGTTCAGACTGGATATTAGGAAGCATTTCTTTACCAAGAAGTTCGTTGATGCCCCAAGCCTGTCAGTGTTTAAGAGGCGTTTGGATAATGCCCTTAACGACACGCTTTAACTTTTGGTCAGCCCTGAAGTGGTCAGGCAGCTGGACTAGATGATCATTGTAGGTCCCTTCCAACTGAAATAGTCTGTTCTGTTCTATAAGCCATCCTACTCTGTGATGAGCTTTTCTAAGAGCAGCCTTAGGCTTGGTGTGTGCAAGAAGTGTCTGAGACAACTTTTGTATCATATATAGAGAAACGATGTGCAGCAAGCAGAAAAGAATTTGGGGCTGCCTGGTTGAAGACATAAAGCAACTCAGACTCGTAGCGAATACCGTTGTGTTGGAGATAGTAACAACCCCAGTACTCATTACAGCTGTTTTTGATGGCTTAAAGTGCTTCATGCTGGTACATTATGTTTCAGATGTTCAGAATTCATAGGATTGTATTTCAAGCTTTATAATCTCTTCCCCCCCACACACATACAATCAATACATAGCTCTGATAACAGAATGATAGATTGGTTTTGCCTTCTAATTTTATCTTCAGTAGTTTAACATTTTCGAGTCTCTTTTTTATAGCCAAGTTATCTAGTCTTTTAGAAAATTATTATGAAATCTATTTTTTCAAAGATAACGTGATTCTAGAATTTGAAGTGTTTGTATAATACCAAACAGTGTGCTCTTTATGATAAAATTGCAAAAGTTGAAAACTGCCGATGTTAAACTGTAAGCTGGGAAGAATGAAGCTTGTAATTGAAAGCTGCTGGTTTAACTCTACTGGTGCTTATTTATCTCGAGGATGGAATACAGAGAATATGTGGACATATATAAAAGTACTTTATTACCTTGCAGAAATAATTAACATTTAGATGACTCACTGCTAATAAGGAACAAAGAAGAGAACAATGAAAACATTTCTTCAAACTGGAAATTCACAAGGCATTTGGTCTAGACATAGACGACTAAGCAAAAGTGAACAATCAATGAATTAGACAATACCTTGGTTTTCAGGCCTGCCTCTTATGATTGCAGTGTGTTGGAAAATGATTTTATAACACCAGGCATTTTAATAAGAGTTGTAAGGGATATTATGTTGCACCTGCTACAGTTTTAATGGAAAAATTTTATTGATTACTCTTGAATTCAAGTCGATTATAATTATTTATAAATAAGAATTAAAAAAAATTAGTTAATTTCAGTATGTATTACATGATTTAATCAGGAAATGAACAGGAGTAATTTTTTTTTTGTACAGTGCCCTTGTAAAACTGTAGATTTGTGAGATTTTTCCGCCTACGTTTTCCAGTCCTTGTGTTTTGGTTTCTTGGGCATAAAAAATAAACATCTAGCAGTTGACATTCTAGCTACCTGGTTTCACTGAGCGTTTGAATCCCAGTATTCAATCTTCTCTACTTGCAAAAATATATATGAAAAATGTGGATGTAAGAAATCTCAGTGTTTATGCTTCTTTTTAATAGGCTCTTTTGCATAAGTAATCACACATTCCAGCTTAGTTGGTTTGGTTTTGGGTTTTTTTTTTGGTTTGGTTTTTTTTTTTAAGAAAACTCAATTAAAGGGTGGAACATTTAGTCAGTGAAAGCAGTGGGTGGTTTGAAGCAATATCTGTAGATTTGTGTCAGACATAAAGAGGGCCTATTGACCCAGATCTTTCGATCCCGCAAGTAAAAGTGGCTGAACTGTGCTGAAGCAAAAGTATTTACCAGACTTCAGAAAACTACAGAGCCAAGTCCTGATGTCCCTATGCAGCTCTGTTTCTTTGAATTTGAATCCGCTTACTCTTAGTAATTGTAAGTGTTTAAGTACCTTCAGCCAACAAAGTGCAATGGATTCCTCTTGCCAGTTTTCCCAGGAACTCCTTATGACTTTTTTGAACCAGCAATTCACCTCAATATGGTTGATATAAACAGAAAGCTAATATTCCTTCATGCTGCAAGTGTTCAGCAAGATCAGGCATACCTCTGGCCTCACCAAGATCTATGTTATTTAGGACAGGGGAGCTTCATGGAGAAAAGGGGGTAAGAGGAGAAGGGGGAATGATAGACAAAGCCAAAAGTAGTAGTAGGAATGTGTCATTCAAAAAAAGGGGGGTGCAAAGTGGATAGAGACTATTGGGATGTAGATGAAAGGCACAGAAAGATGGTGGCAGCTCAGACCTGGAGAGGCATCTATGGCCGAATGTTTCTTGGGCTGGGGGAATAAAGGAGGAGGAGAAGCCCTGAGGATCGCTTATGTGAACAAGGAGAGGAGACATGCAGCCTTGTTGCTGGGGCAAGACTGGTATAAAGGGCCAGTCAATGTAGGTAGCTGCCTATATTAGCCAGTATGGGGTGGGAGAAAAGCAAAAATGAAACGTTTATTATTCTCTAACAGTAACTATTACTTGGTAATACCAGCAACCTGGTAAGATGGGTGTATTTAGTTCTGTTAGTATTTTACTTGGAATTAGATTGGAGCAAACAGGAGAAAGCGTTTCATCTTGAGACAATAGGCAAATACTTGTGCTGGTTGGGGTAGATGAGAATTGAAAAACAGGGAGATGAATAGAGAAATGAAAATAGGGAGGTGTTATGGTTTAGGTTTTTGTTTTTTTTTTTTTTAAAAATTTAAGACTTGAATTATTACTATTAGTTTTAAATGACAGGTTTTGGAAATTTTTAGAACGCTGCAGTACGTATGATGAGAACTCTCAGATCCTGTTGATTGTTTTTTCTTTTTTTTTCTTTTTTTTGTTTTTTTTTCCTGGTAAGTGAATTTGTGCAAGGTGTATTGTAATATCAAGCCCAGGTACCCCTCCTACAGGTTGTTACGGAGAATGGCAATGATTCAGAATATATTAAAACCAAATTAAAAGATTATTTAGTGTGGCTTTATTTAATATGAAATTCCAATTTAGAATAATTTGTGTTGCAGTGTTGTTCAGCTTCTAGGGTAAATAATTTCTTTCCATTAATCTGTATAGGACTTTCTGTTGAATATGAGTAAAAATAATATAGCTGAAGAGCCTAATGGAATTTTCAGGTTCTTATCATTCATTTAGTATCAGTCATTTTATAAAATAGAATGATCTAATCTCTCGTCTACCATTTTCATTAATTACACCAACCATTAATTATTCTACTAGAAAGTGATCTAGAATACATTTTTATGATCATCTCAGTAGCTTTCTCTGGGTTAAAAGCTCAACTCTAGGATATTTGCCATAGTTAATAATGCTTGGATGGCCATTTTTATCATGAAAAGAGCAGGGATTGAAGACTATATTTCAGTAAATATTTTAGTAAAAGAGCATTGTATATTGTAAAATTTGTATCTGCTCTAAGTCACATGCTTATTGATTTATGACTAACCTTAATTTTTGAAGAGGAAGTGACTTTTGTGAGAGAACATAGGAATTTAAAGAGACTCAAATATATTTTTAGGGTAAAGCCATAAAAAAAAGAAAACACCCCTTCCCCCAAAAAACAACAACCACCCCCTTGCCCCCCAAAACCAAAACCCCAGCTGTAATACTTTAAACATTCATGTTAGCTCTTTCAATTTCTTACATGATTTTTCAGAGAAGTCTTTTGCCGTCCTATTTATACATTTTGTTCTCATTCTCTGCTTTAAATTTTCCTACTTAGTCTATTTACACTCTAATAACCATAAGCTTCAATTTTTGCTGCTGGATCCTGCTGCTTTTTAAAACTGTGAAGAGTGACATACTTTTTTCCAGCTTAGCCTTGAAGAAAAATTTTTTATGTATTCATACAGTGATGATTAAAAAGGCATATGTTCTTTGTGGTTTACAGTAAATTAAAGGTGATTTTATCATCAGTGGCATTATGGTTTTGCAAGTGCATTCTATTTAAAGTTAGAAGTAAGATTACACAAGTAATTTTAAAATCTTACTTATTTTGTTGATATATATTTTCCACAGGCAGTGGCATGGATTAGAAGACAACATCATCTTTTTTTATAAGTAAAATGCTGTGAGTTCAAATAAAAAAAAATTGTTTTTATTATTTCTGTCAAGTTCTAGAGATTCAAATCCAAGTAATTGGTTTTAATTTTTTTGTCAAGCTCTGTGTGGTTTTTGGTGATAGAAAGTTCACCAGGAGTAAGCTTTAGGTTTGAGAATTAGGAGGGGTTTAAAAGCTTCTAGAAAAATGGTAAACAATAGGGCAAAAATTAATAGGCTTTTTAAGGAACTTAATAAAAAGAAGTGAATTTAGATAGTAAACTTTTCAGCCATTGAGTAATGACTGGAGATTTTAAGAACCTCCATTTTTGAGGTTCAAAGAATTTGTTACACAAATGTAATGAATGTACAGTTCACATTTGTACAAATATATAAATTATGAATAGTTTAGAGTTGTTTCTGCCTTTACTGTAAGGAAAGATTAGGTGTCCTGATTTATTTATTTTTAATAATTTAGGATTTTTCAGAAGGAGAAGGAAAGGTATAAGGTGGAGAAAAAAGATACAGTGTGAAGACTTGCATTAAAAGCTACTGTACTCCTTTCAAGATCTTGTTTTAATACCTGATATTTACTCTTTCTCATTAAAAAGTGTTTACAGGAAAGATATTTTTGTGTTGCAGCATAGTATGATAGATTTAGAAAAAAGGCTACAGCTGCGAATGTTTTGTGTTCTTCTTTTTTTTAATACTAGCATAAAACTGCCGTGTTGTTTTTAATGGCACTGGCTAGGAGAATACCTTGCAGAACTTTGTGTCTGCCTCAGTATTTCTTTGACTTTAAATTGCTTATACATGATTATTGGAGCAACAGCAAAATAAAAATCTTGTCCAGCAGTGCACTGTACTATAACATCGTTACTGACTGCTCTCTGAGTGAACAACATTGAATCATCTCACCAGTTGTATGCTTTAGATCCATTCGCCATGATCAACAAAAGCTGAGACACAACATGGTGGACCCAGAGTAAATGGCAGGACACTTCTGAAAGCATCTGCCCATCTTTCTGTGGGCGCAGATGGCTTAGTTGAGGCAAAGGTCAAAGGATTTCCAAGATGTCTGACATGGCAGAGCTCTTTCTCTGTAATGCATTTTCAGAAAATAAAGGGGACACAACCTTAGGCTGATTTGACCTTCTGGATGATGGAAGGGATAAATAATTCCCACACAACATCTCTATTAATACTCCTGAACGAGTGTAAGACATGCATGCTGACTTTTTGTTCTTTGAATGAAAAAAGGTCTGGAACTTCAGTAGATCCAAATGGCAGTGCCATTCATAAGATCTGGCATTGTTCTGCTTCCTCCTGGAAGACAGGGGGTTCACTTTGTTGCTAAAACTTTTGCCCAGATCCGTAATTTTTTTCTTGTCTGACATCTTTCTGATATTTTGAAGAAACATCTGTTTTACAGTAGCATTAGCTCTTTGCTTTAGCCATTGCATTAAATCTAATGGAAGACCAAAGTACTTTAAAACCTCTGTCCTCATTGTAAAATCAAAAAAAAGAAAAAGAAAAGAAAAGAAAAAAACCAAAGCAGGTGCTCGCACTCTTTTCTTCTGCTGAATTAGCACCTCTGATAGTGAGAAGAAAGTTATTCTGGATTGGAAGTAATTTTGGGGGAGGAGTTACATTTTGGGAATCTCCTTCCTATTAGAGTAGTAGATGAAATGGGTAGAACAGCTAAGCACTTTGGGGTTCATAAATCTTGTGATCTTTGCTATATTCAGTTTTAAGAGGAGTGAAGGAAGGTCACTGTCGTGGTTTAACCCCAGCCAGCAACACAGCACAACGCAGCCGCTCACTCGCTCCCCCCCCACCCAGTGGGATGGGGGAGAGAATCGGGAAAAAAAA
>JAVKLA010000053.1:6919861-6944375 GCA_034782735.1 Sagittarius serpentarius | reverse complement strand
CATACCACACTGAAAACACAGCACTGTACCAGCTACTAGGAAGACAATTAACTCTATCCCAGCCAAAACCAGGACAGTCGCTTTCCCCTATCCTACAGTGGGAGTGTTAGGATAATTCAAGTGCCCCAGTCTCGTCAGTGTCTGCTGGATGTGCTATCAGCATGTCTTTCAAATAGGAGTTAAGACTTCCAGGGATGTAGGCTTAGGCAGGTGCTTAGCTACTGGGCTAGAAACCAAAGCTGTTATGGGTGTGCCCAGGAAGCAACCTTTCTAAAGCAAACAAGCAGATACCTAAAGAACATAGACACATCAAAAAATCAGCAGGTTTTCTGGATAGCAGTTTTGGACCTGAACACTTAAGTTTTTCTAAGGTGACAGTTTGCTTAAAGCTTTCTTTGCTTCTGGTGTTCTGCCCAAAACATGATGGCATTTCAGAGCAAAAATACCTGTTATTTGTTTAGCTGTTCTGTGCACACAGAATGCTGGAATTGCATTTAAATAAAGGCTGTCATGAAAATGTAAGTTGATCTGACTCTACAACCTCTGGAAACAAAATTTAATAAAGTTAGTATATTTGTTAAGATAAATACGGTTTGATCTCTAACCCCATCTTTACTGAGATTAATTTAAAAAATTTTTTTTGAAGATCCAGTAATTTTGCATTTTATTCATTTCTCTTCCCCTTTTAAGTCAGTACCAGGATTGTTATAAAAAATTTACAAATAATCAGTTGGTATTTCCACATATCTTGCATATATATGCAATATTTTCAGCTGGAAGCAAGTCTGTTGTAAAGGCTACTTGTTTTGACTGGTGCGCCATTCTAATGTAAAGATCAAAGAGGAAGAGGCAAGCATTCAGTCTATTCTGGGCTCCCTGACCTCTATCTCATGTCCCCAGTGTTTGAAACATATCCATAGGTAACGAAGATGCTCCTGTGCTTAAAGCCCATGTGCAATTTGAATGGCAACCAACCCAGACATGCTGCTTCATACAGACGCCCATTCATGCTAATGCCTGCACAGAACAAATGAGAATAATTCATGATTATGGGAACAATTAAAAGCCATCTGGATTTACAATGACATTTATGTGTACAATATTTGACAACATTTCTTATTTCTATTGAAAGTAACTATTTGCATTCCCATGCTCTGTCATGACAGTATGCAGGGTATCACAAGAGATCCTGAAGGAGGTAGCCATTTCCTATCAGTGAATTTTCCACTAACTCTTTCACCTGTCAAGCCACTTTCAAATGTTTTCCTGAGTGTGTGTAATACTGCCCATTTTGAAATAGCCCCCAGATACATTAATTAAAGACAGACCCTTAAGAAATATGTGCCTGAGTTGCATTAGTCTGACTACATTGAAAGTCACAGGAGGTAGTTGCCCAGTTCCTCTACTAGTTCTTGGTAAGTAACTTTATCTCTCATTCTTTTTGCTTGCGGGTTTATATATGTATATACCTCTATTTTATATATAATATATAAAAATGTAGGAATGCTTTTACATCTATATACCAATCTCTAGCAGTGACTTCTGAAATTACAAACAATTTGATAGAGTTTTGTGAATGTTTTGACCAAAAAGCACAATTATTGTACAAAGCACTATGAAAAAGCAGTTCTGCTTTTGTGGTATATGCTAGCATTCAAGTAGAGAAATACTTTATTCTGGGAAAAATGCACAAAATTCAGGTGAGAGATTTTATGGAATATAATTCTCAAAGCAAAATAAAGCTGTAACGTATTAAAACAACACACTTTGATATGCCAATTTAGTCTGCGTATAGTTTAGCAAAGTATTACAAACAAGGTGATAAAATGCCTAGTGAACCACTGGAAAAAGATTGCTAGTATTGAGCAGTAAGCCCAACATTTAACACACCCACCAGCTACAAGGACACACAGTTTGTGTCTTTACTGCTTTTGATGTGTATTTGTTCATATTTAAATATATTTAAATTGTTTAAATATAAGGCAAAATGCTGAACATTTGCTTATACCCATTGATTCTACCCACTTACTCTTGCAACAAAGAACATTTCCTGTATTACCTCTCTTTGAATCTTACCACTCTCCAAGGAAAAACATTTGTATATGATTATAGACCTCCTTTCTCTTAACCTGTGTTAGTGGTAGTGTCGCTTCTCCTGCTGTTCCAGTAGCAGCACCCCATATGTGGTGAGAAACCTTCTTCTGTGCCTGTTTCAGACTGATTTCAGTCTTCTTGAACGCTGCTTCAGCAGGATATGCCATTCTAGTTGAGTTCTCCCTAGTGTCTTGTACACTAGCGCTGCGTTCTTTGACTGCTGGTATAGTCTCTGCCCAAAATATCCTATTATTTTGTTTGTCTTTCTCACTGTTGTGTTAGAGTAGGGCTGAATGGCTAGTTCATAGTCCCCTTGAGTGGTTTTAATTTCTTTTTAGTGTGTTTACAATGTAGAGATATGTGTCTAAGCTGATCGCCCTGGACTCCTCCGGTAGTCTCAGAAGTCACTGGAGATCAAATTATTGAAATCTAAGGCACGATTCGTTTAATCTTAAAGAAGGTGTCTAACAGGTCAAATGAATCACACCTTAAAATGCTTATTTCCCTTCTCTGAGTAAAAAACAAACAAACTTGTATGTCAAGGATAGATTTAGACATTGCAGATATCCAAATCAAGAGAAAAAGAATTTGACTTCTTGTGATTCAGAATACTTCCCCTTTTTTTTTTTTTTTTGCATTTACGTCTTCACATTTTCATTTCTTTTCCACTGCTCAAGTACATTCTTTTAATGTTACATTTTAAATCTCTAAGCATATCTCTCAACTTTGTCTTCATCACATGGACAGGCATTGGGTTAAACACAGGACTAACAGGGTAACGTTACATCTTTTTATGATATCTTACAGCTTTAAAATATATGTGTAAAAAGATCTTGTGCTTCTGAAATGTGAAATGAAGTTAGGAGATTTACACTGCTGTAAGAGTAGTAGGCTGTAAGAGCCCATCTCACTGCCATAGAATAATATTGCAAATAGTCCTCTCACTTATTTTAATTGTGCAGATCAGAACATGGATGAATCTCCAGTATAAAACAAAGTGAATCAAGACAGGGCGAATGCATCCTTTAGCTGACAATTTTATTTATTATGCAGATACACAGACACCCCTCTGCATGAGCGGGTTATTTGTCTGTCATTTCTTGTTTATAGTAATGAGTTCACTTTGTTTTAGTTTGTCAACTTTACATCTATTCATTAAGCTATAGATAGTTCTAATGAGCCCCGTGAAGTTTATTAGGAACTGAAAGTGTATGCAGAATAAAGCAGTAAGATATGATGCGTGGGCTGTTTGCTTTCATGGCATCTCCAACATAAAGGTGTAAGATGCTTGTAAAATATTTTGAGATCCTTAGGTTAAAGCTGACTTAGCCTAAATTAAAGCATGTGGATTTTATATATGTGATGATGTGTACACATACAGGTATATATTGACAGGCAAAGCCCTACACAAACTGAATATATGACTGTGTTGTGAATATTCAGGCAAGTAGTTATATACTATAGGGATAATATTCTTGAGATAATACATTAAACATATGCTGGTGATCAAATGAAATATACAATAACTGAATTAGCACTATAACTTCTCAATTTCGACTCTTATTTTCTCTGCTACCCAAAGTAAGTTTCAGTGGTTAATAACAGTGCTGTATCCAAGGTTTCTCAAAACGCTAGTGTGTTACAGTATGTTTCTGTACTGCAAAGAGCTACGCTTAAAGAAGTGTTGCTAGTCAGTCCCCAAAAAAATGAGTCAGGGTCCTTTCTTATATCTCTGTTATCTCCTCATCTTCAAATCCATGTGCACCACTTAATCACTGCTACTGCAGTAGTAGAACGTAGTATCAGCTCCAGCCAGTCTTTCACTTCATTCGTCTGCTGTTTTGTTCCCTTTAAAGATTTCCGTACAAGTCACTGAGAGAACTTTCTTGAGAAGATTCACATTAATCAGCCAGTAAGCTTATATATCTGAAAAAAAAAAAAGAGTTCCGCCTTCCTTTTCTTCCTTTCCAAGGTCTAACAGTTGCATACAAAAATGACCTCAATGCAGGAGCCTGACTTGGTTACAATTACAAGAGCCTTCTGCATGACTTGAGCTAGCTAATTAAAATTCTCATTAAAGTTTGAGCCATTGAAGCAAAGAGCCAATATATCATTTCTCTCCACTTTACAGTGTATATATATTCAGCATCTAATAGCCTTCATAGAGATCATTGCATTCATTCATAAGGCTGTTAAGTAGAAATACTCTGACCCATATTTCCAAAAATGTCCCTTGTATTTGGCATAATTGCAATGTTCTGGACTCATAAAGCCCATCCAACAAAGTCTTCAGTGTACCTGCACATGTGGTTTCTGTTCAGTTAGTTAGGATGTAAAATTTTCCAGTCACTGAAGATAACTGCTTTTGACTGTTTAGCCCCAGCTTCTGATGCATGTGATCGTAGGATTCTTCTCTGATGTCTCAAAAGTTGCAAAGCTACTTACATTGTGTCAGACTGGGAGTCTTCCTTGCCTATATTGCTCTTTGAGGGTGCACCTCTTCTTCTAGACATCTCAGCCCAAAACCTGGTTTTGCATGGTGTTGAAAAGGTATTGCATACTTGAAAGTAGCTACCCCTGAGTTTTTATATTTAACAGATAAAAGTTAAGCACACGTATATACAAATATATGTTGTTTGGGTTTGTGTGTACATACGTGGGAGGAGGTGTAGTCTAGAGCTCTGTATATAAATGCATCTCCATGAAGACTGTAATCAGAGAAACAATTTCTTATTTTTAGAGGCTAACTCAAGTTCAACAGTGGAAATTATTTCTTTTTTCCCCTTTCATCTCCATGGACTTCCAGCCATATCTGCACACAGAACTGTTACACAGTTGTAGCGAGAAAGGAGTGTAATTCACACTGAAAACAGCTGTAAGTCTTCAGTTTAGACCTATTAGCACTGCCTCTAACCATTCTGATGGTGAAGACTGTTAATTTGCATAGATGCCACTCAGAGGGTAGTCACCTCCAAACTAAAGAAAAACTGGTCTGATTTCAAACATATCTTACTGTCCTTTTTATTTTTAGTATGTTTCTGTGTTTAATGGATTAACGAGTGGATTGGAAGGTGTAGTGAAGCTAACATTTTTTAATTAAATATTTTCACTTCTTTTCAGTATACATCTGCTCTGACCTATGATGCTGTTCAAGTGATGACAGAAGCTTTCCGTAATTTGCGTAAACAAAGGATTGAGATCTCCAGAAGAGGAAATGCTGGAGATTGTCTTGCAAATCCAGCTGTACCCTGGGGTCATGGTGTAGAAATAGAAAGGGCATTGAAACAGGTAGCTTCCCTGGAGTGAATGCTGGGATGAGTGCATGTGTGAAATTCTCTATAAATGCTTGAAAAGAACCTTCCAGTCTCCTAACCTGCCTGGAACTTGCTGGGAATAATGTGGAAGTGAACTCCTCAAGAACGTGTCTCATACTAAGATAATATATTGCTTATGGGAGAGAGGCTAAACTGAATGTTTTTGGAATATCAGTACTCATTTATGGAAATACAAAATGTATTTTCTAAAAAGAAACAAACAATTCTTCTACCACTTTCATCTTCGTCTATATAGGTTCAGGTGGAAGGTCTAACAGGGAATATAAAGTTTGATCAGAATGGAAAGAGAATCAATTTTACAATAAACATCATGGAACTCAAAAGTACTGGTCCTCGAAAGGTAATTTGAATTGTCTTACAGTGTCTTTAAAGGTTTTGCTGTGCTAAGCAACGGGTTAAGGTAGGTAAACAAACACTAGAGATTAATTAAAGCATGAGTTGTGATAATATTTATTTATAGGTGTATTCTACACTGGTCTTGCAGAACAAAGTAAAAATATGTAGTATTTCCTTCTAACAAATACAAGTTGTTATTTCTGGTAAGTACTACATAAGAGTATTTTCCTTTCAGTTTTGTGGATTAAACTTTCTACTTTCTGATCTGAATTGCTAAATGTGAGCCAGTATTGGGGGAAATATGCTTCTGAATGACAAAGACAGAATACAGCTTTTCAGTGATATTTCTTTAAATATGATTACCTTTCTGCTCTAATTCCAAACCTTTCAGGAAAAGCCAGTTTCTCATGTCTTCCTAATCTGGAGTATTTCATAACCCTTTCAGTCCTACAGTGTGTGATGTTAATACTAAAACCTGTTAATATGTGAATGAAAATGGTATACCTGTGTTAGACAAATTAATGTGAACAAACGTCATTAGTCCAATCTTTTTACTATTTGTTATAGTCTTTAACTACATAAATAGAAATATTTACACTGGTAAATCCATAGCTAAAATACTCCTCTGTGAGCATAAATCAAGGACATAGTAATAACATGCTTTACCTTTTCTGTGAAAGTTAATATTCACTGGTGTCTGTGCATCCTATAAACTCTCTTTAGATTGGATATTGGAGTGAAGTGGACAAAATGGTTGTGAATCCTCTTGATGGCCCTCTTGGAAACGAATCTTCAGGACTAGAGAATAAGACTATTATTGTCACCACTATTTTGGTAATTAACCTCGTATTTTGTCAGAAGACAGTTTGTCCTACAGTGATTTGTTTCTCATCATTATGTTAGTTTAAATATACTGTCTTTTTATTATTTGAGGTTGTGACCTGTTACTTATTATGATAAATAAAATCTGGAAATTAAGGAAATGTATGTGATTCAGTATGCAGTTTTGTTCTGTAGAAGTCAAACGGTCGTTGATTGAACATCCTAGAAAGTTAAAATTTTTAGACCTGAAGATGGAAGTGAAATACCTGCTTTCAAAGGAGAAGAACTCTGTCTGAGAGGCAGAACCATAGTGTTAGTTTTAGAGAACAGATTTTGCCAAATCATGAAGAGACTGGTTCTTATGCTTCAGAAATGTAGCTGCTAAGGACTGGTGAATAGTGAAATAAAACATGAAAAGTTGTATTCTAGTTGTCTAGAGAATAATACTATGTACTGTCACAGGACAGCATTTTCCTGTAAGTTGCTTTATCAGTTTGGACAAGTCACAGGCTAGCATAGGAATTCTACTGTATGCAAGAATCGTTTGGTAACAACTGAGCAAAAAGGAGATACATTAATATGATTTATGATTCATCACCAGTTTTGCTGATGAAAGAGCTTTACTTGCATAGTTATAGGTATTTTACCTATTGTTTGTGTAGTAATTCAATAAAGATACAGCCTGGGGAGCCTGAAGTGTTTTCCCAGGGAGGGATGTGGTTGTGAAGTAGGAAAGAATTTTCTTGTATTAAGACAACAACAAAAGCAACTAAATACTTTTGCCTTCTTCTATCCAAACTGTATGAGAGAAAGAAACTGATTTTGGAACTTACTCTTTCTTCTCTGAATACGTAACTCCTGTTAACATTCATGGTCATTATTAACATACTGCTGGGAATCACTATACCTGTAAGTATTATTTGTGTATGACTGTGGAGAATGCAGCTTTTAAATGTGTTAAGGACATGTCACATTAATAATTAACAGCTAACATACAGCATGTATGATTCAGATGTTATCTATCTTCTCTCTTTTTTCAAATGTAAAAGGAAATGTATTAATCTATGAAGTGCACAACTGATGCATCTGTCTCTTTACCAAGTAGCTAAGGCAAGTTCTTTCTGTGCAGGAGTCCCCGTACGTCATGATGAAGAAAAATCATGAAATGCTTGAAGGAAATGATCGATATGAGGGCTATTGTGTGGACTTGGCTACAGAAATTGCTAAACACTGTGGATTCAAATATAAGCTCACAATTGTTGGGGATGGCAAGTATGGGGCGAGGGATGCAGACACGAAAATCTGGAATGGGATGGTTGGAGAACTTGTTTATGGGGTAAGAAAATCTTTTATAATAAAGCCATGAAAGTTGACTGGTGGAAGGAGTGGGGTTTGCTTTAGTTTTCTCTGTAGAGTGGAGGAAATTATCTAATTACTTTGATAGAGAATTAGTAACTTGTATTGGCATGAAAAATTTTGAAAGTAAAACATGGAATTAGATTTTAAATGCAAATGAAGTTGGGGGGAAGTGAGTGCATGTTTCATGCTTCTGACCAGGTGAAAGGCAATGTACTTTACTAACACTTTTAAATGTTATATACTTTTAAAAGGGCATGTGTAAAAAGGGAAGCTTGGAATATGCCAACCATATGGTTATATGTATTTCAGTAAGATGAGTTTCAACTAAAAATTTCTGAAATTTTCCATAGGATGTTCCTGGTGAAATGAATGTTGCTGGTGTCTCTGCTGTCCTATTTTTCATTTGTGAAATGCAATAGAAACTAAACCATTCTTTGCTCTGATCACTGTATTAGTTATTAGTTGCTTTTTTCCTTCCTTTACAGAAAGCCGATATTGCAATTGCTCCATTAACTATAACATTGGTGAGAGAAGAGGTGATTGACTTCTCAAAGCCCTTTATGAGCCTGGGGATATCAATAATGATCAAGAAGCCTCAGAAGTCCAAGCCAGGAGTGTTTTCATTTCTTGATCCATTAGCATATGAAATCTGGATGTGCATTGTTTTTGCCTACATTGGGGTCAGTGTAGTTTTATTCCTGGTCAGCAGATTTAGCCCATACGAGTGGCACACTGAGGAGTTTGAAGATGGAAGAGAAACGCAAACTAATGAATCAACTAATGAATTTGGGATATTTAATAGTCTCTGGTTTTCCCTGGGTGCCTTTATGCAGCAAGGATGCGATATTTCGCCAAGGTTGGTTACTCACCCATTTCAACTTTGTGCATTTTTGGTCTCAGCCATCTCAGCCGGAGGAGGTTCATGGTGCATATATTTTCACTCTCAGAAAGAAATTAATCGCTATGTTTTTTGCTTCCCTAAAATCACAGAAGTCCTTGAAATAAAAGCAGTTGTCTGTGACATAGGGTTATGATGTATTTGATCGATACTGTCTTAACGTCGATCATACATTTGCTAAGTGAAGTTATATACACCATGCAGAGACTGTAAAATGCATAAGGTTCAAGTCATTCCATGCCTTCTTGGAGGGGTACCGTGTTTTTGCTGCATATTCCCATTTTACAGTTGACAGTGCATATAGTTCACAACAACTGTAATGGGAAAAAAGGGTAACATACTAGTTACGAACTACACAGGCAGCACTTCCCCTCTAAAACTCACTACATATCATAACACAGTTATTAACCCACTGTTTTTCTACAGGAGAGCCTTGAACTGAAATAAACGTCATGTGATGGCTCTAATTTCATGTGAATAGTTGCAAAACCACTGCTTGTTTTCCATGGCCTAGTTTTAGAAAAGTCACAAGGAGATCGCTAAAATGAATTTGAAAGTCCAGTTTATAAATGCTTAATTCCTCATGGATTTTCACCTACTTTATTAGGGACAACTGTAAAGCACTTATGTTAATTCCTTTGCAGCTCATTAAATATTCTGTTTCCCTTTTGCACAAGTGGTTCTAGCCTTGATTCAGCAAAGTGGTAAGTAGGTAGGTAAATACTTGCTGCTTGAAGGAACTATAGTAACAAGTGAAATAGGGCAACTGGGTTTAAAGAACTCAAATCAGAAGACCTACCTAATTATACTAAGCAATTTAACTTTCTTCTAAACATCGTAAAGTAAGACAGGGAACAGGTCAGTTTCTAGAGAGTCTAGTGGTTAGTGTGCAAAATAAATAACACCAAGGGAGCATTTCTTAAATATAAGTCATGCATCCCAAAAGGCAACAGCAGGTTTTCAAGTTGTTCTACTGTGGAAACAGCAGAGCATTTATTGTGTGAGAACTTTAGCAATTCTGTGTAAAGGCTGGTATATCACAGTGAGATATGCCAGCCTTTATGGTGAATGATGCCATGGATTTGGCATATAACACAGCAAGAATTGTACACAATGAGACAGTGAAGAGAGAGCAAATTGTGTCAGGTCATGAGAAGCTGGGTTAATTTCAGTCCTGTGGGGTTTTTGTATCGACTACACCCTTCAAAGGTTTAGTTGTCTGCAACGTCCCCTATTAGCTACAAAATTATTTTTATTGAATCAAGGCCACAGTAGAATAACGATCTTTTTTAATATTATTATTTTACTGGCTATTAAAGCATGACAGTTGTTGTGCATGGTTTGATAACTTTTGAAAGGTGATGTAAGAATAATGATAGTAAATGGTCATCGTAAAAGGTGCATGAAACTCAAATCATTTTGGAGATTCATGATTTAGTTTCAGTGAAGTGTGTAACAGCACTTTCTTTCATTACAAACATATTTTTGAGGAAAGCGGTTAGTTTGTATATTATCTGTTTATTATAAAAATAGAAAAGGGCTGAAAATACCTCAGTTATTTTTGTTCTTGCACCAAAACTATCAGTATGGAATTTCAACTCCCCGCAAATGAATCAGAGTAGGTATGAAGAGTATCTTCAGGCATCAGCAAAATATCTTTATGAAATTAAATTTCGCACTATTAGTACTATAATTTCTCTAATAAAAATGACAACCACTGTAAGAATTTTAGAGTAGACAGGTAACTAGAGCTTCTTGACTCTGAAATAGAAGGTTGTGCTGAGTAAGACTGGACCACCTGGAAACTGGTCTGCAATAGCAATCCCCATGTTGTCATCATGGGTAGCACAGAAACAATGGAGTAGAATAGAATAATAGATTATATGATAATGATAACTTACAGAAATGTTTTCCTCATCTTTTTTGAGATGTGAATGTACTCTCAGTACTGCTATATAATACCTTTGTAAGTATAAAATGTGGTGCACAAATTTAAGTAATAGTGCACAGAAATTGTTATTTCAGTGTTTAAGGATCTGATGAATGAGCTGCTTGTAAAGTGTGGGTTCATACTAGCGTGTAAAATAAATTATTTATTTAACTGGGACGGACCTTATGGGAAAACTTTGAATACAAATGACACCCAAAAAAATTTTACTTATAAAATGTCGTGTGGGAGCATAATGTCTGGATTGGCATTGAGCTTATTCTTTTTTTACAAAGTCGGTGGCAGCTTTTGTTTGCTGACAGATCATGGGCTTTTGAAGATTATTATCACTTCTAGCAGGTGTCATCAGTACAATATAAAGTGCCATAAAATTGGCAGTTGTTAAATACACATTGTCAGAGATTTTACCTTGCAAATATATATTTATCGTATAATTCACTTTTAATTGTAGAATTATGTTATACTCTGATTACCTCCATGTCAAAATAAGTATGTAATATTTTTTCAAAGGTGACAGAAAGCATGTTTGCAGAATACATCTCAATTTAGAAGGAACTTGAAATACTTTATTTTCTATGGTCCTTTTCAATAACATGTTCTGGACCTTATCTGACTTGATTTTCATGTAGTACAGTGAATTAATGAGTCTGTTGTGACATGGAATAAATCTTTTAATGTCTGAATTATCACAGAGATTTTATACAATAGCAATTAGTAAAAATAATTTGTCCAGAATTGGTTCTATTTATTTTTGTTCCCAGTTTAATAAATCAGCTTTACTTAATTATCATGTTTAAATGTATATATATATAGTTATATCTATGTCTCATCTATATAAATATTTTGTCAGAATTTGAAGTCTCATTCGCAATACAGTAGGCTGGGTGTAATTTGTAATTTGTTTACTTAATAGACAGAGGAGGCACATCAAGACATACTTAAGTTACTGCAATGCTTTAGTACTAGACTTCCAACTACATGCACATTTCTGCCAAATAATTAAGCACATCTCCAAAGATTATGTACTTCTTCCTATAATGTCTTGTTTGGAAACGGAGTAGTAAGTAATTTCAAAGTTTAAAGGATCATTAAAAAAATGTCAAGTTTGACAATAATGGCACTATCAATATTTCTCTTCTATTAGTTTTCTAGAATTGAAAATCATTGAATTTCTCTAGTTGTGTGCTCTATACTGTTTTATATATTTTCTTGAGTTCTCTTTTCTTCTCTCTTCTTGAGCAGGAGATGCAAATCAAAGATCCATAAGAGCCCACCTGCTGCAGTTAAAAACCATCAGATTATTATTGTTTAAAAATATACTTTCTTCACCATTTTTCTGTATTATCACTGATTGTTTCATGTCTAGTCCTCAGTTTGTTAAATGCTTGTATCTTTCAAAAGTTGTGTGCATTTTTTAGTTTATGGGTATTCCCTGGGCCAGTTTTTATTGCAAATAATGCTATTTATTTCTCAGTATAGATTGTCCACAGCAGCATACGCCATTGTTTTGTGGAAATCAGTCTTTGTCTGAATGTCTTAGGAAAATAAGCAAGCTAAAGGCAAGCAATTAATTGCAATTTTTAAGCAAGCAATTTTTGAGTGCATACTGGTTTACCTGAAAGCACTGTTTCACTGATTTTGTTTGATCCTCTTCATAATGTCACACAAAATCACTTCAGAGGGAATGACAGGCTTGTGTGTTAAATATCACACATTATGATGGGAGCAGTTTCCTTTCAGGGTGTTCAGAACTTTGAAGAACTGGATCACTAAATTCTCCCTAAAGTAAACTCTGGAGTCCCGATTTCAGCAAAGTCCAGGAGATGTAGTGGAGTATGCCTTGATTTCCCACCTGATTAGTATGCAGAGCTGCGCTATGATACAGCCTGAAATGCTTCCCTATAGTATAATGCATCATTTGCATAAAACTGATAACGTGTTCCTTTTTGGGACTTTCATTTCACTTTACAAATCCATTTCATACTTGTTATTAGATCCCTGTCTGGGCGCATTGTTGGAGGTGTGTGGTGGTTCTTTACCCTCATCATAATCTCATCCTACACGGCTAACTTAGCTGCCTTCCTGACCGTTGAGAGGATGGTGTCTCCCATTGAAAGTGCAGAGGATCTTTCCAAGCAAACAGAAATTGCTTATGGGACATTAGATTCTGGCTCCACTAAAGAGTTTTTTAGGGTAAGAATTTCTACTTTCTAGATTTCTGTTTTGTTTTAAATAGGTCTTCACTCATGTAAATGTGTTTTCCCTAGGCT
Source organism: Sagittarius serpentarius (assembly GCA_034782735.1). Classification (NCBI taxonomy): domain Eukaryota; kingdom Metazoa; phylum Chordata; class Aves; order Accipitriformes; family Sagittariidae; genus Sagittarius; species Sagittarius serpentarius. The sequence goes on along the minus strand of JAVKLA010000053.1, from coordinate 6,931,313 downwards.
TTGTTAAAAAGTTGCTATGAAAATGTGATATGTGCAGCCTAACTCACAAGTGGTTTTGTTTATTCATTATCGTTTCATTTATTACCTATATATAAATATAAGGGTCATGTTATAAATATGCAAAGCAAAAGTGGCTGCAAGGAATTACTTAAAAAATATTCCACTGTAAAGTAAAAACCAAGATATGTTCAGAGAAGGGAGCTGGTGGTGTTCATCTGAGCTGTGAGACAGGAGCTAACGATTATAAACAAAGCTAGTAGCTGTACTATATTTTAGGTAGTCATGCAGTGAATAGGGACATGGGAAGGTGCACAGTCATGTTTTAGTAAGTATTTAACATGATTTTTCAAGCTTGCAGATGGGGAATGGGATATAACCCTGTTGGCTGCTGTAGTAAATCCATGCCTGCTTTTGAAAACAGTTACTATTTGTATTTGCATTACAGTAATGCCTTGGAAGCCTGTCAGTCCTCACCTTCTACCTCCATGTATTTCAGTTTCAAACATTCATGAGACTGCCAATGTGTGAGTCTTAGGCTGTCCTTGAGACACCAGCTAACATGGTGAAATCCAACCAGCAAATGAGACGTTAAGGCTGCTGGGAAGAACACCATGACTGTTTTGCCTTGTCTGTGTGTTCTGTGTGTCTCTCCCTGTAAGATGGAAGTGGATCTGAAGTGCTACAAATACGAAAAACCTGTTATTTTCATGTTTTTCAATGGATAGTGATTGTGTTAGGTTTAAAGAAAATGTATTTTAAAATAGTTGTAAATATTATGTTTACATTTCAAACGTAGCCTGCCATGAAAGTGAAATGAAACAAGTTCTCACAAATATTTTTTAGGTATAGTTAGAGCGGTAACTGCTAGAGTATGGTTTTCACTGCATACTGTAATGCATACTTAACTGGTAATGTTAGGAACCATATTTGTTTCAACTGTAGAAAAGCATTATTTTCTCGATTTTGGTGATAGGTCCAGTAATAAGACCTGCTGCTGATTGTATTCCTGTTGGCTAAACCAAAACTAACATCAGGTGTGTAAGCTAGTAAAAATGAGATTGGGTTTGTGCTAAGAGTATTTAGAAGCATTTAGAAGCATACAAGCATGTGTTTCTGGTTTTGTGAGCGTAAACCTTTCAGATCATGCCTATACGGGGTATTGAATGTGAACTAACAGTAGGTCAGTTCTTTTGAATTGCTTATCTTTAGAGACTTTTACGCTTTCTTTAAAAATAAAAAACATTTGTATGTGCATGCATCAGTATGTAGCAGTGTTTCTGGTGATTACCTGAGCATTAATAACATATTTTTGTAAAAATCAGGTGGAGGCTTTGTGAGGGTATTCTTCATCTTTTGTTAAGTTAGCTTTGGCTCTGAACAAATAAGGCTATAATGATCTCTGGAAATTTCTTTTCAGCAATTTCTATCACAAACCAGTTGGTGCATTCTGTGTAGTGCAACTTCTTAGCCTGATGGCTCTATCTACTCTTGGCTAAAAATCACTTAAACTTGCCCAGTTATTTTTCAAGAAATAACAGCTGTCAGAATTTCTTTCTAGGACACATGAAACTCAAGTTTCAAGGATGAAACTCTCTGTGCTGAAGGCAACATGAAAGCAGTCTCTAGCACTGAGGAGACTAAAATTTCACCCAGAGTATTTCTCTGTGGTGACTGGATTGGAGTGGATGTGTGATTTTTATATGACCTGAAATTAGGACTCAAATTCTTGGAAGAGCTGAAAACAACTTGAGTATTTTTCTAGCAGCAAGCTAAAATGGACTGTCTTTTTGTCTGTCGCTGTCATGAATTAAAAGAAACATTTGGGGTTTTTTTCACAGTTAGCCTGTTTTCTCTTCAAGAAGTGGCATTATTTGCAAGTTTGTTTTCTATTGATGGAATGTATACTGGACCTAAATCTTCAATAGTAGACCTCTAATTCCTGGAACAGCAGAAAATTGGAGATCATTGTGTACTGGGAATGAGAACAGTAAACTGAATTTTGTTTGCTACTGAAACATGTTTTCTGATCATACTTCACACAAGTGAAAAAGAGATGTTTCTCAGCATTTTCCAAAATGGAATTCTCAGCAATAAGCTAGATTGTGAAAGTTAGCTGAAAAATCCTATCCTGAATAGCTGAATGTATGTATGCAATGATAATGGAAAGAGGTGGGTTCTCGTCTTTGTCCAGCTTCTGTGACTGCTTAAATGACATGAACTTGTTGAGATGTTACGTTAGCTTGGGTATGTCAGGGTTATTGCATTTGCTTGTTCTCTGTTTTGTTCTAGGATTCTAGTCTTTCAGCCACCTATGGTAGGTACATACTAGTCATGTCTGCAATGGCTGTGGCTGGCTCCAGTGGCTACCAAGGTGAATAGAGTAATCCAGATACAGGTTAGAAAAACCCAGGTGGAGGAAAGATAGTGGGTCACCACACACCCTACAGACAGTATGGGAGTAGGCATACAAGCTAGTTCATATCACTTGACTTGGAGGTAACAGCCTTGGAACTCATGACAAAAGATGTATTGCGTTTGCACTTTACCCTCTTTTAGGTACATACTCCCTAGCTTTAAAGGTAGTACAGACTAGTAGGAGATACTCTTGCCAACAGTGAGTAGAGCATCAGTTGGCACTGAATCAAGAAACGTAACTGAGAAAAAGGGATGAAAGGGCATGGTAGTCTAGTGTTCCTAGTGCTGCTTTAAGATGAGAAGCAGAAGCTTGGTACATCCTGCATAGAAAATACCAGTGCAGAAATAGTGGATTTAAAAGTATTTTAAAAAGACAAAAAAAAAAAAAAAAAAAAGGAAAAGGTAATGACAGAGCTTTGCTGAGCAGTAAACATCAGCAGGAAATTATTGCATCTTCGTAATAATGTTACAGATACACAATTTTTCTGTAATGGCAGATCTGTCAGGTCTCTTGATTATATATTTGTAAATACCAGAATGTGTAGTAGTTTTCCTGAGGAGATCTCAGCTTTGCTACTAGCAGAACTGTGAGTACAATCTGAGGCTTCAGAGTTCTGTTCCACCGAGTTGGGATACTTACCACATCTGATACTAGTGCCTCTGTCTTACGGATAGTGCTTTTAGAGTTCTTAGTGCAACTGAAAGCCTAAACAAAGATATATATTGCATTGCTGCTGCATTTTCTCTTGGCTTTACAACCTGAAGTAATAGGGAAGACACTGAAGAAAATGTGTGTGGCTGTGGTTTTCCAGAAGTGCATTGTTTTTCTCAAATCAATAGTGGATTGTAGTGGTGAGAATGTGAATAGGACTGCAAGCACAGCTTGGAAGATCCAGGAGTCATTTCATTTGATCTTGTCCAGGTGCATCATCTCATTAATTGTCAGATCACAGATACTACTTGATGGAGCAGTAAATGGTGGGGCAGTGGAATTTCATCACTCCGGTACGTACTATTGACACTATACACAGTCATGCAGTAATTTTTACCTTCAGTGATTTCTCGGGAGCTGCTGTAAATGCAGTTGAAGTATGCATTAGCCAAGACACATAATTGAACTTTGAAGGGAAAAAAAGTCACTAACCCAAGAAGACAGACTACTGCTTGCCTAACATTGCAGAAATTAATTTTAAAGCATTGTCTGTATGTGTTAACTCCCGAAGTTGTCATGCTTACTTTCATGGGCTACAGCACTGGAAGAAAGAAATAAAGTACAACTGCGTAAGTATGCAAGCTTAACATTCACTGGAACATTTCCCTGCTTTCCACCTGCTTGAAGGCATATTGAAAATTAATATCAGAGTGATAGAGAACGAAAGCTAATTACTTTTAAAATTCAATCATGTTTTTGCTGTATGCCTAGCTTTATTCATCAAAATTATTTACAGACCTGATAGACAAATGAAATCTATCATGCTACCTTTTTTACCACTGTAAAAGATGAATTGTAACTAATCCCATGTGTAAGGTAAGAAGGCACCTCAAACAGAAAAAATGACATGCAGAGCAATAATCAGGCTAATTTACTTTCTCTCTGCATTAGTTTTTATTTAAAACCTTATATGTACTTACTTTTGAACCAACAGCGTGATGTGGACAGACCAATCTGTTTCATTCTAAGTGTTTTGGTGGCCTTTAAGAGTAGTTCCTCTGCCAAAGTAAAAGCAAGCAGAACTGCTTCATAACAAAAGTATTCTTTAGCTTTCACCGAAAAGACTAGGCAAGAGTTGCTTATTCTTGCTTAAGAGGCAAGAGTTCCAGAATGAAAAGTTGGGCATGGGAAAAATGCTGGAAGGATGATAATCCTTGCTATTTTATGAAGAAGTTCTCTTCCACAGTGAAAAGCCAGCAACAAACATGAGAAGAACTGACAAGACCCCTTGAGTCATTTCTCCTGCAAAAGTGTTGTCTGTTGGAAGGCAAAGAAAATTTGGCCTGAAGATCAGTAGTATTGTCCTTTCTGAGGATCTTCCAACATGGTCTAGTGCCTCTAGATTTGCGAGTACTTTGAAATATTTTTTTAACTTATAAAGGTATTTAAATTGATGATTGTATTACAAGAGGTTATGCAAAAAGAGAGAAAGCATACAGCAGTCTGTCTGTGAACCTCAGTCTGTCTTCATGCTCATCAAGATATTCAAGCTTCTAAAGAAAAACCCACAGGAAATCTCTTAGATCCAATGAGAAGAAACACTCTTGATTTTTTTTAAATCGAATTGAGGTAAAAAATTATGAATCATACCTCAGCCTCAATTTTTGAAGTTTGAGATGTAGAAGAATTATAGAACGCATGTTTCCAGAGTTAAATTTTGACTAGCCTCACAGAAGCCTTTGAGAGGTAAAGGAGACAAAAGACTTAGTTAGGAAATCTGTAACTTCTACCACGGACTCTGCTTGGTACCTTAAGAGGCAGGGGCTATAGGACTGGGATTTCATGAATCTGTGAAGGAGATATGATAAGACAGTTTGGGTTTGGCTTTTTGACAGAAAAAAAGTACATAGCTGAAATACTGAGGAGAGGTAGATCTGAGCACTGAGATAATGGAAAGACTGCCCTTTGCATCCAATAGGATGTTAGTGAAGATACGGTTATACGATTTTGTGGTCTAGAGGGTTCAAGTGATTAATTTTCAGGTGTTTCCTTGTTTTTTGAGGTCATTGCATCTGGGCAACACACAAAAGAATTGATTTAGGCCATTGTGAAATTAATTTTAAAATAAAGAATGCAGTAATCAACACTTCCTTTATTTCCTCAAAGCATCTCTTTTTTATATTGTCCAGGTTTCCTTTTTTTCTCTCTCCACATTGCCCAAAATCCTAATGTCTTTTGCAGACAGCTCAGTGAGACTAGTGACCAAAGCACTGTGGTGCTTCAGAAACCTTGTTACATATATCACTCAGGAAGCTTAATTTTAAATTAGTATTTGCATAATATTTATTAAAAATAAAATGTATTCCTTTCTAATAGAATTTTCCTTCCTTGTTTGTAAGGACAAATTGTTTCTGATAAAAGAAAAATACTGTTCCCTGATCTTCTCTTTCAGGTTTTCATCAAGTTTTCTTAGATGTTCTAAACAAAGTATGCTGTGTAGTAGGTAATTTTGTGCTGGGCAGAAATGAATTTGCAGCAGTATAGTTTGAAGATTCTCCAGTGTTGTGTAATTTATTTTATAAATTGATGCACTCTAAAATTAAAGTATAAATGAGTATAAGTTCTGTTTGCACTACTCCTGGAGGCAGATCATCCCACAATACCACACTTGTAATGGTTAGAAACATTCTTTTCTTTACCAGCCTATATGTATTTATAACTAGTTTATCCTCAACTGTTACAGTACATTAATAATTATTATGTAGAATTTTTTCTTCTCAGTGTTTACTTTCCTGATGCATTAATACAGAGCAAGTATGGGGGTTTTTTTCTGAGCTTTCACCTTTATCAACTTAACTATATTTATTCTTGATTTTCAAGCAAGGCATTTTGGTTCCTGATCATCTCATAGCAATTCTGTCTGTGTGTGTCGTAGTTTGAATTAATTGTTCCTGAATGTGGGTGAACAGAGGTGTACATTGTATGCCATCTGGGATCTCAGCAATGCTTTGAACAAAGGTATTAATATTTCTATGTCTTTTCTGGAAATAACTTCCAGTTGTATCACACTGTTTTCTGGTAATCATTTTGATCATAGTGATAGATTTGTGCTTCTTTCCTTCTGGTTTTATCAGCTGAAGGTCTTCAGTTTTATTGCAGATTTTCTTATTGGTCCCAAAGTGCTGGACCATGCTTTTGAACTGGAAAGTTTCATTTCATTTCTATCATTCTAGTGCTCAGAATTTTCTAATTCTCATATGTAACAAATAAATAATTTCCCATTATCTGGCTTGATGTCTTTTGATATCCCAATTTCCTTTCCTACAAATCTTAGTCATTTCTGTCTTGAAATGTTTTCACTCTAAAATGTCATCTGAAGCTCTGCATGCCATGCAGTACTTCAGACCAAAAGAGTGGTAGTTGCTTTGAATGCTTTTTCATTCTTGTTAAGTCCAGGCAGCATGATTATGGTTCTAGACTCTGGGAATAGCACCTGAGTTTACTGCAGATTTGTGACTGCTTGAGAAAGTGCTTCTATGTTTGGGGATTTGGTTTATTTCCCCTCCCCTAGTATGGGTGCTATAAGTTCTTTTTGTTTTGCATCCTCGTTGTTTAATTATTTCCTTTTCCGTACCCTCATTCCTATTAGTTAGTCTTCCTTTACATTAATCTCATAAAAAATGAAGCTAAAGTATACATTCAGATTATGGTCCTATGTGTAGATTGTCTTTGTCCTCTGCATTTCTTCCCACCATACAGCAGATATACTTTCTCCCATTCTTTCTTCACTTGTGAGGTTCGAAAATCTGCTGCTGTTTGCTGTTTTTTTCAGTTCAGTTTATATGACATACTGTTTCCTTTGTTATCAGATTTCTCTTGATCAAATCGAGATCCTACTTACAAATCTACATGTGTATTACAGTCATGTAGCAAAGCTGTAGTAATAGATACTGCAACATGACTGTAGTACAGCTGTCCCTCTATCAGTAGGTTTGTAACAGTAAAGTTAGTTCTATGAGCAGAGAGTGGATTTTCCTTGTGACCAGCACTTCAAAAAGAACAGATACATTTAGGTCATCATTGTGGAAATTAGTTTATGTGACATTTAGCTGAGTTTTCATGAAATGAGATTGGAATGGTTAGCTTTGATTTTATGAATATACTGAATGATGGGGAGGAGTTTCGATTCTGTTAAAACTGAAGTTAGTAAGTCTCAGAGGAGAAGTCACTTCAGCAAGTATTTTAACAGCAGTTAAATGGTCTTTAACATTAACATCGCTTTCTAAGGCAAGCCTTCCTGAACACATAACTCTTTAAATCACATGAAGAATATGATGATGACATAAGGTCCTTGTGTTACACATTCTTGGAGAAAATTATTTTAAGTAAGCTTTTGAGGAATAAGTTCCTGAGGTAGAATGTTTTACAATTTTTATTAGTAAGACCAAATATATTACAGATATTTTAAGTAGCTCAATTAAGTAATGGAAACTAGAAAGCCATAAAACTGCATCTTAAGAACATATAACTAATTTTTACTAGTACTGAATAAAATTATCAATATATTACAAAATTTAGATCATCCATCTATTTGAACTTTCATTCACCTTAAGTATTCACCCAGGATACACAAGGTTAAGTGGTTTAAAGTACTTATTCTTGAGCTAACTAAGAGACTGAAAAACTAGTTTTGTCCTTTTCTGTGTTTTTTGGATGTATCAATAATTGATTTGCTGTGTTAATTGGCAAGATTCCTTTGTTGTTACACTTTCTAGCTACTGGTGACAATACCAGTTCCTGTCCTTTTATTCAGTATGGAAGGTCAACAGGATGGTTACACAAACCATATATGAGAATTAAAAGTTCTGCTTCCGCAGTACAAGATGATCATCTGGTAGAGTGTTAGTAGTCTGAGGAGCTATTTCTGTCAATGACATACTAATTACAGCACCCCAATTTTAAGAGTAATAGGTCTTTGAATGACAAAATGGAAAAGTTATCTGATGACCCACAAAATACAGTTAATTAATTTGATAAAACTTTGCATAATTTAATTTCCTAATGAGTTTCTTAATGAAGGCAGTATTTTACATTTAAATGGGATGTGTACTTTGCAGTAATAATAATTTTCATAGTGAAAATGCCCAGTGGTGACATGATATTTAAAGAAAAAAAAGCGTTAGCTCCTGGGGCATTTTTGTGTCAGTTATTGTTCTTTCATAGGAGTAGTAAATAATGGGAGAAAAAGTGTTCATTGTGAATACTAGGGTCTTGTACTGTCATGATGGTGGTGTTTGCAAGACCAAAGTTATAATTAGCTTTTAACATTTCGTATATACACTGGCATGCCACCTTGCAATAGCAATCAGCCACAATAATTAAGAGCAGTGCAGATTATTTCCATATTCTTGCATTCTTGTAGTCAAATAATATAGCAATCTAGAATGGTTCCGTTGTTTGCATTGCATGATAGCAAGTTGTGGTGGTTTTTATGGAGCACTGCTGTCCTTTTAGGTTTTTGGTGCCATTAAAGAAAGAGGATAGAAGAAAGAGATGTGAAAGGCCAACTTGCACACAGGGCATCCTGCATTCACAAGAATTCTGTTTCCTCATGGTTTAGTCCGCTGTTGCTGATGAGTGCATGCTTTTGCAAGTGCAGTTTAAGGAGATGAAGAAGATTAGCATAGGAATAAAACTATAGCACTGGCCAAATTTAAATAACAATGTAATGTGCTTTTTTTCCCCACAATGTATTTGAATTAGGGTAAGCGTACATGCTTTTTTTAACTATCAGATAATGTTGGCTTTATGAGTGAGTGTGTGTGCACAGAATGCTAGATGAAAATCTCTTAACGCTGCCCTTTTCTGCATCTGTTAGCTCTACCTAGACAAATTCTGAAAACAATATAATGAAGGAAATAAATTGACACAGTTCTGAAACCAAAATGTGTTACTATTTTGTTGATATTGCAACACAAACCTTAAGAAGTCACACATATCCCCTAGGTAGTGGCCCATTGCTCTTATTTTTTATGAGTCTAGACAAGGTCAAGGGCTAGGTAGGGATCAAGACTCTGAGCTGTATGAATTCCAGCGTGATGTTTTCCAGTGTTCATGGCTGCAGAGGACTATGCGGTCATCGCAAATTCCGAGTGCTGTTTTCTGGTGATGTTTTTCATTACGGATTGTTTTTCTCCCCTGATTGCTGGGTCAGGTATTCCTACCTTCGTTTATGCAGCAAGGACCCTGTGAGCCATCTAGTGGGAGGTTTCTTTTTAACACTTGACCATTTGGGAAGTCTGTCCTTGCACCTTTCTCCATTCAGCCATCCAGCACCAGCCCCTCGGTCTGTCATGGGACTTCCCTCATCCTTCCCACTTACATGTTGTGATCAGATTTCTGTGAAGTGACAGGAGGAAATGGGGAGCTGCGTTTGTTTGAGGTTGAATGACAAAAGCAGAACAGACTTTTGCTAGACCACTGTTACTTGACACATACCAAAACCTGTAAAAGGTCATTTTAATAAACCAGGAAACAATGGAGTAAAAAAAGTCAGTTAAGTCAGTTTATGAACCTGTTCATGACAGTTACCTAGCTGGAATAAAGATTGTGTGTTTATTTAGTGTTTGAATGTTTCTACAAGAAGAAAATAATGTTTTAAGTGTCAGCATAACCTCTTCTCTTCTACAACATGGGATCCAAATGCCTTCTAAAGAAGTTTGTAGTGACAGGCACCCAGATGTATGTTGTTTGCTTTGGGTTGGATGGAACCACATAAGACAGCTCCAAACCAACTTCAAGTTTCCCGCTTTATAAAGCAAACCTATGTTAATTCATGAAGTATCACTGTAATAATTTTTATAACAATGCCGGAAGCTTGATGTCCCTTGCTTAGTTCGTGGTGGTAAATCCCATACAGCAAGTTGCATGTATGCTGCCAAATGCTTGTTGACGTATGGTAGGAATGGGATGGAGCATCTGGGTTTAAATAGAGGGTAAGTTTAGAGAACGAGAATTCAGGGAAGATTGAGCTCCTTCATATGAGGCTGGGGACTTTTGAGTCCACATCTGAGTGGGCTAAGGAAGGAGGAGGTCGAGCACCCTGCAGAGCTAAACACTGGTAGCTCTGCTTCCAGGGAGGTGAGCAACAGCAGCAGGGCTCAGGGAACAGATGATAGAAAGCTGTGCACTTAGGATTTAGACTTTCTTTATATGCTCTGGTGAAGTTGAGGGAGTCTCTTGGACATTAAGTGGCCTGACTGACTTGGATCTGCACGTGGGAGTCTCTTTCAGGCATGGAATGCCATCTGCTATCTATTAGAGGCACTTACCTGTATCCGTCTATGTATCAGGTAAATTATAGGCAGAGAAAAGTGCAATATTGGATTTTTACTAATAGCTTATAGTCCACAGTGATAGTTTACTTTGTGAACTGGCTTTTCAAAGATATACCATTTTTTAGCATTCTCCTGGCTTTTAGGATCATATTTTTTAGGATCTTCTTGGATGGAACAAGAACAGTGCATACACAATATGGCAGGTGTTGTAAGAATGTGAGAAACCCACTGTGCCTCCAGCACAGTTATTTCCTCACTCATTCTGGTCATGCTGAGTATATCCAACTCTTTTGACATTAATGGGTGTACTGAGTATGTGTAGATCAACAGATCAGAATATGCAACAACTGGTCTGCAAAGGACCTTTCAGAAAGCCAGCTGTGCCAACATACATGTAGATTCTGGTAACAGTTGGAATATTTAGATGTTAGAAAACTTTCAGTGGTTCTTAGTACTGCCGGAACTTCCAATACTGGTAGATGTACAGAGACCATGGAGAAATCTTAGCCTCAAAATCTTCTAGACTGCATTTCTAGACAGGAAAATAAGGGTAAGTCTAGGAAAATGATAATACTGTACTACAAGAACAGTGAAGCCTTGGGAGATAGTGAGGGCACTGCTGATGCTTTTATACTTGATTCATTTATTTTTAAAATGGTGTGATTATAGATGTTATATTTATAGCAGAATTGTAGTTCTGAAGTGTATGTTACAAGATGTCTCTAGTAGAGAAGTGCTTCTAACACATTTTATCATAGTACAGATTTGGTGTACTTGCACATATAATAGTAATACCTCGCAGAGAACTAAGATAAGACCAAATGGTCCTGGTTTTCTGCAGCAAAGCATAAATGTAGTAACAGCTGAGTTACATGCAGCATAGTATTAAATTTTGCAGTAGTTTATTGTCTGCTTCATATAATGGTTTAGGTTGTCTTTTTAAGGAAGTCATTTAGCATTGATTGTCAACTACCCAGGTAGTTCAACAGATACTTTGGTCAGACAACGTAGACTGTGAAATGTTAGCAAATTTAGGGTTTCTACTCAG
>JAVKLA010000053.1:6867361-6914861 GCA_034782735.1 Sagittarius serpentarius | reverse complement strand
AAAAAGAAAAAAGAAATCTAGACTGCGGAGAAGTGGAATATGAAAATAAGGCTTAAGGCATCAGTTCCATATTTTTCAAAGCCAAATATGTAATGTTGAGAAGAGAAGAAATAAAAATTAAAAGGTTCAAATCTTGTAATTTAATATTGTTATTAAAACTTTGCTGTATATCCTATTCTTTAACATTTGGTGTTAATATAAAATTACTTGGCAATGCTTGACATTTGAAATAAACTTTTTTCTATGGTTTTATTTGCAAGTGTTCCATTAATTTTACTAGCTACAGTTGGGTCAGAAAGAGTCTGAAATCTAAAAGGACACTGTCAAGGTTGGGTCAATGTTTTAGTTTTTGGCAGTGTCGCCACCTCCAGCTCACTTGAATCTGTTCAACCATTTTTTCTACAGATGAGCCCAAGCTGTGATGCTCAGATATGCATTTTGAACTCTGGAGATCCAGGTTGTTCTGGGTTGGAGTGGTACTTGATACCAGCACATGAGGAGTCAGATAGGTGCTGATTTAGAGCTCCTCTTAACTCTGATGTGCAGGGACTTATGATCCAAAGATTTGGTTCGTATCTATCTCTACTTTTGTACAATTGCATTCATAAATACATGTACAGAGAGAGAAGGCTATCGGTAAAAAGTGATAAATGGCAAGCAGTAACATAGTGTTAAATATTTTTTTAAAGTATAAAACAAACACAGTTCTCAAATTGTTCCTTTAAGGAAGCAGTTTTCAAACTGTTAAAAGGTAACTCTAAGCAGTAGCTAGTAAAGTTCTTTGTTATGAAAAAAACCCCAAACCTTGGCAATGTCTTTTTGAATTAAGATGGATAATAACTCGAATTAGATGCAAGTCTGTACTGATGAAAATATAAAAACTTTCCTGAATCTTAATCATTATGATTATTCTTTGCTATTTGAAGTTACCATACATTTTAATTATGTGTATTATAAATGATAACTCTACTTACAAAGCAAAAAGGAATTGTAGGAGGGGTGCAATAACATTAATTTAAATGCTAATGCAAATCAAAGCAACATCATGTTTCTCTAGCTTTCCCTGTAGATAAAATTCCATACATTTGGTTGAAAAGCTTACGTTTTTCTGCATTGTGGATACATTGCCTCATGCAGTATCATTGGTTCTCTATTTTATTTTGGCCTTAAATAAAATTTGAAATACGACTTGCAGTTTTAGTTGGAATCCATTTCTTAGGCTTAAGTAAAATGAACATTGGAGAAGACGGAACATTTATCAGAAGCTTGAAATCCCTTTTTGTGGTACAGGCTCTGAGCCTGTTTCTGCAGGCATGTGAACACGGTGTATACTCTCAGTGTGGTCAGCAAAAGAGATATATACAGTGTTTTCAATGTCAAACTTACCAGTAACTTCCCCCTACTTAAACTAAACCATTTCTTGACGCATCTCTAATCCATAGGTGTTCTGTGCATTACTCCTCATCAGGAATGTTGGGGGATGCATTCTGATTTTTAATGTTCAATGCTAGAATGACCAAACTAAAATAATATTCATATGGTAATCTAAACTTTTTGAAAAAGTAGAATTGCATTACTGTATACAGTGGAAAGCTATTTATTGTACCTCTGGGCTTATTCCTCTAAAAATTGTAGTGTAAAAAAAAAAAACCTTTGTCAAGCCTGAACTGATGTATATAACTGAAATAATGTAAAGTTATATTTTCCTGTTTTTATACTTAACAACATGATGGGAATACATAATGTATGAGTATTTCAGTTACAGATAATATTGATTGGATAAGACACATCTCAGTTAAAAAGCAGTAATCATAGTTTAATATCCATGTTACAGTACATCAGTATATTGCTATATAAAGTATGTCTGTGTGCATTTAAGTGAAAAGTAGTCAAGAGTGATGAAAGCTGTCCAAGGGTTTTTTATTCATTTTATATGAAAACTGTTATGGAGCAACCAAAATGTTTATGAACTCAAACTTGTGTAAATTTCAAAATGTCCTTTTACTGTAGCTTTTTGTTTACAGTACAGTATCTTATTTTCTGCTTTGTTAAATGAGTAACGGTACAAAGCTGGACATACACTTTCTAAGACATTAACGTTCCCGTTTTTTCATGTATACCTATATGACAGAAAATGCTTCTGATTTTATTTTTCAATCTAACACATGATGGCTTTTCTGGAGTGTTGTATAAACTTCAATCATACATAAAAAATCTTCTTAAAAAAGGCAAAAGACCTTTAATGTCTGTTTAGTATTATTGAAATCTGGTTTCTTATTTATTATAAATGTATTTTCCTAAGATTTTACATAGAGCAAACCTGTTTGTTCCCACAGGCATGAAATTTCCTTGAAGAGTGTTGCAAGGAGAATACAAATCTTGCCCCAAATCATCTTGTCACTCAAGGGTAGATTTACTGTAGTTTGCATTATTGCTAAATGAAGTAATGTAACTTTCTTGCCAACAATATAATTGTATTTCTGGAATGTAACTTTCTTGATCCTGGTTATAATGGCAGTGTGATAGGATGATAATGCTAGTAGGTTAACTATCTACTCAGTTACTCTACCTAAAAATTGTCAGCTTCAATCAGTGTTTTTCTACTTCAACAGATTGTTGATGCGTCCAAAGCAGAGAAAGAACCTAAGAAATGGCAAGTATTTTAGGTATATATTAGTGGCATCGCTACTAGAGATCTGATACAACAAAGAGTTCACTGTAATAGCAAACAAATTGAGTCTGAAGAGGTTTGCAGTGTGAAAGGTTCAACATTTTTATTTAAATGTAGCACATTTTAACAGAGTGTGTTTCCGGGGTATCAGCCTCCTCTTTGGCTGATAGATGTAGACAGTATCTTTAGATGAAGTACCGTGCACAAATAATTGTATTTTAAAATACAAATACAGGATTTCAGCTATCACTTGGTACAGTTAGTTAAATGAATACAGTGGTCACCAGCAAAATAGAATCAGCAGCAGCTGTTCTGTGTGGTGTCCCTAGAGGCTACTCAGACCTGTTTCACAGTACCAAAGTGTATTGTTTATTAAATCTTTTCATTTAAGCTGTCATGGGATCACAAAAATTTGCTGTGAGAGATCTGTCAGGTCCAGATTATCTTTGGAATTCATATTATATCAAGCACTTAGAATAAAATTCAGAAAATTACTTAGCTGTGGACTTAACTTTGAACATTTTCCCTAGCATCAGTTTTTGTAGATAATAGAGAGTACTGTATACCTGTGTGAGAGAAAACAGAGTTAGGGAATTGTATACAGTAATGGCACCTATGTGACAAATTTCATTCAGTGTATGCCTACTATTGGTCTTCCTGAAATTTCTGCTCATACTACTCCTAATACTCAAGACTTTGGGGCTGCTTCAAATAGATAATGGTAAAATTTCCCTAAAATTGTTCTTTTTTCTGTCTTGAATGCTATCTTTCCTCTCTCCTCAAAGAAGTTTGATAAGCGCGTCTGTATCTAATATCTGGGGACCTACAGAAACTTGAAGTGATAACTTCATAACAGAGTCTCAATTAATTCCTATTTGCATTTAGTAGGTGTCAACTCCTTGTACCCTGAAATAACTGTAATATTCATAATGCATCTTTTTTTTAGATGCATGTATCCTTAAAGTAGTGATCATCAAAGTGATGATCACATTTTCAGTTAAAGTCATTTAGTGCTTTAACATAAAATTTATTGAATTGATATTCTTTAAAAAAAAGAAATCTTTAAAATATGATTTTTGTAAACAAGTGGAAAAACCAGAACATAGTAAGATACAATACAAAAATTATGAGAATTACAGATGTAACTCACCTGCAGCTTTTACGTGTCATGAGGCCTCACCACAGTCCTCAATCATACCGTTAGGGCATAGTACATGATGCGCTTGCTTTCTTGCCCTCTTGCCCCACCACATGCAGATAGTTTTCATACATACTTTTTCGCTTGGTAGACAGATAGGAAATATAGTTACTGTATTTACTACTTATTATCATTTTTTAAAAATTGATTGGGGAGTCATTAAAAACATTTTTTATAGCTCATGGCGTATGCCTCTGTATTAAAGAAGCAGTGACGATAAAGGTGGGAAAGTTAGGCCATCTATGCTAAACCCTTAATTCAAGTGGCATCATCCACTGCACTGTTCTTCTGTCAGTCTCCTTTGTACATTTCTTACTGCTAATGAAAATTTGGCTACCTCTCTAGACAGCTCAGTGCTTTGCTTACTTCAGTGGTGAGGAAATTCTTTATACGTAACAGAAAAGCACTTAATTCCACAAAGTTGTCCAGTGAATGACTTCGTAGCATTTACCCGAAGTTCTTCCTCACAATATACTTGCAACTCTCACTGAAGAGGAAAGGACCATTACTACACGCTGTAGGCATAGAGAAAAAGTTCACATTTCATTTGTCGTTATTTTTAACAAATACTGACTTCTCAAGACTGACTTATCTGTGTTACAGCGTTTACTCCTACTAGTCTTCCAATGGAAGACTGTGATTTAAAATACTTACTTAAATTAAAATGGGTTTTATTTCTTTGCTTTAAAGATCCCAAACCTAATTTTGAAGATGTATCTTAGAGAATAGGAAAGGGCTGCTAAACATTAGTGCCTAGACCAG
The DNA here is from genome assembly GCA_034782735.1 of Sagittarius serpentarius. Classification (NCBI taxonomy): domain Eukaryota; kingdom Metazoa; phylum Chordata; class Aves; order Accipitriformes; family Sagittariidae; genus Sagittarius; species Sagittarius serpentarius. The sequence goes on along the minus strand of JAVKLA010000053.1, from coordinate 6,910,230 downwards.
CCCCTTGAAATTGTCTTCAGTTAGTTCGTATCTGGAGGTGGGGGAAATGCTACCAAGAAAGGGGTTCCACTGGATCCCATGAGCCGTGCAGGACCATGCGGCCTCCTTTGCATCTCTCCATGCACAGAAGGCAAGCAGGTGGGCAAAGCTGAAACAGGAGCTGGAGAGGCAGTTTTATGTCATTCTTCCATCCCCCCTCAATCCTAAAAGGTGAAGGAACATCCAAAAGAGACACCAGAGAGGATTTATCCCTATTTTCTAAGGACAGAAAATATACTCACCATTGTGGTTTTTTTTCTTTTAAAGACCCAGTGTCAGTGCCGTTTTGAAATGATAAGTCTATGTTTTAGTTTATGGTAAACAGTTCTTAAAATTGGAAAATAAAATCTGTTTCCAGAGTCCTTTACCGTTGGTAATGTGTACACATACTAGCTTCTTAGAAGGGGACAGCCCAGTGTCCTTCTGGCACGTGCTTTACTGAAGCATCAAGAGCATCTTGTTAAAAATACACTTGGAGCTTTTCAAGTTGTATTATAACTGCCTGCCCTTCAGCACCATATTCTCTGAGTTAAGAAAAAAATGTAATTAAAGAGGTCAAGCTATAGCTTTTTCACTTAATAGTATGCTTTACAAATAACTTAATATTTTTCAGTAGTTGGTTTCCTTACGAGTTTCATTATAAATGACAAACACCTTTTGGGTTACCTCTTACTCCTAAATAGTGGAATATTTTTTATGTTTTTGAATGAGTAGATATTTTTTATACTGTCACAATGACTAAAGATACAATAATACAAACAACATTGTTTTTACTCAGGTGCTTGCTTTTATACTTGTTACTGTTGTTTTTTAATAATTTCACAAAACTGTTGGAAGAACATTTACATAAATTTGGAACTAAGTGGCTTGGCAGCTAATACAAGTTACCTGTAGCTGGCATTCATCATTCAGTTTCAGCTGCTATGTGTTAATAAATAAGCGGAGTTGCTGGTATATGAAGATGAAGGCGGTGGATGTTCCAGTAGATATGTATGTATACATATCGATACACAAATACGGAAATGCCATAGTAAAACTAGTGCTGAGTTTGGTAAGGCCATACTCAAAAATGATGATAACCACAGCAATAATTCATCGTAAGGCCAGTAGGGAGAGGAAGGTTCATAAGCAAGTGCCTTACCACCTTTACTTTGAATAAATATGGAATCTTACATTTCCGTAGGACACTGTGAGTCCCCATGGATCTCAATCAACAGTGAATCCCGTAACTGCAAAATCTGGTATAGCTCCTGTGATCGTCTTTGTTCCCACTGACAAGATTAAGTGCTACAGACCATGTGTGAGAAAAACAGCCTCCTCCACGCTACCTTTGGCCTACACAAAACGCTCAGACGAAAGCTATTGCCTGTGTCGTTGCCTCTCGCTTCAGCAGCAGGGATGAGGGGTTTATGAATATGCATGTATATGCTGAATTTTTCAAATTACACTGTCTTACCTGTTCAAAAATCCACACAATTGAGCTGAGAGGCTTAGGTTTAGTTAAATCCAACATTACCTGAACAAGGACAAACAAAACATTACTCTTTGTATGTTATGACTTGATTTTCTGAACCAAAGCCTCTGTAAGAAGGTGATGCCTCCAGAACAGAATACTGGGCGTTGACAGGGCTGGATACTCCACTACCTACTTTGAACATTGTGCAATAATATATATTGCTATGGTGCTGTGGCCAAATTCTGTCCACATTTTATATTACTTTTTTTACTGGCATAGACAAACGAGTAGTATAAGCTATAGGAAATCACTCTCACAGTGTAGGCTTGGCAGACAATTTTCAGGTAATTTCTATTGATTGGTTGTATCTGTGGGATTACCATTTCTTTAAATCTGCGCCTTCTGAATATAAAAATAAAGCATGTGATAAACTGTTCCTATAAAGCCATTATCTTCAGTGAGAGCAGGATTTTACTTGATGTGTTTTCTTCATCCTGATGGCTATACTTACCGCAAGTATTTGTTTTCCACAGGAATAGTTTTCACTCTCTTTCACTGTATGCCCTTGCTTATTCTAGGGGATCTAAAAATATATAAATAAAAATACGGCTTTTTAGTATTACAGATCCACCATTAGATGTGGGAGATGGTCATCAGTTCTGCTTCGTCCACCTTACAAGCTGCTTTCTATAGGAGATCTTTGTCGCTTTGTGCTTGTAATTTACTTTTTGATCTTTTAGCATTGCACCTTGAGGAAAAAAAGTAACATTGCATGCCCTGCTTGCTGATGGGCGATGTCGCCCAACCCATCCAAAGACATCCAGCTGATGAGTACGTCCCGTGACTCGCACCTCGTAAAGAATCTTTCCCCAGCCGCAGGGACAAAGACGGGGCTGAGGAGAGCGAGGTCACGGGCAGCAGTTCGGGTCCTGCCTCACTGCAGCCCAGGGGGGCCGGGGTGTCGGGACCCAGCCTCAGCCTCCCGGCTGTCGGGGTGCAGTCGCCCAGGGCTCTCCCCTGGCATCACCGTGCTTGCGCTCGTGCTAGCAAGACCGAGTCGTTGGCGTGGTCAAGGTGCAAAAACTATTTCTCCACTCTGACAATGGTGCCGAGGGGGAGGGAGAGCTCTCCCCTTCGTCCCCCCCTGCACTTTCTGAAGAGCTTTTTTTCCTTCCCTGAGCTACAGCCATTCATACTCGGCAAATTCAGGATGTAACTTTAGAAAAATTGCATTAATATAAAATAATCGTGTATTTTCTCAGCATAGAGGAAACTCGGCGTTTACCCTCACTCGAGAAAACTAAGCACAGCCATCGTGGCTGGCTGAACAATTTTATGGAGATTTTTCTCATAGGGCAAAATAAGTCCCTACTTTATGAATTATGACATATTGTCATTAAAAAAAAGTGTAAGCTTCCCAGTAGACAGGATCATGAGAATGTAGGTGTTATGCTTTTGGTAAGACGCTAGCTAAGATTATAGTACATGGAGAGCCTTTCTTTATGCATGTTGTAATATGCTGTGTAAATCAGAGGATTATTGGCTTGCCGAGTGATTTTTCTGCGGTGTCAGACCTGTATAATAATATATATAAAAATAATACAATTATGTTATCTTTTTACTTTTTTAAAGGGTATCCTTTGATCACATACATAAACCTAAGTTAGGAGCAATACAAGCAATTGAAGTGTGAAGCAAAACTGCTCAGTGTGACAACATCACCTGATCTATGCTGTTTTCTTTTCTTTCGTTTTTTAAATATGTTGAAAAAACAGTCTCTTGCTAGAAGCAATAGGCAACAAAACAGTGGGTAAGAGAATGCAAGCCAAACTTCAGTGTGACTATAGGATGGGGTTTTGAAGCCATGACTTGAAACTATTATACTGTTTAGGAAATAAACTTGAACTTCAGTTCTCATTTAAGTTAGAAGAGGTTCAGTAGGTTTTTGTGGTGTCGCTGAATCGTAGAAATGTGTCATAATGAGCGTAGACACTGAATATGGCCTCTGGCATTTAACTCTTAGGCCTATCCAGCTTCCAGCTTCCAGGTATTAGATATTTTAGGCTACCTTGTGAAATTGTTATGGGCCAGACTTACTGCTTAGCTAAATCCAGGTCCCATTCTGGCTGCCCCCATCAAATCAGTTTCTGGGGATAAATGTCAAGTTGGGGGATAAACTAGACCGTTTTCTTTCCCAATGAGGAGTTTATTTTATTTTCAGCTGGCTTGCTTTGTATTTCAAAGTCAATATTCAACAGCTAACTACAGTAATTATTTTTCTTTACTTTCCGTGCTGGCAATACTCTTCAGGGTTTGGTTTTTTTAAAGCTTTTAACTAAAATTGGTAAAAAGTGTTTACAGAGGGGAAATGTGGATTATCAGTCAAGCCAGTATTTTTTTTAAGACGCTGGCTATTTTCTACTGAAAATATAGAATGCTTCATGCTATAGCAGAGAAGAAAGATATGAGGAACCATTGCAAGAGGATTTAGGTGAGATTTTGTTTGGTTTGTTTTTCGAAGAAGTTTTATCTTTTTACTTGCTCTCCTTTCACTACAGCTTTTTGTAAAAAAAACCAAAGAAAATTAGTCTGCTCTGTAATCGTCCTCTGCTATTACATGCTGCGATGACATTGGTTGGCATCAGTGAAGCCACTTGGATACCCTGGAAAACGTTCCCGTGTTTGTGTAGATAGATGGTAGAACTGCCGAACGTAATAATAGAAGTTTTCTATCTGATTTCATTTCCATGTGGATGTGATTGTTCATTTGTTTTGTACAGTTTTGTTTGTGGTGCAGCTACAGACACAGAGATCATTGGGGAAAAAAGTAAATATGTTATTTCTTAAAAGAGAGTGCAGAATATGACAGAGCACTGCTGAAGTCTCTGCAGAAGGATGTTTGAAAAAGAAATACTTTATAAAAAACTGACTTGCCCCTGAGCATCCCTTAATGAGAGGAGAAAGTAAGTGGTTTCTGTGTCCTGTAATTGTATTCCCCTGACTAGAAAATGCTGTTCTAAAGGTCAAGAGTGTGTACAGAGGTATTTTTGCAGAATCAGCCCTAATTGACTGAATTCTATATAAAGATGTAAGTATTGGTATTGAGCATGCAATGAAATGCACAAAGGAAATTTCTTTATAAAGTAATTAGCATGATTTTTTTTTTCCTTTCAGTTACATCTTCAAACCTAGCAGTGTCAGGGTTTTTTTGGATCAGTACAAAATGCACGTGAATTAATGCTCCGTGTCCTCCTCCTGCAGATTCCGTCACCATTACATACCATTTGCAATTTCTGATGTGGACAGTTCTTCTACAGTAGATGTCCTCATCAAAGTCATCACCTTACAGAGCTTTGCTCATGTTTTATTTCAGATTCTAAAGAATTAATCATATACGTAAGTCCTACCATCAAAGTACCAGAAGAAAATTGGTTTTGATAGTAGAGTACTTTTTGGCACAAAGAAGTCTCACCAAATCATTTAAGATCCTTTCCCTACTTGGTCGTTAGAAACAATACAGTATTATTTCTTGATTTTAATGTGAATTTTCATCCGTTATTGTCTTTCTGTCTGAAACGTCTTGCACACTGTTTTTCTCCCTCTTAGGAACAAAAAGATGACACATGGGACACACCACGGGTATATTTCTGAAACCCTCTGCAGATACTGTCATTTGTCTGTATAGGTGCTTGGCTGTTTCTCATCTTAATTCCTCTGAGATCTTTATGGCTGATAAGATTTAAATCTTCCAGACTTTGTCTGTATGTCTTTGTGTTGGAAACCTGTTTTGTAACCTGTTAACATTCCCTTGGTGGCCATCAACTAATGATTAATGCCATTCAGATACAGCTTTTAATTTATATAAAAACTTGAGGCATATACAGTGTTTTACGAATAATTCAGTATTTATGGCACTCTAAAGTGAAGACTGAAGCATGCAAGTTAGGCTGCTGAGGATAAGAGATGATAAATGAACAAAGGTGTAGGAGAAATAAAATGTGAGACATTGCAGGCCAGTTGTGTTGATGTGAACATACGCTCTTTGGGGTTTTTTTAATACTAAGGCTTTAATCTGTGATTCTAAATTATCTTAATGAAAAATGGAGTAAGATATAGAAATATATATTGTGACTTCCATCTTGTGATACTACTTACTCCAACTAAACAAATTTTTACTCTAATGGTGATAACTGAGGAAAAGAAAACCCTTTCCTATGAGCAACCTATGCTAGTGATTTTTTTAGCATAGCATTGCTGCTTCTTGGAATATTTCCTTCATTTCTTTTTGGAAGCTCGTCCTTCAGAGAGACATGCAGCTGCAAACATAAAATGCTTATTTTGCAAGTGCCTGGAACTTGCTGAATCATTCTGCCTTTGCCAAATAAGTATTTTTGTATGTTTCTACTCTGAACTTCAGGAGGTAGTACATTTTGATAGCATTTGAGTTCTGAAATCAAGATGTATGAAAATTAGCTCTTAAATTAGTTTCTTGCCATGACTTAGCTCAGAAGCTTCTATGTTGTCTGCAAGATGGATTGCCCTTTGTGTTGTTTTACATGTTAGTGATTGTTATAAATGATAGTAAGAGCCATAAACTTTAAACTTTCCATGTTAAAAAACCTTTCCAGTTCCATTTGTCTGTGTGCTCGTGTTCGATCAGCCATGTAAAGTGTCTTGTTTCAGATACACTCAATTGTAGTCAGGCCTGTAATTTCCATGCTTATTTGGAGACTTTATTAAATAAATTATGCAGCATTCACTAAATGTGGAGTTAGTCTTTCTGTTGTTCCTTCAAGCTGATTCAGACTTGAGACCTGGTTTAATCATAATATTCTTTAGAAGAGTTGTTGATAAAAATTACGGACAGTGTACTGCCGTTCCTCTTGATGGAAGCTATTTACCCATCTATTTGACCTAAATGTCACTTTGGGAAAAGTGAGTTTAGCTGACACAAGCAAAAAGGTGTTTTACAAACTCCCAAACCGGTGTATCCTACTGCTTTACAATCTGCATCAGATTCACCTCAAAAGCTCGTCTAACCTGATCTCTAATAAAATAATATATCATTGTGTTAAAAAGAATAATTTTTTATCTATGGGTTACAATTTTTAGAGCTGCACAAAAGGCCTGTTGTCCTTAACTAAAATGCCAATATTCTCAGTTCTGGTGAAAATGAACTTCTGCACAAGTAAGCCATGTGCACTAGTGCAGGGCTGGATGACTGCACTTTTCATATAAAAGACCTCAATGAACACAAGTCCTCTTTGAAGCAGGAAATATCCTGGCACAGAGTTCAAGAGATTTCCTGCTTCCAGACTCTGTAGTTTTAACGGCAGAACGATCCACGTATGAAATGACAGATCATAAAACCAGTGCAAGAATGACTGGGGCTGGGCCAATACCTAGCACAAAGTGCAAGCACTTGTACGTAGGAGTGAGAACGGTAAGCCATCAGAAATTGTCAGCTTTCCCGTACCCACCTGTCTGTCCATTTCTCCATTTCATTTTTCTCTAGAAAACATAATCACCCGTTTTCTTATGCTGGAAAAAAACCCCACCACCTCACTTCAGGCGTCAGACATAGCACATAAAAGCAGATTAGGTTGGTGAAAGCATCCTGCATAGTTTTTACTATGAACTAGCTTATCTTTTGAACGTTTGGTGTGCCTGGTATCTAAATTAAACAGTGAAAATCTCTTATAAGCCGTTTATCAGATTTTTGCTTCACATGCCTTTGTCAATTAAGATCTCCCTGGTGATTTCCAAGTCTCATCAAAAGTTTTTTGTAAAGAAGAAAGTTAGACTGACATGAAGATGTCTAAGACATCCTGCTTACAGCGCGATCTGTGCTGCTAATGACTGGCAGCATACCCAGAATAGTGGTCTTCTGGGACAGCTTCAGAGTTTATTTTTCACAGTTGCTGTGAAATGAGACAGAAGGAGACAGAAGAAAAAGGCTTTAAATGCACAAAGGTTAAAATATGTCTAGGATGCAAAAGTGCTAGCCTGATGAATGAAAAATGTCCAGATTAGCATTAAAACACCTTAAACACACGGGGCATTTCCAGGATCGTTGATCACTGTTAGGTGATGGCTGTCAAGCAATTATTTTAGTAAGTAAAGAAATCTCTCAGAATACTCGCTGGTAGAGAGTGACCTCGAACTGGATAATTATGAGTTGATTCAGTATAAATTTAGCATAAGGATTAACAGAAGGAGACTTATAGTTAAGGGTCTCTCTTTCAAACTGTGACACAGCAAGGCGGGCTCCATACCAACACATCCAGCAGTGCCTGGCGTGGGCCCAGGCACCAGACTCATCGTCTGTCCCATTAAGCTGCCACAGCAGTGGCTGGCGCAGAGTTGGCTGGTGCCAACCAGGCAGGCTCCCAGGCAATTCCCAGGGACATTTTAGGGACGGGAATGTCCCAATGATCTTTCCCATTCGGCGTTCTGTAAGTTGTCACAACATTTTGGCATCTAGGAAAGTTTGCTGTAATAAACAGAGGCTATTGCTTGCCCGTTAGCTGGAGTGCACAGGAACATTTGGGGCATTTCGTTTAGCAGTGTGGGTGTCACCTGGGGGAACTAATTAGAGTTGGAGGAGTGCAGAGTCTTGGATTTGGAGGAGACCAGGAGATCTCTTTGCGCAAAGAAGTCACACTTGGCAAAGCTTTTTATTAAAAACCTTTGCTCCAGTCCCCACTGGTAGAACACTTACATTAGGAAAGACATCTGAAATAAGTGAAGAGATTACCAGAAATACCTAAAGTAATGGGACTAGTTATCTGAAGAAGTTTTAAGAGAGGTCAGAAAGAGTAACAGCAATTTAAGAAAAGTCAACCTGCAGTAGATTTTTCCAAAAGCTATTAAAGACCTACATTTTTTTCACACATAAATATATCAATACCAAACATGAATATGTGGAATGGGTGATTAATGACAGTTTAGTTGTAAGTCAAAAAGTCAATGTATATTTTGGTTCAGTTTTGACAAGGAAGGCTGTTGAATAAACTGCAGGTTTCCGCCATAAAGCAAAGGAGCTGTGAGGTAGGCAGGAACATGGAAAAAGGAGATGGCATTACCTAAGGAAATTTTATGCTGGAAGAGGAAGTTTGAAATTGTATTTTTCAAAGATCAGTATTAGGATCAGTTCTGTTTTAATAGACAAGTAATGACCTGGACACAAAAAGTGGAAAAATCCTGGTGAAATTATCTTGATGATGCAAAGTTAAGATAAAAATGAGGATGAAACAGTGAAAGAACTGGATGTACTTGAGGACTGGAGTTATAGAAGTAAGTCTGAATAGCATAAAATGAAAGGCACTTAAGGCACTTAGAAGAAAAATTAAGGACAGCAGCAGATCAAAGGGGGACCCATGGTTTTGCTTCCAGCACCGGCCGATGGTGATTGCCCCGTGAAGACTGAAGATCACACGTAGGGTGTATTTCGCTAGGATGCTCGTGTGGCCTCCAGCGGCTTGTGGGTCAGGGACTCCCTCAGACACAGGTGATATCTTTGCGTTTCATATCCTTTCCAGCAATTTAGCTGATCACTTTGAACTCATCTAAACTTTGGCAACCATAATATCCTGTGACAGGAATTGTCATGGTTTAACTAGACACTGTGTAAAGAATCACCTTCTTTCTTCCTTAAGCCTGTTACCTGTTGATTTCCTTTGCTGCCTCCTCATTCTTCTGCTATGAAATGCAGCTAGAAGTTGCTCGTTAATCCCTGCTCTGAACTGAGAGGCTCGTAAGCTATCGTATGAGAGAAAACTCAGAAAATTTAGCTTTCGTGTAACAAAAAGAAAGTTGAGGTAGCACGTGACTGCTGTTTATAAATACAAGTGGGAGAAGAGCTTCCACCCAAGAGGGAGAAAATCTGCTTATTATAAACAACAATGCTGGCAACCAGAACAAGTTGAGAAAATTGGCAAGGCATACATTTAGGGTGGATTGCGAACATTTCTACTTTCAGAGCAGCAGATCCTCTTGGCAGTCAGGTCAGAGGGCTATACCCTGCACAGACCGTGCATTGGGCAGTGTGGTTATGAAACAGCCATTTTTACAGTAAACAACCCTTTCAGAGGACCACTGGTTCCTCATTTACAGAAAATCACCTCAGGCAAGGGTTCCAGAGCTCAAATATGTGCCTTTGGATCACCCTACTAGCAAAATCATGAAAACGCATTTCTGTGTGTGAAAGTCAATGACTGGGATTCAGCAACTCAGAAGGTCCCTTTCCACCCTACGCTCCTACATGGTCGGGCTGAAGAGATGCTCTCTGTTCTCATCAAGATTCACAGTCCTGTGTGGTCTCCTGTATTTACGTGTGTATGTCAGTCATTTTGCAAAAAGCCAAGAATGCACATGGTGCCCTTGTATCCCCTAGCTTAATGATTAGAAGTGATTTCATTAAAACAAACAAACAAAAAAACACACAAGGAACTCCCCCCCCAGAAAAAAAACAAAACAAAACAAAACAAAAAACACAAAAGCCCCCAAAAGCCCCTTGCTTTGAACATGGGGAACCTTGGTTTCATCCCTTCTGTTGTGCAAAAAGGTTTACGAAAAATCCCTTTTTCATTCTGCAGGTGAAACTGTCATCTCTAGTGCTAGTGGGTATTTTCAGAAATTAAACATCTCCTGGAAAACCAGTTCCATTTTGCAAGAAACAGCTAACCACGCCCTGGATAGGATCGGTGCAGGAGGGTTGGTGACTTACACTGAAGAGAAGCCAGACTCACTCCTGTTCCAGTGGCTCTAAGGACAGGACAAAAAACTCTCATGTTGTCAGCAAAGTTGGAACACAAGCCTGCCTTTCTCATATGGGCATCTGGTAGAGTCAAGCTTCAGCTTTCCCTCAGCTGGGTGTGTCCGACAGAGAGCTAAGTACTCCACTGGAACTGGAGCAGCTGCATCAGGGGCAGCTATCCCGTCAGTTTGCATCATCCTCTGTTTCGCTCTGGGGCTCCCATCCCCTCCTTGCCCGGTCGTGTACACATTTGGTTGTTTCCGATTTCTGTGTGGGAGGAGCCAGAGAGCTCCCTCTGGGAGAAAATGCTGGCACTGTTCAATAGGTAGCTTGGATCCACAGTTCATTCCTGACAGTAGAGATGCAGCGTGACCAGATTTTGCTCGGTGTATGGATTTAGGCTGCTCTGAAAAGTGGTGGCCTTGAAGAGTTTAAATGTGGACCCGGCCTTGGTTCCTCACCCAGGCTGCTGAGATGGGGTAGGTGTACCCCTGAGTGCTAGAGTTATGCAGAAGGCATAATCTAATATAGGGTTCCCCCAGGGGAGAGAGGAACATCATTGAGGTTTCCCACTGTCTCCATGAGGGGGAGGAAACTATGCTGGTGTTGCCCGTGTTTCTTAAGCAGCTGGACTTGGTGACGATAATCTGAGAAGGGTACTCCGACTCACACTGAGAAGACGTAAACACCTCCGAAAGCACGATTACAGGCTGAGATTCAAGCTGGACGTTTAGAAGCTCAGGTTAATTCAGATTTACGTGCTTTGTGCTATGTTCAAAGCCAGACGTTGAATTTGCCAATGAAAGATGCTTAGAGAACCTGGGCAGCTCCTACGAATGGGTGGTAGCTGAGTGCTGAAAAATGGTGAGGCTTTAAATCTTACATGTAGACACCTTTCACAGATCTAGCTGAGAGATTTTCTTGGTAAGTTCTTTAAAATTACCTTGGGTTGGTTGGATAAGTTACAAATGAGGTATGAGTAACCTCTGCCTTAGTACTGATATCTGTGAAGATAACCTTGACAGGGAGTTGCAATCTGTTTTTTTTTATTCTCTCCAAAGAGAATGAACTTAATGTGCTGAAGTATAAAACCTGCAGAATAGGAAAGAAGTCTGAGGGAAATTACCTTAAATAGAATACCTTGTGCCAAGACACGTGAGCTGGCATTGCAGACATTTTTAAGGTCTCTGATTTTTAGTTGCTAATTTTTTTTAACAGAAAAAGAGGGAAAGTATGTAAAAACGAAAGCTGCTCAACCTTGATTACTGGTATTTTATGCTAAATACGGTTGTTCCTGCCAAAAACATTAAGCTGGCAAAGAGAAGCTTAGATGTCTCATTACACTACTGCCAAGAAAGACATGATTTCGAAAGCTCTACAGGGTGGACCCAGAGGCTCTTGCTGCCAATCTGTTCTGGTATTCACTGCAGAATGAGCAGAATCAGTGGTTTTTTGAAGAAACAGTGCTTCAGGCTTCTCTGGATGCGCACTGAATAGATTTTAACAATGATGTTTATTTACGTAACGACTCCGAGGAACTTTGTTTTGCTTTATGGCGCAGGCTGTACTAGATTTTAAACAAACCAGTAGAATTCAGAATATGTGTTTGTCTCTAAAAGCATATGTAAGAAAAATTGTAAAGGAGCGTCACTAAAGCATGAAGTGAAAAATGACGACCTGAAATCCCACAGTACTCTACAGGAGGATACACAAGCTTTCCGAGAGGGAATAAGCTGGCTATTTTAGATTTAGTAATCATCTCTGTCCCAAGGACATGTTTAGTGAGAGGCATAAAATTATAATGAATATGTAGGGAAAAAGTGTGCCCAGTGCATATGTTTCATTTTGTTGGTGCTTCATAATCTAGTCGGAACAGCATAGAAATAGACCTGTGAATTCTTCAGATTGCTGACATTTAGCAAATTAATATGAATTTTAGGTTGCTTCCATATTGGACTATGAATCAGTCGAGAGAGAGACAGGAAAAAAGGTTCTAATGCGAAAGCATTTATCCAGCCAATGAAACAGGAATGAGCTTACCATTCCTGGAGTCAGAAAGAAAAAAAAAAAAACCAGAAGGAAATACAGTGCTTGTTGAGATAAAAATGCGTTCCATCTACATTTCCTGGAGTAGCTCATAAAACATTTTAAAAGAGAATTTAGATTTGGCACTGATCTTGGAGCCTGAGGGCAGAAAGTAACTGTCCTCTGTACTTAGACTAAAAAGGTATATCTCTCAGTCCAGAAAGCTCATAGATCTCAAGGAAGAAGGAACGTTTGGCTACTTACTCTTGACCTCCTGCATGCCAGAAAACCATCTTTGGAGATTTCCATATTGAGCCAACTCAGCATACTGCTTACAGAAACATCCAGTCTTGACCGAAAGAGCCCTTATGACAGAAAACTTAGCACAGACCTTTGCAATCTGCTCTGACAGCTTGTTAATTTCATTTTAAAAACATAATCTTCAGAAGTGCAATCTAATCCTTACATAAGCACTTGCGCTTTCATCTCTTGGAGAGCCTGACTTGGCTAGATTGAAAAGTCTGCTACTATGAGATATTTTCCATTCATAGGGAACAAATGGATCATGACTTAATTGCCTCTTAAACTTCTTCACTTGAGGTGCCTTATTCTTCCATTTAGTCTTTCACCGGACAGAACAAGGTCATTTTCAAGGTTGGTCTTGCACTTCCGATTTGTATTGTCTCCAGTTTGTCATCGTTTGCAAAACTGAGTGTTAGATTTTGATCAAGATAACGCCATTTCTCTATTCTTGTTCAATATTAATAACAACCACCTCATTTCTTAGGTCTTCAGGAGCTCATGTTCAGGTGATGAAACTGCAGCGAACACAATTAATACATGGGGGATGCCTCATACTTCTCCGTATTTTTATATGGAGGTGATGAAAGAAGCAAAGAAACCTCAGTCTCCTCCATTTCTCCATCTCTTTCCAAAGTCATTGCACTAAAAGTCTGGTGAAGACAGGGAGGTTGCACCAGTATGGTACTTCCATGTTCTCTGCCTGCCATTTAGAGACAGCGCCTTTAGTGGTCCTCATGCATTTGGGTTCTGCAGAAAAGAAGACCAATGAGTGCAGAAATTGAAGCCATAATTACTTTGTATGAATGCTCATTACATGCCATCAGGGTAAACTCTGGGAGGAATATTCTAAAACAGGAGAAGGATCCTGCAGGAGCAACACACACTAAGAAGTTTGCTAATAAGCAGTGGGAAATAGTATAGAAGTTTTGGAATTTCTGACCATGATCAGGTCTAATTCCTATGCCAGAAAATGAACATATTTCCCCAACCTGTAGTGCTTGGAATATCCACAGGAAGGTGGCATGTCTGCTGACTGTAATGTCTGAAACTCTACAGGAGGATAATTTAGGTGTCATTCTTAAGGCAATACATCCTTCTCTGCACAGCTCTCATCTTGGAGTTCTTATGATGACAAACTACTGGAAAGCTAGGTGAGTCCTACCTGCCCTTTCCAATTTACATTTCCCTCTTTGATAGCTCAGATTTGAGATCCCAGAATTGGGACATTACAATAACTTCTGCTAGGAACGCATAAATCTGAATAGGGAACATGTCAAAACAAAAAGCCTTTAAAACACCTTAGTTCATTTGTTTGCAACTGACATCATCTCAGCTCTTATTAAAAGTTCTGTTCTAGATCCTTCTCTGCAATACTAAGAAGAAAACTGTACCTTTCAGAAATGTGAATGCCAGCTGAAAAAGACAGGTCATGCTTTCCTTGAGAATTTGTTTTGGGACAGTAAGATTGGCAGCTCTTTGTAGACGGACTGTACATGTGACAATTAGGAAAACCAGCAAAGTTGATTCTAACATTGTGTACTCACATCGGGGGGCAGCCAAAGCTGAGATCCTTTGTCAGTTTTAATATCAGCCAGCTGAAGTCTACTAACCAGCCAACTGCACATCTCTTTAGTAGCATTCTAATTCGTGTACTGTAATTAGGCTTGAAAACAAAATATTGATTTAGTAATTACATTTGTGTGAGCATTAGGATAATGTTTCAGGAAATCTGCCTATATTCAGCATGAGGTTCCAGATAATGAAATGTTCACTCTATTGCTGTGTAGAAGAGCTTTTAAATGAAACTTAGTCTCTACTCTAACTAATATAAATTTGTTTGATCCTGTCCTCTGACTTGTTTGGCTTGAGACACTCTACCAAAACTGAAATATATTCCAGTGGTCGATTGTAACTAATTAGAATACAATAGCTTTTTTAATGTGTTTTGAGATCATCCAGGGAAAGGACGTGTGAGACCTGTAAGAAGTAAGGCAGCATTTAAAGAACACTGATTTATAGCCATAACTCTCATTAGCTGTAGAACTAAATATATTGTAGATAATCTTTCTGTTAAGCAAATTTGTAACTGCTTTGTTAGCTTTAAATATTACACACTTAATCAACACATGCACATGCGAGAGCATGACATCCTGTGATTCCTGGGTAACAACTTACTTTCCTGTTTCACTGTTCTTATAGTATTTTTAGAATATCGCATCTTAAGTTGTGCAGAGTTACGTGGTTTATATGTTTACATTTATACACACTAAGAGGCAGACTTATTTATCGTAGCTACAAGTATATGCAAGTAACACGGTCTGGGCGTACAGGAACATTTAGCCTTAACTTGCTTTCAATCTAAATGGCTGACTGATAAACTGTATTTCAAGGATCTGTTACTGTAAAAAGGGGAACCAGTCAGAAAATGGCAGATATCCAGAGCAATGGTTTAGTTAGGGATCATCATGGCAATCAAGCGACTCAGTACTGAAATAATAAATATGCAGTTAAATCAGACCTTCGACAGGAGTACTGGTATTACCAGTCCAGGTGGCCTGCATGTAATTTGTACCTTGAAACATGTTTCGTATCAGGGTAAGTATTCTGTGTCTTCCAGGGGGAAATAAAATCGTATTTGTTTTTTTAATTTGAAATGTGTATCTAAACTTAGCCACTCCTATCAGACCAGGAGTGTTTAAGACACACATGCCATTGTGGGTAAGATAAAGTAAATGCTACTTGCAGAGGTGAGTACACCCTTCGCCTTGCCCCAGCCAGAAGCACCTTGAGTAGATGCTGTATCTGTCGCAGATCTGTTAGCAGATCCCCTGCTCTCTGCTCGTTGCACTACAGGGGAAGAGGAATTCAGGAGATATGTGTATATACACACACCCCCCCCAATATATATACACATATACATATATATTTGTATATATGCATGCATATATGTGTATGTAGATATATATATACACAAATACATAAAATAAACCTGGTTTACATAAACTCTGCTTGCATTCAAGGCAAGAAAGCAGATCTGAAGGTCTGACTACGCTATGGCTGCTTCCTTGTCAGGCTGGGAAAAATCCCAAGGACAAGGGAATTTGTTTGACTCCACCTGAGCTTTGTAAAATATAGTGACTGCTGATTCTCCTGCTTCCTGTACCCCTTCACATAGGAGAATAGCTACAGATGAGCAACTGACAGTGAAAATCCACATCTGGCTCTACTCTGTCACAAGTTCGGAAAGCTGGAGAGATGAAGCAAGTGTGCAGCTATATATAACTCGGCTTACCTGGGCAACTCCTCCTTGCTGCGGGAGTCTCTAGCAAGCCTTACAAGAGGTTTCTATTCTATTCCTGCTTTCCAAAGCAGGATCAAACTGAGGAACTACAAACCTCTGGCTGATGCCACAGCTCTCTTACTCACACAGTAGTATAGGAACTGCCGTGTCTAATCACATCTAATGTCCACCAGTGCGTCTCCCGTGCCAGATGGTGGTCAGGTCTAGAGCTTTCAGAGGAGGAAAAAGATTCCTGTAGTTGGCAGACTTAAGCTGACCTGCCCAGTCCCCGTAACAAGTTTCATTTTGATGGCTATCTGTTAGCATAATGCTTAATATTTGAAGCATCAGGTGAAATATTAGTTTAAAATAAGAACTATAGCTACATGCAATATCTCTGAATTGCCTTGAAATATAGAAGATAGTTTTTACTGAAGTAAGTATTAAATGTGCTAGGCATATTTCCAGAAATATGGACCAGCAATCAGTTAGAAAATCACATATTCAACTAAATATCTCTTTGGAGGTGCATCGTGAGTATATGTTAAAAACCAGTAATGCAAGTAATTTACTGGAATAGATGACTTCATCGCAATAGGGAATATGTATTTTAAAGAAGCTTCCACATTCAAAAAGGTTCAAATATTCCTAGTGAGTAACACATTCATCACTCTACATTATGTTTCAGTGTGAACTTTTGCCTTATGATGAATATCACTTAGATCCTCCTGAACGGCAATAACAAAGAAGGTAGATTAAATTTTCTGAAATTCAGTTTCAGAACCCCCAAAGAGCCCACTTCCATGCATTTCTCTGTGTGCCAGATTATGCTGTCACTGTCCTCCTTTTGCCTTGACAGTCATGCTGCATGAAGAATGGCCATTTTGATTTCTTCCCAGTGAGACATAATTAGTTCTTCTACAGAAAAAGCCTTGACTAGAATACCCCTTGCAATGTGTCGGCTTCGTTTTTATAAAGGACAGTGCTCAGAGGGTTGCTAACTGGTCTTCTCATCGTTAAGCCCGAAACACTAATGATGGAGAAGTCTGCTTTGGGCTTATGCTCTGTGTCTTGGAGGTGCATGAGAGCAGCCTGGCTGGGTGACAAAACTGGAGAGGGGGGTGCAGAGCCGGGGGAGGCAGCCGTCCAGAGGAGCTATGGGGCGGGCCCTACTCATCTGCAAAGGGGAGGACCTTCAGGTCATACTCTCAGCTGATTCTGTGTGAGTGTTCATGTATGGTCATGTTTATGGGACAGAATTAGTTGTTTTCTGAGGAAGACGGGGAGGAAGCACCGTGGACAGCCCATCACCTTCAGCATCAGACTGGCTGCTTCTTCTCTGAACTAAGCACCGTGAGCTGAACTGCTCACTCACCGCCATTGCAGCCTGTTTCCGCTCTCCTTAATTTACACGTACTTTCTCTGAACAGGCTACTCAGAAAATGAGAGAGGAAGAGGGGAGAATACATTTGTTATAAGAGAAAGACTGCATCATAATTGAAAGTGGCCAAAGAAAACACTTCTAAAATACAGTTTACTTCATAACCCACTTTTCAGAGAGCTCTCAAAACATACTGAGGCACACCACCACGCTATTACAGCAACAGCACTGAGATGTAAGAGCAGGTAAAATAAAGTGGGAGAGAAAAGCAAGGTAGGTGTTAAAATCCCCAGCAGGGGATTATCCAACACCTTTCTAGCTGGGAAGAATAAATGAAATATCCTTCCCAGAGTGTCAGTGCCACAAATACAGAGGCAGAGATCAGTTAAAATCAGGTTTGGGACCTGGAGCATCCCACAGGTGCAATCCTTTGATCTGCTGAACATATCTGGAGTTGGTCAAGTCCTTCCTATGCTATTAAAAAGGGAGGGGGCTCTCCTTGTCCTTGTCCCACTTCTGCTGGCCGTCGGGGAGTGCGGTGGTTGGGTGGGAGCTGACCCTGCCGAGAGCTTGTCCCTGGTGCACCCCGCGAGCCGTCGCGGGCAGCCCAGCCTGTGACAAGGAGGGGAGATGAACTCCCCTCGGCGGTCGGCCGGGTCCGCCCCGTGCAGCTCTCCTCTGTGCCTGGGAAGGCACAAGACCCGCGGGCTGCCACTTGCTTTTATGTGACACTGTAGTGCAGGAGGGCACTGAAGCGGTTCGTGTCCCCCAGCACCCCAAGGAGGTGCTGCTGCCCCCCGACAGCGTCTGCACAAGGAAGCGCCTGACTTCCCCCAAGCGCACCTGGGTGGCATCAGCTCCAGGGAAAATGGTCCTTGCAGCCATCTCTTCGCCATGGCCGCGGCCTCTGAGCGGGGACGAGTGTTGCCCTGCTGAGCCTTGGGCTGGCAGCAAGCGCGGGTGACGCCCGAGTTTGGCTGTGCCCCTGCCGGGCAGCTCCTGTCCCGCGGCGAACGGGGTGTGTGCAGGATGAGTGCTCACCTGGTGGCCCTGGTGGCTCCCGCGGAAGGAGGACAGCATCGCTCGGCTGAAGCTGAGCCCTTGCAACATCCCTAACCGCGGTCTCGGTACAGCGGGATGAAGGACGAAAAATTTCATTTGCCCCAGCGAGTTCCTTAGACTCACTTCAAGATGGGCTTGCTAGTATCTGTCTCATTGTCACTGCCTGCTTTGTACGTTATCAGCCCCCTTCCCTGGTCCCAGAGAGCAGCAAAGCTCAAAGCTGCCCAAGAGAACGAGTCGTCTTGTTTTTCTCTTGGCTTAACCTGGGGATCACCACCCTCAGCTCACCCGGGCACGTGCGTCCACCAGCGCTCCCGCTCACACGCTGCAGGTGTGACCTAGGGGAGCCCAGGCCTTGCACGACAGGCTGCGGTTTGCACCGGGCAGAGGCGCAAAGAGAGCCAGAGGCGGCTGTTCGGGAAGAATGAGCCGGAGGCTCTGTTTACAGAAGGATTATGCACCAGCATATTTTGTCAGAAGGTGTGACTTTCTCTCCCTTCTTTGTCTAATGATACCAACGCATTCCCTCAAGTGGACACAGCTATATCAGTATGAAGGTGCTTATGTTAGTATAGTTTACTCCGTGCTGTAATTAAAGTAGCAGAGTTTACGTTCCTTAATTAGGAGGAGAATGTCTCCAACTCTCCAGCCAGCTATAAGAAAGCACACACATTGCTGCCCCAGCTTCCTGTAACTAACCCATGAGATTTGCAACATGTTTTCCGTGCTGATGAGGGAAAAGAGACAATAAGGAAGGACTGTTTCTCATGATTTTCATGAGCAGGCTAGGCGTGCAAAAGCATGCCCCAACCAAATAGCAAATTGCACAGTAAAGCGTGAATAAGTAAGGCCTGGCTCAGAGTACACGCTGCTTGGCAAAACCAGGAGGGCAGCTTGGACCGGTGGGACAGAGGAAGAAGGAAGGTGCTGCAAGCAGCCTCCAGCCGGGAGAGGTGGCTGGAGAAGGAGCCAGCCAGACCGACAAAGAGAGCAGTGGGGTGAAATGCCGCGGAAAGAAGACATAGATAAGCCAACCTACACAGACTACTTTTCCTTCATAGCCGCAGTCAGTTACCTGTGATGGCGTTCAAAGCCTCCACATTTTCAAAACCCATGACCCCAAATCCACCCCCGAGCCGTTACGAGCAGAAGGGAATCGTGCGTTTACCCGCCGCTGTGCTAACAGCTCTTCGCACCCAAGCAGTTCTCAACAGCATCTCTTTTGACAAACGAGTACCCGCCGTTCAGAGTCAGCAGAGGTAAAGGCGGGAGCACAGTTAACTTGGGACGGCTTTGGTTTGTGAATGAGAATAACTGACAAAGTACGTGATTTTTGCCTTTTTGCGTTTGACGTTTTTGAGACTCCTTCTTCTTCTACACCATTAACTTGTTAGCTTGAAATGTAAGATGTCACTGTGATAGAAAACACATGCAGGAAAGTGTTCATTGAGATAGTGTTAAAGCAACACTGGGAACAGTAATGTTATGCATTTAGTGTGATATGAGTACTTTTTCCAAGTAGCCAGAAGAAAAAGTCATTCTAAGTGGATGTTATTATAGTTTATATCGCACATCATGCAACAAACCTAATTCTTGCAGCAGATGCTATGCATGAAGCAAATTAAAAGTGTTAGGCTCTCTGACTAACAGCTAATCGAATCGAGCACAATGACCCGGTGAGGATCAGAGGAGCACCAGCAGCACCAGACGGAGGCACCTCGTAACCTTATTCAGTGCAAAGGGAGCAGAGGGCTACTCCTGAAACTGCAGAGGAGGATGGTTGCACCCTTGCCGCTGGTGGGACATCCCGGTGTGACTCCCTACTCGGAGCCTGTGTGTGTGAACTGCTCATGAACTTGAAGCGGGGCTGGCTCATCCCTCGGCTTGCAAGGGAAATTTAAAAAAAAATTCCAGTTGCACATCTTCCATTGCACACTCATTTATAGAGAAAGATTTCTCCCCTTAAAGGCAGCGACTCCTGCCAAGTGGAATTTATACAGCATGTTACCAGGCCATTTAACCTGTTGTGAAGCTAAGATAAAGCCAATAAAAAGGCAACGACGTATATTATTTAGAAAATTATGTGTGATCTGAATTTATAAACTTTCTGTTTGTCAACAGGTTCTTTAAAATGTGGAGTGTTTTCTATCCTATTTAAAGTCAAAGTCAAATTCAGAGAATATTGCCTTGTGTTCTCCAGGTAGATAAGAGGAAATTACATTCTTTCAGCTCGCCTAGAAGAAGGAAACGCATAAATAGGTCCAGGTTACAGATTTTTAGACAATGATCTAAATTACCAAGCCATTAATAGCAGATGAGGTATATAGTATTAAATACCAGCACATAAACTAGATGGATAGTTTCTTTCTGGAACATTAAAATTTTCCAGGACAGTTTTTTTTCAAGGGGTAGGACATTTTGTCTCTCGTTTTACAAATGTGGTGTGAAACGAAAAGAGGAAAAACACTCCCCCTCCCTCCTTCCCCAGCTCTCTGAGGAGGAGACTCATCGTGGCACATACAAGAAAAACAACCACCCACACACTGGAGCCCTTCAAGCAGAAAGCACCTGACGGGAATTTAAAAGTAGGTTTTCAATGGTGAAGTTGGCAGAAATCTACATAAAAGCAGTTCTTCAAGGGAGGGTATTATGTGATATGAATTAGATGAATGTATTGAGTTCCTCCTTTTTTTTTTAACTGTGGAGTCTAAAATTAAATTATCGTTATCATGATCAAATGTTTTGTTCAAAACAGCTCATGCCTGAAGACAAGGAGTAACAGCAAGGAAAATATAGGGGAGCACAATATATTTTAATAAAAGAAAGTTTGCCTGTCACTCAAAATCTTGAATTTCTGTTATTAGAAATCTGGGTGCTAGCTGCTTGAGTCTTCAAAACACCCACTATGTTCAGAGCTAACGGTATGCCTAAAGCATTTAAAAATTAAATAAGTCAAATGAAACAGTAAGAAAATATGGACATAGCAAGACATTTATTTGATTTCAAGATCATTTTATAAGAGAAGGGGAAGCGTTTGCAGTTTTTCTGTTAGTAACAAAACCCAAGAACATTCTGATAAGAATTACGCCTGTTTTTCTAAAAGCTTTTCAGAGTCTTCATATGGGCATCTTTAGAGCATTGCATTTCTTATCCTTAGGACCATATGGCTACATTAAATACATTTTGCTTCTGAGTCACTTTGTTCTTCTGTAATGAAGGGGGAAGAGAACAGTTGCTGCTGTTTAAGACCTCACTTAAATTTTTCATTACCTTTGCATGTTTTATATAACCTGAATTTAAGTAGCTTTCTGGGTTATAATTTTTCTCCCTATTTATTTTTAGACTGAAGCCAAACAATAACCTCTATATCTAGCTTCTTTTCTCTGCAGTGCGAAGAAATTTTTAAATGGCTTACTGATTTGCAATTTATTGATAACTGAATCTGGCAGATAATTTCACGCTGGCTTCGTTGCTGGATGAGACCTGGATCTTCCATACGCCAATGGCACAACCAAGTAAGTCCTTCTTCTTGGAGTGAGTTTCCTCTGATTTACGCCATTTGTAAGTAAAACGAAAACTAGACTTCTACATTGCTCCACCAGTTGTAAAAGCTTTCTTCAACAGCACCAGCTCAGCACAGCTTTCTTGTGAAGTATTTAAGGAAAACAGATTTTTTTGCCTACCAGCTTGTGTATAAATTAGCCCATAAATCGCTGATGTTAACTCTGAAATTCAAATTGCCGTGCACACCTCCTGGGCCTAGGCTTTCTGTACCTGTAAGTGGCTAGTAGGAACTGCAGGTGTACTCGGTGTGGCTTCTTACCCATTAATATGGAAAGCATAGATTGCTCAGTTATTTACACACACAATAACAATTCAAAAAGTTCCTCATCCTGGCATTCACAGAAAAACATTCCTCTTAACTACCATCTTCCTTTTACCTGTACCATGTGTCCGTCACAGATGAGGAGCACAGGAAGACGTGCATACCTTTCTTGGTAAGGAAAACTGTATGTCCAATCCTTAGCTTTGCCTGTCGGTGTCACCGCTGTGCAGACGCCTCTGCCGCTAATTGCGGCGAGGCCCCCGGTGGCTTTGCAGCTGAGAAACACACTCAGAGACAGGAGGGGTTTTGTGGTTTGACTGGCTGGAAGCCCTCGCAGCAGTATTGACTCATTAGCTTGTCACCGGCAAGTGAATGACAATATATGCGCTGTTCAACGCCTTGTCCTGGGCCACTCTATGCCACGTAACGGCTCCTGCCTTTCCGTGTGCCAGTACCTCTGCAATCACAGATCCATAATCACAGATAAGTTTCAAAAGCCTGGGATTTTCTGGGTTATTTGTTTCTCTGTGGTTAGCTGTTACCTGTAACCACGTGGGTTCGACCAGGGCCCTCTGGGTTATGGCTTTAGTCCTGACTGATGCCAGGATTCAGGCTGTATCGCTAAAACGAAGAGAAAGTGTGCGGGGAGGAAGGTCTTGGTGGTGGTGGTCGAAAATTATACCCTGTGTCTTAAATGCAAACCCAAGTTACTGCTGTCTCACAAATCAGTCTTAGAAGCTCATTTCCTACGTCAGCTGCAAAACATCGAGGTGCACTTTGTTTGTTTCAGAGAATTAGGTGAAACCGCTGTTACCGCAGCACTGTGCAGCATATGATAGTAGCTGGTTTAACCAAATTCCTCTTCATAATTGTAATCTTTGAGAGTGTGTGTATTATCTTCTCTTATCTTTCAAGTTTTTTAGTACGGTTCCTAAGTTGTAATTGGACCTCAGTGCCAAACGGAGCCTCACTGTGTTACAGTCGCAAAGACACATCAACCTGGTGACGCTGCTCTGTGTCCGAGCCTCCTCGCATGCTGAACAGAGAAGAAAGGTGCTTGAAAACCTGCTATGTAGGATTTGTAATACTGGGCTCCCATGCATTTCGTATACCCAGCTACTGTGTTTTGAGGATCCTGAAAATTAATTCATTGTAGCTCACTCCTTATGGATTTAGTTGCAAAAGGGTGGCAAGTGACTACAAGGGAAATCTATTCCTGCAAGTGACAAGACATTGTCTTTGAGAGGTGGCTCTTAAAAGCACAGAAAATCAATTAACAATCCCTGTATTTCAGGCTTGTGTTTTTTTTTTCCTGTCATTGAGCACCAGACTGATACCACCCATCAAGTCATTCCCACACTAACACAGCGCTGCCCCACTACCAGGTGTTTGGTTTTGACAATAAGATCCCAACTCTTGTTTCTTTAAAGAATGACATCTCTCCTCTCCAAGAAATACTGCTTCTGCCTGGCGCAGTAGATTTTTGGAGAAAAGATTAAAGATTTACATGGAACTTAACGAAAAATAAGAGAATTGCTCTTTGTAGCTATTTTAAATTATGTCTTGTAGACTTTCTAAATAACATATGTAATGAATGGCTTGGAAATTTAAATAACAGTTAAAAGAGGTTCAATTTGAATTTCTAGTCTCACAAAACTCTAATCTTACCAAACTTTCTACTAAGCTACAGGGATTTTTTTCCTCTCATTTTAAGCCTCTTCCAGAAGTGAGTTATCGATCACACTGCAGCACATTAGCTGTCAAGAGCAAAATTTGGCAACCCTGCCACAGTACACACATTCTCTTTTATGGCTTTATAAAATGCCCTATAAACAAAAACTACAAATGTATAATTGATATCGGAGGTCTTAGCCCATAAAGAAACTCCAACATAGCCACAGGACGAGTTCCAGAGTATTTGATTTCTTGTCGAGGGGGATGAGGTGATTGGTGTTGGTTGGGTACAGGGCAAATTGTCAGGGTAAGGTGGTTTTTTTTTTTAAATCTTTGCCTGCCTTTATTCATTACACCAGGATGAAAATTTCTGACACTGCATAAACTTTCTATCTGTGTTAGGGCATTTGGCATTTCCACATCATAGCAATTTAAATGATCTATTCATTTTGAGGGTTGTTACACTTTTTCCCTATTTTTAGAAAGGTTATTAAGGAGAAGGCGGCAAGGCCTCGAATTTTCTTAATCAGTCTGACTACAGACATGAATATGACATGGGCAACACAAAAATATCTTTGATATCATGACATCATGAACTTGTTCATTTTATTTCACTTGTACCGTGTTCTGATATAGGTGAGATAAGGTAACCATGACACTTAGCAGCGGGAATTTGGTACTTTACAGTGGGGGATTCAGCTCATTGAAGAAGGTTCCTACGGCACTTACGATGTGGCCACTCTGCTTTTAAATCCATGTAAGTCTGGAATGGGAGCTAAAAACGTATTTCAGATCTCATCTCATCTGGACCAAACTTCCAAGTCTGAATTTCCAGGAAATACGTTCTCAGATGAAAACACCCTTATTTAAACTAAATTTAAATAAAGTGTCTAGTTCCTGAGAAATGGAGGGGAAGCACACACATGCACACAATAAGAGAAAACAGTTCTTTTGGGGAGCGGAGAGATGCATAGGTGACACTGCCACCCCTCAATATCAAAGTCCTTGGGAGAAGATGAGATTGAAGAGTAGCTGTAAAACTCGTTTAAGGTTTTGTCTATAAAAAGTTAAAGATACACATAGCTTTTCAAGAGTCTCGTAACTAACTTTAAGAGAGAAATTCAAACACAAACATTTGTTTAATTTATCAAGACAAATTCCATGGACTTTTTCCCTGTGTATGTGTACGTATATAGAGATTTTAAATCACTTTATCTCAGGATGAAATTGAAGTAAATATGATAAAGCACAGTGTCTGATAAAACTAATGTCAAAATAATTTTAACCAGGCTCAGTGCCACAAAAGGTCTGCACAGTTGAGAGTCAGCAGTGTGAAGCAATGTGACTCTGACCCCCTTGGGATTACAGACTGAAGAGGAGATGAGTGGTCAGTTTAGCGACATTTCCCTCCATCGTGGCCATTCTTCCTCCAGCAGTAACAGTGTGAAGCGGAATTGTACCTGGCCAAAGATCTGGCCGTAGATCCAATGCCTCCACATAGGTATGTCTGAAGGAGCAAATTAGGTGATTGTGCTGTTAGCAGTATGTTTAGAGAATACCCCGAACAAAAGAAATAAAAGAAAGAAAACTACCTTTGTGCACACAGGGAGGAAAATCATACAAATGCTACAATATTGAATATCTCAGGCTAACTGCAGTCATTTATTGTTAAACTGCACATCTATAAAAAGGATATTAGAGAAGATATTAGGCCATTTGTCTTGTAACTGGGGCTTTTTATTCTAATGTCATTAATTTGAAAACTGGGAAAATAACCAGACTTGTTTATCTCTATTTAGCTATACCATTTTACTACACTTTCCCTTTCCCTTCTTCCCCTTCTTTCCCTTCTTCCCCTTCTTCCCCTTCTTCCCCTTCTTTCCCTTCTTTTTCCCTTCTTTCCCTTTCCCTTTCCTTTTCCCTTTCCCTTTCCCTTTCCCTTTCCTTTTTTTTCCTTTTCCTTTTGGAAAGCTTCATTTAACATTGTGCACAAGCAAGATTAAGATAGGATCCTTGCTGAGGTTGCTGTAGTTGGGCAGGGGAAAGGGAGGTGGATCCAGTTCAGCCCTCCGCTTCCAGTCGTTGCTTGTTCTCTTTCTCCATCGCCCCCAGGGCCCTCCCTTGCACCAGGCGCCCGTCATTGGTATCCTCAGAAAGTCTCTGCCTTTCCTGCTTTTGCAGAGGTTGTGAATTTCCTTGGGTTTACTCCTTTTCATCTTTTTGCCTCTCTTGTCTTCTCAGTTGGCAGCTCTTGATTTGGGGGTTTCCCAGCTCGGGATGCAAAATACGTCTGTGGAAATTGTCTCCTCATGCTGATTTCTCCTGGTTCACGTCTGTCAATGCAGGCTTCAGACTTGCCAGATTCCCAGCTAATCTTCTCCATGTTAGTTGTATTCTTGTTTATAATCTGGTTTACTCTTTAAGTGTTCAAAAAAATCCCTTCTCTTCTTTCTCTTTCCCTCTCTGCAGAGGATCTTGGTTTCTTCCAGGCAAATACCAAGAAATGTAAACCAGCTGTTCCTGTCCTTTGAGGTTTCTTCCATTCCCTGAACAGCCCCTCTTAGGACATGTATAAGAAACTCTCACATCTAATTACTTGTTATTCTTTCGGCACACCACGATCATCCCACATTAGCTGCTGATTTCTCATTTTTACATTTCTTGCTTTCTTTCTGATTTGCCTTAACCTTTTCCTGCTCCTAGGTTCCTTTCCCCTTCCCAATACATCTCATCTGAAGAAGTGAGGAAAACAGGTATCATGGGTGTACCATAGGTATCACCTCTAAGCTTGTGTAACAGAGTTTCTCTATTCTTATTTAATCATAGGCTGTGGCTAATCCAGCATCCACGTCTTTCAGTTTTTGGAAACTACACTTGCCATAGTCTTCAGTGACCACTGTCGTGCAAACGCCTGGCACGTGTAAGCGTTCTGCATCCTCTTCAGCCTGTGATGACTTTATCCTCAAGCCCCTGGCCTTCTGTAGCTTTTCCTCCTGGATCTATTTGCAATCACTCCTTCAGCATGTATTACAGCAGTTCTCCCTCTAGCTGTTTTGGGGGATCTCACATGGCTCTGTCCTGGACCTTCTTGTCTTGGTAAAATTTATTTCTCATCCTTTGCTCATCTCAGCTATTGCCTGTTGGAGCGTGAATCACACGTCTGCCACTCCCATCTTGTCGCTGCAACATCAACTCAAATTCACATCTGTTATATCAGAGATCTTACCTTTTTCCACCCAAATCTCTCCTTACTACTGCCTTCCTCAGTCATTATTTGTCAGTCAGGACTGCAGACTATTTGACAATTTTCTGTGATGCCAGTGGAGGTCCTCGCATGCAAATCACGTAGAAATGCTGCAGCTACTTTCTGTGTAATCTCCCTGGGGTATAATCCACACATCCAGCTGAAACTATCCTGGCCATCTTGATTTTTTGCAACATCCTTTTCCTTTGTCTTTTATAAATAAAATCTTGGGCTGCTTATATTTATTGAGAATTTGTTGAAAAACCTGATCACTTTGAATGTAAGAAATTTGTATTCCCATTCAATATCCTCAACGGTCTGTCCTCCTCAAATTAAGTATCTATTGCCTTTCGATGAAGAATATCATTTTCAGTTATTCACTTTTTATGTTTCTGTGATATTTCCATGCATCTCCCAGGCTGCACCTCCCATGTGTGGGGGGAAAAGCACCTTGTTGCCATCCATCAAACTACCTTATCATGACTTAAACATTCTGCTGCTTCTTGATGTATAGTGAAAAATAACACATTAGTTATTTAACTGACATGTCGAGTTCACTGCCTCTTGCTGTTGCCCCATGTGCATTCTTTGTATTATGTCTCATCTTCTACTTAGATCGCAAGCTGACTAGGAGAAATAACAGTATGTTTCTGGTTTTGATGAACAGCTGCTCCTGCAGTCGGATCTTGGTCCACACCTACAGTCTTTTGAGTATACAAATAAAAGAGCTGTCAAAAAAAAGTAATTGCTTAAAGGGTTTTGTCCATCATTCCCAGTGGTCCAGCTCATAGCAAAGGAATAAAATGGGTTTGTCCTTCAAGAGTTTGCAGGAATGTGCAGTTTTGAACTATGGCATAGAGGTATTCCACTGCATTTCCCATCCTCCCAAAGCACCTTGACAGCTTCCAACACAGAAAATGCATATAACACAGAAATCTGTTACATAAAATTTTAGTTTAATGTTCCTTGTTTTGGTAGTAAATTTGGATTAATACCAGGGTGAATATATAATTTACTGGATAAATAAGTATATATAATCAATTAGTTACTCCTAGCACACAATAATAATGGGTTATGTTCAGCTGATATTGCACTTCCTCTGCATCATTAAGGTTTACACTCATTTTCATTCTCTTATCTATTAAATGTTCCTCAGATACATAATGCAATCAGGTTACCTATTGTTGAAAAATGGAACTCAAATCCTTTTCAGTATTGTTTTATTCATGGGTGACTTGAAAATCCTTAAAGACGACCGAGATCAGGCATTGTAGGATAGGGCCATTTCTGCAAGGACTAGAAGGACTTTTTTTTTTTCCCCCACATTGCAAGGGTTACTCAGGAAACAAGTTGCTCCCTTTTTTAACTAATGTGCTCATTCTGAGCCCACTAACTGATTGGTCTTACTTTAAAAATCTGCACATTAACATCCTCTATTAAATTTGAATTGGGCCATTTAAGAAGTGCATAGGAAGTAAGTTATTTTACTTTAGATGATAATCACACGTAGAAACCTTGGGCAGAAGGCAACATAAAAATGTAATATAGTTGCTTAAAAAGCTAAAAGTTCATTTTAAAATGTCAGTTTATAGATTTCTATCAGTCCACAGAAAGGGAAAGGAGACATTTCAACCAACAGAATATGTACAAGGGAATAATATTTTTTAAAAAACTGTTCAGCGAAAAGGAAATAATCTGAAAGCAATAATGCCAAATGGAAATGTACAAGAGAATGAATTAATTGCTTTGTAAATTAGTCAGCCTTTTCGACCCAGTAAAACCGTTAATAGTGGTTGTTTACATTATAATTATCTTATTTTGCAATGTAAAATTATACTAAAAGGGGATCAAGATAGAGTTCTCCTTACAGAGGAGATATAAACCATAATGACTTTCTTCTACAAAAAAAAAAAACCCAGCCCACAATAATCACTTTTTAAAGTGTTGTAAGAAACTAATGAGAAACTTTTCAGATGGATTCTTTATTGGTTGGGGAATATACTTTGTGACTGTCTCTTCCTGAACTCACTCTTCTATCATACTGAAACTTTTCGGACATTGTGGATTATAACATCTCCAATTCATCCTATTACTAGCTACTGAAATACCAACTTTGACTTTTATCCTACTAATTTTGTCAGCACTAAGAAAATAAATACCAGATACAATTTTGTTTGCTGTGTTTTTTCAACATTACAAAGTCCTCCCAAGTATTTTGAGTCCTCAAAACCTTAACTGATGATGAACATGTTAATATCAAAGGATAAATTTCTAACACCTAGCAACTCATCAAGCATTTGATGTGTTTTTCTGAATAATTTCCAAAGAAATTCTGAAACATTTTCTTCTAAGGGGTGATATAGATGATTTTTTCTGATAGGTGAAGTCATATGAACATGGGGACAAGTTGTAGCTGGTAAGCTCCTTACACATGGACTGAAAAATACTGTGACAAAGATGTGCTGTGTGGTGGTTTGGTTTTTTTAACCTGTTCTCTAATGGTTTTCTGATTTTGGGAACTTGATTAGTCCAGGTTAACATTGTGACATTCTTAAAAAGAATGTAAAGGAATATCATAGTATGGGAGGTAGTAATTAGATCAAACTAAATGGGACGCTCATTCAGGCAACTTACGGGGCCAATCCATTTCAGAGTTAAGAGCATCTGGCAATATAAAGGAACATAATTCACTATGAACAATAGGTTTTCTGGATATTTTCATGCTAAATAGTTAGTTGATACTACTATCAGAGGATACTACTAGAGGAAAAAAAGACTGTTTTTTCTTTTTCTTTAAAGATTTGTACCAGTACATTCTTGATTACAATGCTTCCTATATGTAAGATGGCCCCCATTTAAAAAAAAACATTTTATCCCTTCCATCTGTATTATACTGCATATGCTCTTATATTCTCTTTCACAAATACATACCTCTTCTTATATTAATGTTTATGTACTCTAGTGGAGTAATAGACAATTAAACTACAAACTCACTAGAAGAAACAGACACAATTAAATATCCTTCTATACAGATAAATCTAGCTTAAAATTTCAGCAAGGGAGTTGTTGAAGTTGTATTATCTCTTCCTTTTAAATGTAGTTGGCTTCTGGCAGAAGTCATTCATTCAGTTATTAGTCCAGTGGTTTATTTGCTCAAATATTCTGGGAAGTATGTGGCAAAAATTACTAACAGAACTGTAAGTTAGCCCTTAAGATGTCTCTGGTTTGAGCCGTCCAGAGCCAACCAGATAAAACATTATAATTCTAGGATTTGAATTTCTGGGAAGGGAAATCAGAAAGAGAAGGGTGCGACCTCAGCAAAAAGAAATAAATATTGAAATGTTTTACTGTGCCTTGGTAGATGAAAGAATACGAAATAACAGAAACTGATACAGAAGAGACTTGACAGAACTCCTATGGAAAAAGCAAAAAGAAAAAAAGAGGGAAGGAGAATGTTAAGGCATTGCAAAAGACTACAAAACCAAAGAATTTGCTGTATTGCATCACATCTAGGTAGGAAATCTGTATTTAGCGGTGGTCATTTTCTAGAATCAGACTCAGAGGAGCCCTGAACATAGCTGCTTAGGCGTACATTATCATTTATTAATTAAATTACTTATCCTCAAAGAGAAACTCATTGCATCTATTAGTTTTTCTCTCTCTTCATCTAGGATGTAAAAAGTGGGGTCTCTTTTTCTCTTACGAACATGCTGATCTGAAATGAAAAGGAAGATCAGTTAGGAGTTATTCCAAAGCCCAGTTTTGAGTAAAACAGGATTATGCTGAGAATGCGGGATTCCTAAACTAAGCCAGTAAGGTACTAAACGCAGATCATATGTGACCTCAAAGGGACCCCATAACTGACATTTGAAACTGAGGTCGGAAGAGGACAAGGAAGGAAACAGAGTCAGCACTAACATTTCTGGCACGCCAGCTGGGGCCGAAGCTAAACGGTGGGCGCAGATGCGCAAGCCTGAGCAGCGGCGGCGGGAAAGGCGTATCTTGCTGTACGAAGACCCGTGCGGTTTTGAGCTTCCTTGCGGTGATGTGCTGCAGGGCCACAGCCAGCCGACCCTCCTCCGCTGCCAGAGGAAGGGTGTCGCTTACGCCAGGGACCTTCAGGCTGCCGTCGGTGCCGCCAGCAGCCGCCTGGCAAGCTGCAGTTCTGAAGCTATAAAAACTATTGACGTTGTCTGAAAAAAACCCAAACCCCACAACTCAAAAAAAATGCCCAGGAAGACCTTGCAGATGTGCTGGTATCAAGCTCATTCATGTAAGTTTACCTCGGTAGTACAGTGCCTTAATTCTGCAGCAGGGAGGACTCGGAATACGCAGTAAGGATCCCGCTTTGTAGGGGTTTGTTTCAACGTCGTCGTTTTCATTTTCTAGCTGGAAATTATAGTTCAGGTGTAATGAGTCAGGTACAATGGTGGGCTTAGCTGCTCGTCTTGCATCTGAAGACACATTAACTGCATTCTCCATTCAGTCGTGGTTAGGCTTGAATGGGGAAAAACCAATCCTATAGGCAGTTTAGGAGGCTGGGCACGTGTCAGTGGAGGAGAAACTACAGGTTACCACTCCTGTAGTGTGTGCCTAAGCAAAACTGAAATCATAACATCCTGGGCTCACTGGTAGTTCTCATTTTGCAGAACAGCCTCAGATATCTTAAATATAGTAAACTCTTTGAAATTTTCTCCTAAGAACCACTGGGGACTTATGTACTGTATTTATTTAAGGTGGTTTTAATTGTTGGGTTCTTGACTGAGGAAGGTAGTGAGAAAGAGAAATTTTCTGAGCACAGGTTTTTTGCACACTCATTTTTCCAGGGTTAATTCTTCATAAGTAGGTAACTAAGAAACTTATTAATCTTGAGAAAGCAGAACTATTCCATAGTTTTGGGTTTGAAATATTTTCCTGTCCCTTCTGTTCTTCATTGAGATGAAAGGAAGACAATTATTGCTGGAATCTTGGTTTCAGAAGTGGACATTTCATTTTCGTTGTGTGTCTATATCAGCGTGTATTGTGCGAGTGTCTACTAAGAGGTGGTCAACATCACAGGATGACTCAATGCTTTCTAAACTGCATACAAAATTTGAGGTCCTTAACAGCATTTTTTAAAAAAATGACAGTGAAAAAATTTATTTAGAAGGAAGTATCATTTTTAAGAAAGGAATTTAAAGCTTTACCTTGACTGACTTAAATTTTTATTCAGTGGAGTATTAGAGAACAGTTTAAAATAGAAGGATGAGTGATAAGAATTCTTAATATAATTCCATCCACTATTGTAAAGCCTATGTTTAGTTCTACCCTCTCATCTGTACAAGGATAATTAATATGTGTTTCTAATCACTCATTCCTTCTGTTTCAAAAGAATAAAAGAGGTAGCACTTAAATAGGTGCTGAGCTGCATGAAAGAAGTATTTTTGGTGATTAGAAAAGGTAGAGCAAAAAGAATCTAATGACAAAAAATGAACATTAGCAGATTGACATCTTCAAGTGTCTGAATGACACAGAGAACAAGTGCACCATTATACAAACTTGTTTCCTAGAACAGAAAATGGATTGAAGAAAATTGCTTAGAATGAATTGCTATCAAGTTGAGTTACAGGGGAAAATTAAAAGAGGTTTCATAGAGCAGCCACCGAATGAGGTAGTACATTAAGACTCCTGAGCAACCATTTATCTTAGGGTTAATGTGATATAATGAGAGTTGTGTCATTTATTCATGACTAATATATATATATATTTACCTAAGGGTGGTAAACATAATTAAACAAATCTTTTCCTTGAGTTAGTTACCTTCTGAAGGCAACTTGCTAAATCCTGCGGGAAGACTGTTGGCAGGGTCATTAGCTCGGTACATCAGAAGCAGCGCTGTTCCCTTGGGATTCTTCTCCCAGCTGTTGAGTTAACTCCTCAGACCTTCTCTATGCCTACATCTTTTGCCAGAGTAGCTACATCACTGAACAATGTCGGAATTGCTTAGCTAACAATTGGCAAAAGATAAATATATTGCCAATAAAGTCTTTATTGTGGCGTAGCTTATTATGTTTGAGGATATGGCTAAGCTATGAAGATAATTATTCCTTATTTCTAGTAGGAGAAGCAGTAACCATAGCGTGTGGCTGGTACAGGGTTGAGCTGAGGTTGCTGCAATGAGGTAATGGTACATTGTGCATGTTGGACCTCATTAATAGTGAGATTTAATTATTTGGCGACGCCTATTTTAAGTGCAGCAAAAAAAAAAAAAAGAGATTTTTTTAAAATTTACTTTTATCCTTGGTATTCCAAAAGATTATGTTATTAATATGTTCTCAACTGCTACACAGACCTGTCAGTTTTGTCAAGCAGGTCCCAAACCCAGAGGAATTTAGAAAAGGAAAAACCAGCAGCTCTTTCAGTTAAATGACAAATGGACCTGGCCGCTGGCAGGTTCTTTTCCAGTTAATCAAGTACCTTCCTTTCGTAAGATGAGAGGTTGGGAAGTGCTAGTGCTAGCAGTCCTAGTGCTGCAGCAAGTTCTCCACATCCCCCTGTATCAAAGGTCGGTAAAATACAGCATTAGATTAATACACAAAGTATAGGATTCTGTGTGTTATACCAAGGAACATTATGACCTGAAGTCTAGGAGCCGGGATATTCATTAGATGCATGTTTTGTAGCAGAAAATGAGTTCCTTATTAGAGCATCCAGTGGCACATGAAGAATAATTACAGAATCTGTCATTTGTTTTACCAGGACAAATGTTTGTTGTTTTAAAATGCGTGTTCTGTAAAAGGCATCCCACAATTAAATGCTCCCCCATTCATGGTTGCAGATCAAAACCATGAAAAGGCTCGCCCCATGCAAACAACAACAATAGCTACCACATTGTGAGCATTTATTTTCAGATGAAAAACACTGTTGTCTCTTTAGTTAATAATCTCTGCCAATTTGGCCTGATTGATTTACTGCACAGCATTTACTGCTGCTGTCCAAATAATCTCTATTCATGCCAATAAAAGACAGTGTCAACAACTGTAATAATAGTGCACTTGTTTTTTCACCACTCCAAAAAGAAAAGACATCCTGAGTTCAGAGGGATCCTGAAAGAAATAGTGTTAGTGAATGTCCTTCCCGGCTGTATGCACTATGGCAAGTGAAAAGCCTCCCCAAGAGTATTGCATAACCGAGCATCAACGCCGCTGTCTTCCCCAGCACACACCTTGCTCGGTCTTGTTGACATCAGTGCAACCGCGCAGGGTACAAGTGAGCACAGAATCGGCCCCAATACCTCTAGTGAAGCCAAAAGGCTTTATCCCCATAGACCAACTGGCGCTGAAGAAACACAAGATAATTTTCATCAGCCTCAGCTCGTGTTCATCGTGTACCCAATGGGAGTAAGTAGTTATGCAAACTTTGAAAAGCAAAAGCAAAGAGAAAATTAAGTGATGTAACCCTTCATTGATGTTTTTATGCTCCAGATTAGAATAGTAACTCTCTCCCTGAAATAATAATCACTTTCTGTGTCCTTCACAAGGGCGTTCCACATTTTCGGAGAAGATCGAATTTTCTTTCATGTTTTCCTCAGCCCTGGACCTCCTGCAACAGGATCTGATTTGGCATCAGCCTCTGGTAGGCTACACACGCCATCTGGAGAAGAGGCTTTCTGCGGAGTGAATGAAACAGCTGTAAGAGTGTTTTTAGGGAGGGAAATGAATAATGTGGCAATAGAGGATTTGCAGCCATTGGAGACTTTCTCCAAGTATCAAGGCACTGATTTCACTCCCTACTGAACTGAGGCGACTCTGGTCAATACACAGACAGCTTTTTATACCAGAGGGTGTTGGGATCACTGGACTTTTCAACTAGTGCCAGAGGCTTTATGCAAGGGCTACTGTATTTCCGCAGTTTTGTAAGATCTGCAAAGTATTATTGTTTAAAGCCTCCTTTGTAATGGAGACCCTAATCAAGATCAGAGCTGTACAGAGTTGTATCATGGATGACATCATTTATCTTGAACAACAAATATTGTAAGAAGCAGAGATGAGTATCTGCCAAAAGGATTATGGATGCAGGAATATTTTTCAATTAACAAGAGATACATTTATCAAAAAATATTATTTCACTAGGAGCTTCTGCGTTTTTATTATGAAGAGGCAAAAAGTAGCATTTTGCTGCCCAGTAAAATAAATACAGAATTTCAACTTTTTGATGAAACTCTTAACATTTCACAGAGATAAAAATCCCTGCTCCCATTGCTCTAGAAGTTAAATAAAACCATATAGATTGAAAGAAATCTGGATTTGCAGGTCTTATGGCTGCAGCTTGGAAATAATTTCCATTTGGTAAATATTAGACTATTCCTCCTGAGTCCTGAAGAGGGATAGCTAACTTCTTCTCATTGGTTTGTTTGTTACTTTCATTTAGGAACTGTTTGTCCATAGGAACAAGCTTTGGTTTTTAGTTATTTTCTCTTTTACTGCTCACCATATGTCTTCCTTTTTATTCCTTTCCTTTCTGAGAGGAAAAATAAAATAAAACATTGAGACATTTTGTTTTCTGAAAACTAATGTGAAGGTTTTGTCAAAGAACAAAATATGGCTATAGAAATTGCAAACCAGGCTATGTTTATCTGGCTACTCTTCGCAGAACTTTGTAATTTTATAAAATGTAGATTAGCAATATTTGAGGAACTAAAGATTTGTAGAAAGTGGCTGAAGGAATCAGTACAAGTGAAACAAAATTAGCTAAGAAAACTAAGTGAATAAAAATCCAGTGTTTATTAATCTCTAACAATAATCTGTAACTTTACCAAGACTTTGTTTTTGTGATATGTGGCTTCAGTGGAAATTATCATATGAGCTATTTAACTTTACAATCTGATTGTAAACTTGGGGGTAAAATTAGAAGATTATCCATAGGAACATATAGTATGTGGTCATCGTAATGAATTTTGTCCTTAACATTTTCATATTTTTTTTAGAAAACAAATAGAATCATAGAACCATAGAAAGGTTTGGGTTGGAAGGGACCTTTAAAGATTGTCTAGTCCATCCCCCACTGCCATGGGCAAGGACATCTTTCAGTAGGCCAGGTTGCTCCAAGCATCATCCAGCCTGGCCTTGAACACTTCCAGGGATGGGGCAGCCACAGCCTCTCTGGGCAACCTGTTCCGGTGTCTCACCGCCCTCATGGCAAAAAATTTCTTCCTAATGTCCAATCTAAATCTACTCTCTTTCACTTTAAAAACATTGCTCCTTGTCCTGTCATTACAGACCCTGGCAAAAAATATCTCTCTCTCTTATAATCCCCCTTTAATATTGAAAGACCACAGTAAGGTCTCCCCGAAGCCTTCTCTTCTCCAGGCTGAACAACCCCAACTCTCTCAGCCTTTCTTCACAGGAGAGGAGTTCCAACCCTCTGACCATTTTCGTAGCCCTCCTCTAGACCTGCTCTAACAGGTCCATGTCTTTCTTGTACTGGGGGCCCCAGAATTGGATGCAGTACTCCAGGTGGGGTCTAACAAGAGGAGAATCACCTCGCTCCACCTGCGGGCCCTGCTTTCTTTCACACAGCCCAGGATACAGTTGGCTTTCTGGGGTGTGAGCACACACTGCTGGCTCATGTCCCATTTTTCATCCACCAGTACCCCCAAGTCCTTCTTGGCAGAGCTGCTCTCAATCCTTTCATCCCCCAGCCTGTATTGGTATTGGGGATTGCCCCAACTCAGGTGCAGGACCTTGCACTTGGCCTTGTTGAAATAGTGCAGTCCTCTGTAGTTCTTCATCAGCATCATTCAGTTGAAATAGTGCAGTCCTTTGTAGTTCTTCATCAGCATCATTCACTTGTATCATCCTTAAGAACTGGAAATGCTAAGAAGCTTCAGACCCCGCTGCTATAATATACTGGGAAGTCAGCCACAGAAGCTTCCATCACATGAGTTTCACAGTCATTCTTGATTATCCTCTATCTAATAATTTCACTTTGTATTAAGAGCAGATGACCTTGCATTTATATGTTTGCATCATTATTGAAAGCAACCGTATAAAGCTTTACCTGCACGCATTATGTCACAAAGTTAATTTGGTATTGCTCTCTTTAGCCAATGCAAAATTGGAGTTTCTTCCGTTCAGTCAATAGAATAGCTGCTAGTCCTGCAGCCACTTGC
The DNA here is from genome assembly GCA_034782735.1 of Sagittarius serpentarius. Classification (NCBI taxonomy): domain Eukaryota; kingdom Metazoa; phylum Chordata; class Aves; order Accipitriformes; family Sagittariidae; genus Sagittarius; species Sagittarius serpentarius. The sequence continues at coordinate 6,873,032 of JAVKLA010000053.1, read as the reverse complement.
AACCTTATTTGCATTGCTGTCTGTGTGCAGCCCTGTTTCTCCTGTTATTGAAAGATGCTTTGAGTATTTTCTTTCCTCAGGATTTCCCCTCAGTTAGCTCATTATATCTTTGTCTCTGCAAAAGCTCTTTATACCAAATGGATTTTGGGTGCGTTTTAAGTCACAGGGCTGAATCTTATTTCTTCTCATTCATCTATGCTAGCTGGATTTATAAAAAAAAAGATTTCAGGGATATAATGCTGAAACTGGACTTTTTCAGCCTGTGAGTATTTTAATATTTCATATTAGGAAAATATTGCTATACCAACATGAATACTAATATTTTTAAAGGTATTAGTTCTGATATATATATATGTATACAATCTTTTGAAGCATTAAATTATAAATATCTGAAGATGACAAATAAAGCTAGTTAATGGACCAAACAAATGAAAGACCAAAGGCTACACATTAAAGCCTGAATAATTCAAATGAAAAGGCAGACTGTTTTAGCAGCATGGATAGATTAGAGATGGATAAGAACAAACTTTAATAGGATTCTCCATTCCTTTTACTCTTCAAATGAAGCCTTGATGTCTTTTCAAAGTTGTCTAATCAAATCATAGACCTACTGGTCTTTTGACTGGGGTGGTTGGAGAAGAACCCCAGCACAGAGAGGGACCTCAGAAGACCATCTAGCCCACCCCCTCCCAGGGGATGTCTTTGTCCTACCGTGCAGGTGTTTCTAAAACACTAAAGACCATCACCAGCGGGCACTCTAGAGGAAAAGTCTCCCTGCCTTTCAGTAGCTTTCCTCTGGTACCTAATTTGAACCTTCCTTTGTGGAGTTGAAGGAAGTTTATTTTCTTTTATCCATGATAGAAATTAGCCATTGAAAGGTCTTCTAAAACTACGCTCTCCTCTCCTTTAAGCTAAGCAACCCAAATTCTTTTAATATTTTCTCAGGAGGATGAAATTGGTGCCCTTGAACAGGGATTAAACAAACCCAGGTTTTTATTTTGCACATTGTACCTTCTGCACACTCGCAGAAATTCAGCCAAAACGAGGAGCCGCAGCCCCTGGAAGGGGCACGAGTGCTGCCGGTGGTTGGTTGGGCTCCTTGCCTTGTGCACAGGTGCTATCGGCTTTCCTCTGTGCCACATCAGCAGTTTTGAGATCTCTCCGAGTTCGAAGCGTGGAGCCTGGGGGCAGCCGCCTCTCGCCAGCATCTCTCCGTGGTCCCTGGCACCCCGCTGTCACCTCTGCATCAAGCTGCTGTGTACCAGCCCCAGATGTGTCCATAGATCCAATAGATACCATGGAGCTGAGGCTGCTTTCTAAGCCTTAGCTATGAGAATTAGTGCAAGTGGAGAGCTAGAAGCTTCTCGCTTTAAAACAAAAACCAGCAAAGCCTCCTTGCGTTGCTCAGTACCTTGTAATATGACCTCAGTACCTTCTAATAGGGTCTACTGAACACTCTGTTAGTCCCTTGGTTTTGACACATCAATTTCCTGCGTGCAGCACCTCACTTCTCTCTGCTTTTTGTAACATCTGATTAGAGGTGCCTCTCAAGGTCTGTCCCCTTCCACCTACCATCACCAACACAGTTCAGATTCCCACCTCCAGCCAGCCCCCAGCCCTGGCCTGTATCCACTTGTTATTTTTCTCTTGGACAAGAGCTTTCTTTTTTCTCTCCCACTCCGCATACAGGGACAGACTGGTGCGTGCAGTAGATGATAGGCATGGAAGGTAAAGCGGCATGAAAAGTTACTGCCTTCAGTTCCCCTGTCAAAGCTCCTTACCCGGAGGACTTGGCAGAGCAGACAGGGGACAGTGGCTGTTACAAAAGAACATGTTTTTTTCTTGTTGGTTCCCCTTAGCTCTATCTCCACATCTACTTCTTGTTTAATATTTACAAAAATAGTTAGGAGAAGGGTGTTTTTTTCTTTTAATTCTGTGTTTTCACAGTGTCTTGCACATTGAAATCTTCATCTATGGCTAGGGTCCCTAGCTATTACAGTGAAGAAGATGCTTATGCTGCTGTTAACAATAATAAACATATAGAAGCGAACATAAATTGTAATAGGCATCAAGTGGAATAACATCACCTGAGTCTCTGAAGGGGAAATGGAAAGGTTTTGGTTTTTTTTTCAAATTAAGATAGTCTGGTTGCAAGACAACTGACTCAGAGCTCACATATGGCATAGACTCTAAATCAAAATATTTGGCTGAAATACTTTGGTAGGCTTTGAAATCTCACTGTAGTCTTTAACATTATTTTGGCTCAAACAGTCAAGAATATTATGAGTCGGAGCTTGCTTCCTGCTATATGAAAAGAGTGTGTGCATACTTCTGTAGTTTGACTAAAGAATGCTATTAGTATTACCTTAATATTTAAAGTGATTATTACTTATATTTTCTATATTATCTATTACTCTGAAGTTAGAGATACTTCTAATTAGCTCTGGTAACATACCTAATGCACACTCTTCAAAAACTAATCTTTTCAACATTTTAATATTTTATCCATATTTGCAATTTATGTGATGGAACAGCCTACTGCAACGTTTCAAACTCTTACAGCTCCTCTCTGCACTTGTTTTTAGGCATGATTTTCACTGCAGTTTGTATTCATTGGTTTTGTATTATGTTTCCCTATTTTTCAAGCAAGGTAATTCTAGTTTGATGAGAGAAAATTGTGGAACACAGCGTACTGGTAAACAGGACATTCCGTTGTGCTCCATAGTAGCAAGGAGACAAGCATCTAAATGAGTTGGGCACTAGAGTGCGGCTGGTATTTGGGGCAGCAAGGTGGAAAAACGAAAGTCATGGTTGGTTTGTTGGTTCTCAGTGTTCAGTGCTCACCTTAGAAGGGACCTGCAAAAAGTGGAAACAAATGGAAATCACGGAGTTTCTCAGGAGACCTGATGTCATAAGACAACCTATAACCTTTCTTCCAGATCACAATTTTGAACCAAACCCTTTGTTAACCCTGTGTGATGACCTCTGTATAAAACCACATAAACACTGTCGTGCTGAAAATAAGGCAGTATAACAAAATCTATACATAGAATTAGTACCAACTGTTATTTTTCTCATTTTTATGTATAAAGGCTATCCTTTTCTGAGAAGTCCATTCTTAATGTATGTCTCTTCTGCTGCACTTTTTTCCATTTACAGTGTTCAGCTCAAACAATAAATATCAGTTTTTGAAAAAGAGAAAGTTATTCATAGAAATACAGGACTGTAAGAGATTTTTCTTCGTATTCACAATAAGGAGGGACACATAAATTAATGACAAGAGTGGGAGAAATTTTAAGGAATGTAGAAAAACTATCTATTCAAAAATTTTTTAATGTTCTTCTGAAAACCTATTTTATATGAGTGATTCCTTCAGAGATAATTTGCACAAAACATCTTAGCATCATACAGGCTTTTCAGGAAAGCTCAACTGAATCTGCTGTTTTAATGCATAATTATTTAACAGAAAAATAATTTTTTGGTAAATTAATGGCAAAATTTCATAAAAGTCACAGGGAAAGGTTTAGATAAAAGTCACAGGGGAAGGTTTAGATAAAAGTCTGAAAGTTTAATGCAAGGTAATAAAGATAAAATATATCTTCAGATACATATTTCGATCTTTTTACAAAGCAGTGAGAATAATTTTAAATTCTTTTCAGGTATTTCTGACCTGTCTAGCATGAGAAAACAAAATGAAAACCTGATTTTTACAGTTACTTTTAAAATCCCTTTTATTTTTTTTAAAAAAAAGTAGTCTAGAGAGTCCTCAAAAGAGTGAGAAGTTATTTCTACACCCAGAGTGAAATTCTGGGCTGATACATAGGGTTGGGTTTTTTTTGTCTGATTAAATATGCCCTCTGTTTAATATTAACTCTTTACTATTAAGAGTTTGAAAAAGAAAAATTAAAGTCAAGGCACGCGATATTTTAGGGGAAAATAAGTATTGGTAAATTCCTTTATGGCTTATGATTGAACAGCAAAGACATTAAATCACTTGCAAATTTCACAGAATCCTCCAGCTCAATTATATGCTGTCTTAGTGTGTAAATCTTTGATGACCTCTGCCTTCAGCATAATGTGCTTTTTAAAGTATTACATTCTGCCCATATATTTAGAGAAAACTCCTTAAATGCTGCACACTAGCAATAACTCAAGCTCTTTTTGTACTGTCCCTTGTCTACGCTTCATTCCACAGGTATCATTGGTAAAACAACATGGTCATTCATTCTTTGTACCCTATAAATCATAGTCTTTCTTCATTACACTGGCCATAACATGCTGATCCTTTTGAGTTATGTTGTTTACATGGTGCTGACAATGGGAACTTGCTTGAAATCAAGACACTTTAAATAGCAACCAAACTTCAAAGGGAGCAAAGGTGGCTACCCTATGGACTTGCATATGAAGCAGCAATATTTCTTGTTGCTTTTTCTTTTGAGAAAAAACATTTTAGAATCATGGATGAGATTTTAAATAGCCAACATATCTAAAAGTAACACCCAACTCTGTGAATGTGAACTTTCTAGAAATGAATGAGCGGTGGTCATGATCTATGAAATGCATAGCTTTCAGTAAATTTGCCCTGGTGTTACGTATGGGTGAAGGTTCTTTCAGAAGCGTAGTCATTGCATTACCCTAGCATCACTCCGTATTCTTGTACATATTCCTGTCTAGCATGCTAAAAGTATGCGACATGGGAGCGATGCTGTGGAAGCAGACATCCGTCTCTGCTTAGTAAGATAATGTAAGCCGTGTAAACTTACAGGCACAGTGCTATCTAGTGCCATAGCAGCTGTTCAGATACCGTTCAATACAACAAACAGATGTGCTGAAGTTTCTAGCTATGAGTCTCTGTAGTCTGTACTTGTTTTGAAGGAAAGATCAGAAATTATGCACTAATCTTCACTATTCATGCATTTCAGCTGCACTTCAGGTCTCTGCCGAACCTCAGCAGAGTATTTTAGAGACAAAGCTTTTAGCTCCCCCGCCCCTGCCATGTGGTTCACTGTCTGTGTTAGCCACTTTACTGGCTGAAATGTGCTTAATAGTCTGATCAGGACAGAATTTGATTAAGGGGGAGTAGGTGCAACCTATCGAATACTTCTTTAATACTGTGGAACCTTCTGAAGAAAACTTCTGGATATTTATCTCAAATTTGAGCATTTAGACCCTTCCACTCCCTTCTCCAAACCTTTTTACATATCCATTTTGGTTGGGACACCAATCTCTTGAATTTTAAATTCATACTGAAGAAGTAACTTTCGTATAATCTATTATGATAAATGAACATCATGAAATACCTAGTGCGATGGGTTGACCCTGGCTGGACGCCAGGTACCCACCAAAGCCGCTCTATCACTCCGCCTCCTTGATTGAACAGGAGAGGGACAATATAACGAAAGACTTGTGGGTCGAGATAAGGACAGGGAGAGATCACTTAACCAAATACTGTCACGGGCAAAACTGACTCGATTTGGGGAAAAATGAACTTAATTTATTACCAGTCAAGCCAGAATAGGTAGTGAGAAATAAAACCCAAATCTTAGAACACCTTCCCCCCACCCCCCTTCTTCCTGGGCACAACTTCACTCCCGAATTCTTTACCAACTCCCCCGAGCGGCACAGGGGGACGGGGAATGGGGATTACGGTCAGTTCATCACACGTTGTCTC
>JAVKLA010000053.1:6850561-6865935 GCA_034782735.1 Sagittarius serpentarius | reverse complement strand
GTTTAATTAAGGAGGGGGAGTGAGAGAGCGGCTTTGGTGGGTACCTGGCGTCCAGCCAGGGTCAACCCGTCACAAACGCAAAACAAAATCCATTTAATAACTTCCTGTTAGCTAACTGGTATCAAGCTTCTTATAGTAGACTGGCAGATTTCTGACTATGACTATCTCCTTCCAGCTATAGCTTTCTGAATATAGTTTGAAATGGGATTCTTTTCTCATTTTATTTTTTTCCCCTAGAGCAGTTCCAAATACATTTGAAGTTTGAGCACATAGCTCCCCTTGATTTAATTAATGTTTCCTCTACAGCAGCTCACTTTCTTAATTTAATGTAACATGTTATTCAGTTAGAATAAAGTAGCTTTTTCATTTGCATGTATTCACCCAAGCCATTTCACAAATAAGTAAGTACCGGGTGAGAAGTAAGAGTATTTTATAAATCTACGTAGAAGGAAAAGATAACATTTTTATTAATTGGATGACTGAAGCATATACTTATGTATGTAATCTATCCTGCTTTTTATTAATGTAAGGATGCCATTCCTTAGGTAAATGCTTGAATTAATGTGTAATAAATTCATGGCACAAAATCAAATAATATCAAGCTATGACATGCTGATAGAATACCAAATTGTTGTTATTAGTTCTTCAGGGTTATAAAAGTGCATCTCTAATCCATTAATGGAAAGGAAAAGGAAAGAAGAAAAGTAAAAATGTTAGATATTAAATGAACAAAAACTATTCCTGTCTTTCTGTTTCAGCCAGGGCTATTCAATCATGTCAGAATGACTTTTGCAGTCCAGTGTCTTCATGTCATTGCTTTTCCCTACTGCAAAATGTTTTGCACACTATCTGGAGAAAGGACAGGATTTTGCCAAAACTGAAGGACATGGAGGGGCGCAGAGAGAGTTGGCTTTGGTTCTCCCAAGCAGACATCAAAAGCAACACTGAACTGAAAATCTTGGCCTTATCTGACAGTTTCGTGGGAGCAGAGCTCATTGCTGAATGGGAAAACAGACCAAAAAAATGGTTTACATTAAGAAAAACTAGCCCCCTCATCCAGGAGCAGGATCATTTTAGTCTTACGTTTCCTAATTGGTCATTCCCACAACTCAGACCGTATCTTGGCGCAGGGTTCCCATCTACTTTTGTTTAATTGGAAGTAAGACTCATTTCTCAGTGTGAAAGAGAGGTAATAGATAAAGTGCTGAACTAGTTTATGTCCTTTGACACCCAACTGTGGGGCATAAGTACTTTGGAAGGTCTATTATGCATCTCATCCTAGCCCAGCTAAAAGCAGTTCAAGTTAGAAGTGTTTCTGAGTCCATTTTCTCATAAAAATGGAACTTACACAATGGTTGCTCCTATTAATAGTAACGGATGCATGTAAGTCCCCCAAAGCTCTGGTGTTCGTACCAGTGTGAAAGACACACATCATTATTGTCTGCTTTTTGCACTCAGTCAGTATGCAAAGATGCTCACATGGTACTGAAAGTGCATTCAAATCTCTTAAATCTTGTGTGTATGGAAGAGGAAGTTTTTCACACCACATTGCTTTACTTAGGATAACAGTTTGCCCTACAAAGAGCTACTTAAAATGTATATGAGCTATCACATACATTTTGAGACATTGTAAGAGAGGCTTATTTTAGCTTTTTATAGTACCACTGTAAAATTCTGCTCCTACACAGCTTCCAAGCAGATTTATTTTTTTTCCTGTTTATTCCATATTAGACACTCAACCTAGAACAGGTATTTGGAGCACCACTTTCCGTTTGAGACTCAGTATTTACTATACCTGAGTATACTTACTCTTGTTGGTGTTACTATTCTCCATGTCCCCTTTTTCATATTTTTCCTAGGTCTGCTTTTTCCTGGGACAAGATTTTTGTAATAACATAGTCCTAGAGTGCCAGCTATGATTATATCACCCTAATAGTTTGTCACCTCAGATGAGAATTAAATAGAAGGCATGGGAATAGGCTGTTGTGGAACTTGGTGTCCAGTGTAGTCTTTTATGACATGTCTGTAGTTCAAACTGTGCGTTCATCTGCGGCCCAGATAGCGTATCCTAAGCCCTGAATATTTTCATTTTTATTAAACTAATACTGTACTTCATTGTACTAATACTACTCTTTCGATGACAACTTATAGAGCACATAAATAGTTGCTGACTGAACTGGGTAGAATGAATTCCAAATAGTTATCCCATTTTAGAGAAAGCTTAAGTAACTTACATAACTCAGCTTTTGCATTTTGGTCAAGAAAGCAGGTACAGTTTTCTGAAACACCTGTTTCTGATAAAATTAGTAAAGGGATTTGAGGTTCATGATAGAATCAAATTTATATCAACCTGAGTATGCAGTTCTTCATCACAGTGACAGAGGAGGCAAGATAAATAACACAGGTCAGAGTTTTCTTGAAAATACATTTTTCTACTCAAAACCCAAAAAGCTATTGGTGAGTTTATGTGTTTGTCTTGTCGTGGACACATATATGGAGACCCAGATGTGGAGTCTAGAATCTTTATTTATACCAGCATCCACTTTGAACTTGACCGTATGGATCCTTTGAAGTCCAGGGGACCTTTATCAGTAGAGACAAGGGCAGATTTAACTATCTACTACGGTCGAATACTCTGCTTTAAGTGATATTCATCTTAATTTTTCCCTTGCCGACAACTAGCCTTTGCAGGAAGCTCCAGTGTGGACATCACAGAGACAACCGATTCCCTCATCATGTATTAATCACATCCTGTGTGCAAGGGCATCTTTGAAAAACGTTTTATCCTCTGCTTATATTGTGTACTTAAAAAATTAATTGTGTCTTAGAAAATTTTGTATACAGATCATGTAGCCCTGTGTGATGAGTGATTCAAACCTTCTCCTATATTCTCCACAAAAGCAGGATGCATGATTTGAATTCTACCCTGCTTTATTGTCTTCACGTAGTATGCCCAGGATTGCCATAATTGTGGTGCTTTTCTTTGTATTAGTATGTATATGATGGTGCAGTAAGCAGATTATATTTATTATGTACGAAATTATATGATATTTATCATCTACAACATTTGAAGAACACAGTCAGGATTTTAGTGATGACTAATATGTCCAGCTTACATGTTCTGCTTCACTTTTTTTTTCTTTTTTTTTTTGCTTTACTATCCTGGAAATTAGTATTCCTTTATTTTTTTGAAAAATCTGCTCCCTGTTCTATCTTCCACTAAGAGTGGAGTTCTATCTTCCACAAAGAGGAAGGTTTTGCACAAAGATTATTTACCTATGAGTTCACATATTTATTACAATAATACAGACAGCATCCTGTCTTAACAGAGTAATGTATTTCTTATTTTATGATACTGACCAGGGTGCTGGCAGCACCAGAACAGTCAAAGAGCTCAGAACGTGTGTATTAGCTCCTTCCGTGGGCCAAACCAAGGTATCTTTAGTTGTCAAGAGTGCTCTGATCTGTGAAAAGGTGTTTCCTGGGGTACAGTGACCTTTGGAATGTGTGTAAATAACTTTGCTATATATATATAATTGGTTTTGTAGTAACTAGAAATAAAACATGGCCAAATACATAACCATCAGTACTACTAGCACTTCTGAAGTTAAGTCTTAGTTACTTTTTCCAGCTAAGCCCTTTATAAATGCACATATTAACCTTAGTGAAATCACCTTTCTAATGGGATGTATGATGCAGCTAAGGGGCTTGTACTCAGTTTGTTTTCAGTGTCTGCAAAACTTGCAGGAATAAATATGGAGAAACGGAAACTCCATGCCTTTTCCAGTTCCTTTCAGCCCTTTTTTCCACTGCACATTATTCCATTGCATCTCTCACACCAGGGAGAAGGGAGCAAGTGTATAGGAGGTGGCCGGATGAGCTGGTGGACAGTTTCTCATTTACATTGCTCCTCTGTCAGAAAGGTGAGTGGCAGTTGGTTCTGTACCCTTTGCCAAAAACATGCCAGAACTGTGCAGAGGGCTCAGTCCAAACATCTTCCATCACCCTGAAGCCTGGAGCAGAACACGTGTGCAGAGTCAAGGTATTTTCACTGTCTTCCCAGCTGCTCACTCCAGAGCTGCAGTCTGACTCATCTCTGCTTGCAAGAAACAAGTTGTGCCTGCCATCACTTAGATAGAAAACGCCAGTCTGAAACTCATCTGGACCTCTATGCTTACCAATACTTCAAAAAATAAAGGCTTGTATACCTACCTCATTCTTCAGCTCGCATGAATAAAAACCTTTCCCCTCCAAGTTATTGTGTTAGGTTCAAACATTATTCAGTGTAATGACTTAACCTTCCCTTTGATAAGCTTCACAGATGGAGTCTTCCATCCTCCATCCATAAACAAGTATGTTTATGGTGGATAAAGTGTGGGTTTTTTCACTGTCTGTAAGTGCCTTGGGGAATGTATTTGATAACAGGAGGCTTCTCAATACAGCAGACAGATATAACCAAATCCACTAGCTGGAAGTTGAAGCTGGATCAATTCAAGCTAGAAATCAAGTGGAGAGTTTTGACAATGATGGTAATTGCCTTTGGAACCACTTACGAAATAGTGCAGCAGGTTCTACAGAACTGTTAACACTTTAAGTCAAGACTGTGTTGTTGCTGCTGTTGTTAAGTTTTAAGTAAACAGGAATTACTTAAAGAAAGGTCTAAGGCCTGTTGTTATGCAGGAGATCTAACGATTCCTTCTGGCTTCAGAACTTCTCAAATATACCCTGTAAAACACGGTTTATTTTTCAAATCTATTCACACAGCAGTATTTGCTCTTTTTTGCTGTTACTCTTCTGTGCTGTCAGAAAATTCATAGGAGACAGTCTAATGCCATTTTAGTCACAAAGCAATTTCCCTCCTGTTGGAAGAAAACCTCTTTCTTCTCTGAAACACAAGTAGAAACATAAAGGAAAGGAAACCATTCTCTTGCACTTATGTTTATTGTCTTTTTTTGTATTGTTAACCAGTTCACAAAGCTTCAAGCCACTTAGTATGGCTTTCATGGAGTATTATGGGGATGGAAACTAAAACTATGAAGATAACAGTCCTATGACTGAAGGCAGAGGACAAAATTCTGCTCTCATTTTACACCAAGACAAACCCAGAGCTACCACTTCAGAATCTGTAGATTTTCTCTAGACTTCCTACCAACAAAACTAAGGGTAGGATATAGACTATCACAAATTCAAAACAAAAAAAGTTTTTAAACATTGTCTTCAGGAGTTATTTTACACATGTTCTTGTTTCCCAGCGTCTTCCCCCTCCCAAACTTCCCAAGGAAGTCATCCGTAGATTTATAGAATCCTGAAATTTTTTTGTGTCATGCAGGTGCTTTTGTCTTACACTGCAATGCCAGGTAACTCTAAGTGTCAAAAGAAACCCATTTCTTTGCAGTGTCACTCATAATTTCTTTTTTCCTTCTGCTGGCTCCAAAGAGCAGGTTGTTGTGTTTCCTGTATCACACACAGCTGAAATGACGGTGGATTTCCAGATGGTCAATTTTGTAATAACTTCTGTGCCCAGATCCATCTACGCTGAAAGTCCAAAACACCAAAAAGCAAAACAGCAAGGAGCAACAAACATAATGCACTCTAGCTACAGGTCAGTAGCCTTCTGCACCTCAGGACCTGTGAAAGCTGTACTACATCCTCTGATTAATTCATGTAACCTCTTCCCGCTCTTTAATCAAGGGTTCTAATTGAGGAAATAGGTATTAGTTTCTGAAAATCGATATCAATTTCTACAAAATTTTCTTTGACAGTCTTCCTTTGTTTATTTATCCCATAGCTGTTGTCTGATTACTGCAGGTACAATTACAATTATGTTGTAAATTGATATATGATATTTATCTTTCAATAACCGTATGCAAATCATAGTATACACTCTATAATATAGTATAGTATAGTATAGTATAGTATAGTATAGTATAGTATAGTATAGTATAGTATTTCAATTTGAAGGCAGCTGCTTCTGAATGCTCTGTTTCCTTAACCCTCATGACTGACTGACACAGAGGGTGCTGAAGATCAGGCTACAGCAGTTACAGTGCATACTTCAGCATAGCTATTAATCCAGCTATTTTCATAGGCTTCAACAGGATCTTTGGTTTGCTAACAGCCATATTCTTTTATCACTATCCAGATGAAGGAAGTATAAAACACAATTTACTAATACTGTAACTAATTGTTAGTAGTTATTATATGGTTACTGCTATTGGTCAGTGCTAACTTGTTCTATCAAATTAGTATTTTATGTATAATTGATAAAATGCTATTACTGATATTCAACAAAACACAAAAAATAAAACAGAATGAATCTTGAAGCCGTATGTGGAGAATAAATAACAGATAAATGATCCAGGTTAGAAATTTCATGATGAATTTACAAATTCAGGTTTGGATTCGGATATTTTTCAACATAATTTGGAGATAAATAATTATCTGGCTGTTGCTAACCAAAACTTTTATGGATAACATCAGCATTTAATTTGCTAGTAATCTGTTAGTTATAGGACATTTAAAATGTGTCCATGGGAGATCTGTTTTCCTACAAGGAGGGATCAGAGGGAAAATAGGGCAGGTCAGCACTGAGGATATGAAAATGGCTGGAGTTATAACCGTCACGGCTGCAGGGCCATTCAGTGATCTGGAGTGTAGTTTGGCTGTGCCCCAAGTGAAAGCATGCATGGACCCAAACATATCCTCGTTTGGGAATTTTCTGGTTTGACAATTCGTTGGCGCGTGCAGACACTGGGAGATGTGGGGTGCCTTGACACAGCACTGGATTTTTACCATTTGGAAATTAAATGGGCAGCACATCTTCCTGGGATGGTTCCCAGGACTGGTTCCCGGGGTGGTGGCAATGGATGCATCATATGGTATGAGGTACCCATCCACCCAGGTTAAAGGAAGAACAATTTCCTGAAAGGTCACTTTTCTCATAGCATCAAAAATGGGGAGCAAAGGAAGGTGTTGCCTTCTACCTCCTGCAGAACAAGTGTAGATAGCTGGGTCAATGGCCTCTCCTCAGCAATAAATGTTAGATACGAGTCTGAGGACGTTAGGTTTGAGAAAGGTGCTTGGCAAGACAAAATATCTCAGAATTCTTACTAACACAGGCCCTATCAGAGCAGGGGCAACCGACTGTTCTCAGCCTTGGGTCACATGCTGAGTCCTACACCCGGGTAGTGAAAATTACTTGTCTAGGAATGGGTTATTATGAATACACATTTTGACCTGCCTCTCGCTCCAGCTACCACAGTTCTGTGCCATTCTTTTACTTGCATGCCTAAATCAATTTTCACTGCATGCTTTATAGATGCTTTAATCCACATATCAGTATAGAGGACATCAGAATTGGAAAAAAAATTAATCTATTGAATAAAATGCTTCCTACCTATGCTCCACCTTTCCAGACATTTTTCCTTTATCTCCAGGAAAAACGTAGCAACCACCACAGGTGCTCAGTAAAAAAAAAAAAGTGATGGTTCATGAAAATGCTCCTATTGCTCATTCTCTTCTCATGAGGGCAAGTGCAAAGCTCTTCGAAATACTTCGTCAATGAGTGGTTCAACAGAAGAAAGCACTGAGGTTAAAACGTGTAGCAAAATCAAACTACAAGGCCTAAGAGAGGAAAGATTTGTGTAAAGCTAACACAGCTTAGTTGTCTTTGTTGATGTTGGATCATTGTATTTTATAACATACTTTTCTGAATATGATACTTGTAAATCTTAGAAGCAATGCTATTTTTTGCTTTTTGTTTATTTCCCCTTCATAAATCTATGGGTTTTTTTTACCTTGTCTTTGTCACACAGCAGAATTTTAATTTCCAAATGCGATTCCACTGGTGCATAAGTAATATTCATTTCTTTTATACCTTAGTGGCTGCACTGAATGGGGAGTATTTTACAGAATGGATTTTAAGAAACTAAATGTAGTGTTTGAATGCCATAGCTAGCTAATAGGTAATATTCTTGTATCTCCCGCAACAGTTCATTTACCAGAAGTATAGGGGATGGATTATAATAGCAAATCCCAACGTTTGCTAAAACTCAGTTGAAACCCAAGAGACCTACGCTTTCTGAGGGCTTTGCTTCTTTACCTGGTACTGATGTATTGGTGGCACATTTGCAAATCCTCCGCATCCTCTTCCTGACAGAGTACCAGCTAGAATAAAAAATGGACCCTAGCTTCACAGCTGCATTTTTAAACGTGTAAATCATGGATTATTGCCTTCTGTATTAAAGAATATCGTTAACAAGTCTTTCAGCAAACAACATAATATTTCCCTTCTTCCTTTTATTCCCCAACACTTTAACAGTTACTCTGCTTAGTAGGGAACGTACATTATCAAGAAGCCTTCACTGCCCTTCAGTGAAGAGTTAAATCTCTGCAAAGCACATACAAAACAGTACTTACCACTCCATCTTTATTACTTGTAACTCTTCTGTTTGCATGAGATACATAAGCAGGCAAATTTTCTGACTAGGAGTGGATACACATCTTCCATAAAACTAACTGACTGTGGCATATTCTAACGGGAGCAGAATGCAGATGCCCTAGCAGGTCAACATCAGCAAATACTGTGTCTTGCTTGTGTTGCCACTATCTTAGGGGTTGTGCTCCTCGTTTGCCCATCACTAGCTTGCCAGTACTCTGGGCAACAACTTTTCTGTTTGGAGTGCATTTAAAAATTCAGGGTGCTTTGGAGAGAAAATAATTAATAGTGTTAGCACTGTCTCCTCATTCATTTCAGAGGAGGTTGCAGAAGTGATTACCAGTTTTCAGAAGAAGTGGATATTAAAGTCATATTTTAAAAGTACAACAAAATGCAGCATAATCTAAGCAAATTTAGCAAGTGTTTTCCCTTGCAGTTGAAAAACAGAAAGTAAGTGGATTAATTAAGAGAAAACATTTTATTCCTTGCTTAAGGAAGCTGTAAAGGGACAACTGTAGTTAGCCTGCTTTAAAGGTGCCTGTGTTCACAAGCGTCCTAATTGCACAACTAATTACTTGATGCCCTAGAAGTTAGTGAGTACTTTCCTCTCAAACAGGAAAACAATCCAATTCAGTGCTACAAAACTGCCTGGAGTGATCCTATCTGCTACCTTGTAGTATTGAGCTGACTGACCTTGACAATTTGGGGGTGCTGAAGTTGTGTAGCCTCTTCTTTACCTTGCTGATGGGGGAACAACCTCATTCTCCATGGCTTAGCACCTGGCAGTGCCAGTTCTCAAAAAGCCAGTTGCAGGCTGTAAGCATTAGTTAGTGCTTAAGTCATAGCATAAGTCATTAGTTAATGACTTCCAGGGTTGTGTCATTGAGAGACTACCTGCATGCACTGCCTTTTAGAGTTTACTATCTATAGAGGAATAAATGGAAGATTGTGTTTTCCAGCTTCGATTTCACTCTTAATACCAGGCAAACCTAAAAATCAAATGTACTAATTCCTGCATTTTTGTTCCATGGGCTTTAGGCTCTAGCCACTGGCCATCTTCAGCTCTTTTTTTTGAGCTGGTGCTGCCTCATTTACCGTCATCAGCCTTCATTTCAAACAGAAACCTATGTTCCTTGCCTCAAGATAGCAGGCATACACAGATATTCATTATTGGCATTTTTATCATTAATTACATATAATAATCTAAGTAATATAAATAGTTCAATCAAACTATTATTATAAGAAATATACAATATGGCTCCACTATACTAAAGAACCTTTATATTATTTGCGGAGAAAAAATAATTCAAAAGAACTGAAAAGAGACATTGGTCACTGATTCAGGAGTCTATTCAGGTTTCCCTGAAGGCCATGGACTTTGCAGAGCCCTGAAAATAGAGTTAGGTTTATATATAGGTTTATGTATTTGTTGTGTAAATTGCGAGGGATGTGTTACGTTCAAGAAACAAGTAATCGTAATGATAACATTTTCTTGTCCAGCCTTTTCCTGTTAAGGTATATCTCGCCATATTTAGTAGTGTTCAGCTCCTCACCTGTTTGTCTTAGGCATCTTTTAAATTTTGCACAGTGTAAGACCTCCTTTACTTTGGAAAGACAGAGCTACTTTGCCAGACTTACAATGACACGTGCCAGCTCTGCAGTACACTTTCTTCTTCCACTGCATTTCCCAGGTGCCGTCCTTCCACAGGCCGCTTGTGCCTGGCTCAGCCCTGGCTGTTCTGACCAAAATTCTCTGTGAGCTCTTCCCCTGGTCATTCAGTATGAATACTTGTTGGAATACATCTCTGAATCTGACAAGGCTTTGCGCTCAGTGGTTCTCTTTAGTTTGTCCCAGAAGTTCTTCAGAACATGTAATTCCTTCTCCTGCAAATGTTTTCTTCTAAATTCAATGGCCCTATAAAGCTTCCTCCCATTTCTATTGTGTAGCAAATTTTGTTCATTCTTTGAGCTACAGTCAGTCTCCTAATGCTTGTTGCTGTGTATTTTTGGTGTGGGTTTTTTGGCCCATTTTACTTTCCTCTCTTTTCTTTTTCACATCTAAACTGCATCATAATAGAGCTAACAGCTTAATTTCTCTGTGTTCAGGCTTGGTAACATATAAAACTGAAATAGCAAACAGACATTGACTTCTGTCAATGTGCATAATAAAACTTATCATCCAGAGAGACTGAATATGGAACAAGACAAAGCTGGTATTCACTGAAACATGAAGCCATCGTTATAGCCACCATTATAGCCCTATATTAAGAAAAATAGCTGTAAATTAACATTTTAAAGAGATGGAATTAGAAGCCTAGGAAAAGCTGTTCATGTTTTATCAGGAAGCAAAGCTTTCAGTTACCGTATGACTGAGGCATCCTAAAAATACTGTCCTTTTTTCCTTCCAGTCAACCGGAGCCAGTCACAACACTCTGAGACTGATCTTGTCCTGATTGTTAACCCTGGGAAGGTTGTTTGAGGTAAGACCAGAATCAGACGTGATTTAAAAGATCTCTGTTCCCCTCAAACACTGAAGACAGAAGTCCAGGACACAGCTATTTAACCTATTCTTTGGTACCAAGCCCATGTTCCAGCCTGCCTGCTCAAACCTTTGCAGCACCAACTTGAATCAGGTTAAAACAACTTAAGCTTTTTCCCTTTGTTGGAAAGATGTTTCAGACTTTAGCGTTTAATGAAGCGTTTACTTTTTAAACAGCCACTGTTAAACTGAATGTCACTGCATTTTTATTAGGACAATGATATGTCACTGGGCCTGAAGGAAAAAAAACGTGCACAGACATGATTGCTAGTAATTCTGACAGCTCACAAATTCTAAACAAAAAAATCTTCTCCTATTCTGGGGTTTTGTGATCTAGCAGTTATTTATAGTACTGTGATGAAGATGACAGAGGTTGCAAGATCATGTCCATTTATTTACAACTAAGAAGCTTAAAACCAAACATAGTTTATGGTGATGCACAAGCTCGGTTATCTAATTTTCTCTCTCATCAATCATGCTTGCTCTCTAGCATTCTTTTTGAAGATCCTTTCGCTAGAAGCTGACCTATACAAACGAACTTGTAGTTGTGTAAGGTATTTCTGTCTTTCCCTAATTTGCAGATTTCTTTAGCCCATGGAAGAAAAAAAGTCTACATTCAAGCATATTTCTTCAGCCACTTTTCATTCAGCTTGAGGTTTCTACAACCTTTCACACAGTCTGAAGATACAAGCACTGTTGCAAAGTACTCTTCTGGGGTTTGAATATGAAAGCATCAATGAAAACTTAAGCTATTGTAGTATGTAGCTGGATGCAGACACAGCAATATTCCTTTCTAGTAGCTTATGACAGTAATTTGTCATTTGTACTAGCCTCTAACTTATTTCCAAATTCAGAAGAAAAAAACTCCCCCAAACTGATTCTGATTCTCAATAGTGTAGGAAAATCAGGGCTAAAACGGTGGTTTTCATGAAAGCCACATGGTTTTGGTTTTAGCTATTTCCTTATGTTTTTGCATGTCAGCATCAGTTTTGATGTGAATTAAAAAGCTCCAATTTTAAACTCAATGTAGAGCTTATTAAAACTCATAAATAAAGAATTTATTCCAAAACCTGGTCTAAGAGTCTGATTTTGAACTTTAGGGCATGCCTCAAAGCTCTATGCAGGGGCTTTTCCTTAAATATGAGAAATTAAAGGGATTGACTTTTACCTTCTTTCTGTAAAATCTTATCAGCCAATTAAATTAATACTTTGTGAATTTATTAAATTCCCTTTAAATTTACTGCACACATTTTACATGCACGTTTCACATGCACAATAAACTTAAATGTTGATTGATGCCAAAAGCTATTTTGACTAAATTCAGATTTAGTCTTAGCAAGGAAAGAAATGTGGGTTTATTTTGGTTTATGTCCAGGTTATGGGGATAGGAACCAAAACCTCTGATCATCATCTCACAGAACACATCATATTGAACATACGGACTTAATTTATTGTAATTTCTCACCCCAGCTGAACTGAGTGGTTTTCGGCAGTGTGAAAAAAGCAGACCTTGATATTTGATGACTGATTGAAGACACAGTATTGAGACTTTAGGCCAGGTTTCCAGCAGAAAAGGAAGCAAAGGCTTGTAGGCAGTCTGCATTCAAAAAACGGGGAGGCCAGGCTGTATGCAGTATGTATATTTAGCTGTGTGGGGAGTATACTGCAGAGAGAGCCAGCTGAAAAGAGCGGTGTGGCCAGCAAATCTGCACATTGCTCAGGTCTCCTAGACAAAACCTTCGGTTATGCTAGCACGTAATTTGTATTTCAGTGACACCTTCCCACCAGAAGGATGGCAAAGCTGAGAATGAAGCCAGTGAGGAAGCTTAATCCAAGACCAGGAAAATATTATTGCTTGTTGCTGCTTTATGTGGCAAGTGAATGTTGTAAGACAAAAAGAATTTAGTATGTCCTTATTCTAGGTATTCATCTCTGGAGTCTGGGACCTGATTGTGATCTAAACCAAACTCTTTAAAATAGCTTTATTTATAGTATTATTGACCTGGAAGAGAGATGATGAACACCATAACCTAAAACATTTTTGGTGAAAATTTAGTCTCAAAACTGTATGACTTTAAAAAGTTTCTTTTGAAATAGCTACTTGAAATGTCTTAAAGAAGGAGATGCATGTGAAAGAATACAGGGACAAAACACATTTGAATGGAAGAAAAATAGATTAAATGATGAATGTAGGAAAGGTTTAAATAAGGGGAAAGTAATAAGCTGGCAATTTTCCAAACCTGAAAAATACCAGTAATCTTCCATCCTTTGGAAATGATAACCAGTCGGCTATTCTGCTAAAGAAATACTAATGTGCAAAGAGGAGGCAATACACTTAGAATTTATATAATGAGGCAATTTAAATTTATACAATGATACAAAATGTCCACTGAGGTCAAAAGCATAAATATTATGTTTGTTCCTTATCACAGGTGAATTAATCAGTTTAATACTAAAACTTATTGCATATGTTTCCCTCAAACACAAGCTAACACCAAAGAGGTTTGGATCCGCTGGAAATTTGCATTTGCATTTTAGTAAAGGCAACAGGCTATTTATTTATTTATATGCTAAATTACTAAATTATCTGCTTTCTCTAACATAGCAAAATGTCATATGCAAATCAGATACAGATTAAAATTCAGTAAACGTAGTATTGGTTTTCCTTCTAAAGACAAAATATAAAAAACAAATTAAGGAAAAAGCCAGGGAAACAAAAAAGCTGCATAAACCAGAGGTTTCAGTAAAGAGGGTTTGTGTGTAAATAATGCGTGTGTTTTTATACCTGCTTCATCTAATATATGAAGATATTTTTTCCATGGAGGTAAAAATGAGCAGAGGTGTCCTCAGAGGAAGATGAGCAAAATAAACTGCTCAGGGACGTTTTTCTATCTTGCCTATTTGACTTGGGGTTTTTGAAAACTTCTCTGTTAGAGGAAATTCTTTCCACTCGGTTTGCTCCGTGAGGACGCTTTTGCGGAGATGAAGCGGCCCTGGCTGAGGGATAGGCCCTTCGAGGGCCCTTTGGCATCTGCCCTTCAAGCAGCTGTATAGTCAAATTCATTATATCCCCATATTCCTCCTCCCACAGATGGTAACAGCTTGATCCCTTCCCCATGGGCCGTCATGAGTATCAGGGCTATGTCAGCAAGGTCCTTCCAGTGCTTCCTCCCAGGCACGAACTGAAGAGTGCGTGTACCACACACAGCCTGTGACCGCGCCGCGCCGGCCGGGTTTTAGGGCCCTGCCTGCCTCACGCCATTGCTCCTCAGGGCCTTATAGCACAAGGATGGGGTGGGGGGTGGAGGATGAACCGCTGATGGGATCTCTGGTGGCTTCCCAGTTCTCCAGACTCCTCCTTTAAGGCGTACTGGATCGCCCATAAAACACCTGCAGAGGGATGTCCTGCCGGCATTAGGAGTGAGGGCTTTATGTGAGGCTAGAGCTGAGCGTACCAGCGCAATGAGTGTAAGGAGGAAGGTCAAGCCAGAAGGATGTGTGCCTATTTGTAGCAAAAATCTGTTTTGTCCAGTTTTTCTTGGCCGTCCATCTGGTTCTGAGCAATAATCATGTCCATGAGAAATGACATGCTGAGCAAGAGCAGCTTCAGGATGTGCCTGTGGTGTCACGGGTTACATCTGCTTGCGGGGGCTGCTGAGGGAAAAGTACAGGTTCTCCTGAACACAGTTGCTGGTCGTCCAAGCACATTATAATTGGATGGTAGTACGTCAAGTTTTAATGCTAAGCTACTAAGCAGGTTTTAGTCACGTGGAAACCCCAGAATCAGTATTTGCCTGGAAATGCTGAATCAGAGGTCCAGGCAGTAGAGTTGACTATCCACGATGGTAGATGTACTGATCTACTCAAGGTAGAAGGCTAGCATCCGTGGGATGTTTTTTCCTCTTGCTGTGTCCACATGTGAAACCTTTTGTGTGGCTGGCTCACTGACACTCCGCTGCTCTAAGAAAGCTTAAACATGATGTTCTTACTGCTCTTCCTCCCCAGCCTCCTGAGAGCCCTCCAAGACCAAGGCACTTTGGACGTGCAGGCACTGTCACTCCAGTGGTGTCTCCAGCAATGTAGCGTAGGTGCATGATGTTCTCAGAAAAAGAAAAGGGTAGAACAGGGGCTTTGGAGGAAAAAAAATGTAACTAATGAGTTAGTGTAAGAAGACGAAGATGTCTGCTTTCTGGCACCTGTAAGAGCTGTCAGTAGGTGGGAGCAGGAGGATTCAAGTTATACAGAAGACTGCACAGAGAAGGAGGACTTCTGCCCAGTTCAGATCTTTGTGGTTAATAACCTCTTTCAAGATCATGATGCACGTTAACAATATTATTATTATTATTATTATTATTATTATTATTATTATTATTATTATTATTATTATTATTATCTCTA
>JAVKLA010000053.1:6809793-6828216 GCA_034782735.1 Sagittarius serpentarius | reverse complement strand
CTTCTCTTCTCTTCTCTTCTCTTCTCTTCTCTTCTCTTCTCTTCTCTTCTCTTCTCTTCTCTTCTCTTCTCTTTTCAGTTAGGCACAGATTTACCAGGGTTTTTAGTCACCACCTCGCTCAGCCCTGCCTCCCACTGACTCCCCACATGTTCTCAGCACAGAACTGAAGCTTCTCCCTCCTTCACATGAAATGGGCCAGATGCAGGGAGCCAAGCAGAGGCTGTACGGCTGTGCAGAAGTCGTGGGGTTAGCGCTCACCCCTGCCCGCACCCCATACTGCTCACCCGCTCTGTGACGCAGTCTGACGTGGCTGCAGCTCCCCTTAGCCCTCGTTTGCAGCGAGGATCTCTCTGCCCCTTCAGAAGTCAATGGAATTACTGTAGCTCGTCTTTTGCATATCTTGGGTTGTACCGGTGCCTACACAGTACTCAACCCAGGTCTAGTTTCTTCCTCCAACAGCGAGATTCCAATGTGTATCTTCCTTAAATTGATTAAGTACTTTTGAGAATAAGCTGGAGATCACTGACAAAGAGCTCTGAAAATTATGGAAAGACCAGGAATGTGATTCCCTTGTACTTGTTCAAGGTGAGGGGTAGCGTGGTGAGGAAGCCTGTCTTCCCAAATGAAGATATCCTCCAGAAACTGCTACAGGAAGGATGAGCTGAAGTGATATATTTTCCATTTTGAAAGGCTTTTCGCTCTGACACACCTAATGAAGAAAGAGCAACTGTGCTTCAAATTACGGTTAAAAGTGGTTTATGTCTCTGTTGATTTGTCTCGTGCCCTTCTGAGGAAGTTCAACTATTGCCAAAATATCTGTAGGTGTTTGGAGCAGAAGCATCGGAGGCCATGGAGGGGCTGCATCTATCTCAAGACGTAAGTAACTGGTCTGTGAGGTGACTACTGTCAGGAGCGAGCATTAGACAGACTGCACGTGAGAATCAGAGTCCTTGTGCTGCACCACCTCTAAGTCCTGAGACTTAAAGCAGCTGGATTGCCTTACAGCAGTCTGGTGGGTCTGTGGGGTGTGAGATGTCAAGCTATCAGGCAAGTTTCTTCCTGTCATGGGGATGACAGGCTCCCCCAGGAACTGGGTGTTGGTAAGTGGATTAGGTGGCTTCCCATGCTGAAAAACAGGCCAGACTTAAATAGTTACATTCATTTGCACTCAGTGGAGCTCAGTGTTTAGCTTTGACTTTTGCACTTGCCTTCTCACATATTAACTTTTAATCTTAGCGAGCTTTTTGCATTTTCCCCTTTTTCCTCATGGAAAAATTTCGTTGCAGCACTGAAGGCATCAGTCAGCAGCCACCACAGTGAAGCAAACATTGAACTATATGATTATGCATATTCTTAATACTCAGTTTGCTTAGTTGTTTTAAAGCCACTTTCCATCAAGAGCTCTGCATCTGTGGCCGTGTCCCAATGCAATTTGTAACTCAGGAAGCATTTGTATTTGCATGGTTCTTGGAGACCACCTCATTGTCCCAATGTAAATATCACATGTAAAATTATTTTCACCCATTTTCCACCTATTGCTCAGAATGCAAATGGTTATGGAAACCTGAGATTTCCCATAAAGCCCCCTGATAACTGCACTTGACTGTGTTGTGTTCTGTAAGGGTATAAAATAGTATCTTAACAAGATTTTATGGCTAATCTTTCATGGTAATTATGAAATTTATTTACCTCACCACGGTATGTATGAAATTGTATTTAAACATTCATGTGGTGTTTATTTGGTTTCAGTAACAATTTAGCTTTCCACACAACAGCAAGTCATACTCATAAAAATAAGTCTTATTTTAAACTATTGCCAGTGCACCAAATAAAATTTACGAACTTGGAAATGTGTTTAAAGTCTGAATGTTTCTTATTGCTCTTAAGCACTTAAGCAACGAAAAACACTTTCACTAATGTATATAGTTCTCTGTTTAAAATAGATCTCAAAGAAGATAAAGATCTTCCTTGAGCCTCATCTATTTTGATAAGGACCAAAAGAAATAACAGTTTATCACCAGATTTTTATTTGATTGTCTTTGTAAGAAGCAAATCGTTGAAATGGGAAAGTCAAAGTTTTGGTGCTTTTATTTGCCTATTAGACTGGCGCTAGTCTAGACCTAGAGCTTGTGTCATCATTAGCAGCCTGTGTGCTTTTCTGCCAGAAGCTTTAAGGTGGCAACCTAACAGAAGCAAATAGTCTGTTAGTCCACACTAAAGTTGAAGGTCGTTGCTATCAGACTTTGAGATTCATTTGAGATCAGTTGAAGTTCAAGCATATATATGAAACACAGGAATAAAAGCAAACTGTTGTGCTGGTCTGTAAAGTCCCATGAATTGGAAGTTGACCTTTTCTGGTCTTCCGCTACAATTTTTTGGATGCTGAAGTCAGAAACTAAAGAGTGAGTGTAGCTTGCAGACGACAGCTGCTTTCTGCCCAAAGGAATGAAATGAGGAAGGAATAACTGCAAATATATAAACGCTTTATTTTTCTTGAATATGAACGTATAAATTAGCAAACAGAAAAAAAGGAAAGAAGCATAATATTATAATTTTTCAGCTATGCTGTTAGCTGACTTAAAAAATCTTAGTTCCCACTTTCCTTAAATAAAGCACTTTATAGAATCTGCACGAGAAATATCTGAGGGCATATCCAGCCCTTTTCTGTAGTAATGTGCATATTTGGTACTTATGTATATTGTGTGTTAACCAGTCAGAAAAAGCTTTTTTCTTTTTTTTTTTTTTTGCTGTGATGAACCTCACCATTGTTGCACAATGACAATCATATTTGATTTGAATATCTTTCTGAAGCTACATGCAGCATCTGTTCCTCCTGTTCTCTTTGTCTGTCTCAAAATTCCCATGGAATCTGCTGTAATTGTTCATCAGAGTTCCCAAAGCTACATTTAATGTAAACCAGCTCCATTAAATATCACTTATCTATTGGAAATAAATCTATTATACAATCCATGTGTAATGCATGGCTGATTCTAAATTAATAACTATTTCCATGCACAACAATAAACTTTACTGTAATTAGTTTCTTTGTATAACACACAGAATTTACCATTGTATCATACCCATGCAAATGTTCAGGTTAGCAGTAAAAAATAATACAAAACTGAATTCATGTAGATTACTGCTCACTGCCAAGGGCAGATGCCTGGAAATGAGAAGAGTTAGACTTTATTTCAAGTCAGCCTCTGAATTTTTTATGGTCTTAGGCAAGTCATTAATATCTATGCCATAATTTTACAATATGTAGAAGAGCGATAATGATGCCTGATGACCTCTGTGAAAGTGTTTTGAGTTTTTATTTTACTGGAAATGTTATTGCTGCTGTTCTTCAAGGAATAAACCTATCCCATGGAACTGTGGAGGAGCTTCAAAGAACATGGAATGTGAATGAAAAGATTTTAAGAGTTCCGGAAGGTAAATTAAACATTCAAAGATTTGAGTCCTGTTTGGGGCTTGTATATCTTACAGGTCTTTTCCATTCTAGGCAGTTCTATGACTCTATGATATCAGGCATGAGAAGTGAAGCCACAAAATGCCTTCTCTATGCCCACCAAAGGCACAGGTAAATGGCTCCTCACAAAGATCTGAAAATGAAGAGGATGTTACAGCATTTAGGCTGTTTGAGCACTGCTTGAGAATTTTTTGGTTGCTTGGCTGCTGAGTTGTATCGACCAGAAGAGAGCTACAACTTACTGTAATCGATAGGTACCATCCCCTGTATAACTGGATCTTATACAGAAAAATACAAATATCCAGATCTTTCCTCCCACCCTCAAAAACTTTAAATAAAGTTGGAAGCAAGTCAGCACCATACCTCAGCACTGGACTTGAAGAATCTTAGCAAAATGAGATACTACTAACTCAGGTGGGTTTTTAACCTCCTTTCATTCACTTTGCTACTTATGTCTACAAAAGGTGAAAGGAAATAAAGAACTATGCCTGAAAATGGTATTACTTCTTACTCATCTCTAGGCATCTGTACAGTGTACGTCTACACAATAATAGAGAAAACAATGGAGTGGCACGGCATAACGTAAGAAGTGATGGAGGCTCTTTACAGCACATGCATAAGAGCGAATAGTCAAACTGTGAATAGACTGCAAATATAAAGACCACCGAAAAGTCCTTATTTACCTAAAAAAGGAATTTTTTAAAAGTAAATATCTGATATTGAACCTGCCAGGGGAATGCTGGTTACCTAAAAGAGCGTCATTTTGTTCCTTCACTACAATTTTTAAGCCTTCACCTAACAATGTGTTTATCCAGAGCCAAAAACATTTTATGATGACATCTAGTAAAGAATATTCTCAGCGCATATTGGGGAAAGTATACAGATATTTTAGGCAAGTGAAAGGATAGACTTTCCAAGAAGCACACATGACAATTAACAAAAAAAGAGAAAATAACCAGTTCTGTAGGTATGAGTATACTTGATTTTTATTTTCTGTACAGAAGTTATGCGGATACATAGCATGCCAGCCAGGCATCACGGAGCAATTAATTCCAAATATAAGTAATTCAAATAAAGCAGGAGAGGGTGGTGGTGGTGGTATTTCTATTTTGACAATTTCTAACTTCCCTGAGAAAATTGCAGATTTTCATATCCTACCAGCTAAGTAAAACAATTAGACAGTAATGTACGGGGAATCATTAATTCTCTTAGTCTTTCCACTCTATGCTTAGCTTCTCCCACCATTTTGAGAAACATCTGCATTACTGGTATTAAAAGCATACTCCTATTAAATTGCCTGCGTATTCTGTTTCCACATTCTTAATATTATCAAAAGCAAGGAAATAGTAAAAAATACCTTTAGCCTTAAGGCTAGAGCACTGATAAAACCAGCTTGAATCAAAGCCTTTGAGACTCCTCTCATTTATTTCAGCAGACTCTGTTTGAAGCACTGTATCCAGAAGGATCTGTGTATCTCTGAGTGACAATCCTTGTCACAACAAGGTTACAGCAGATAACTGACTGCAATTCTCATTTGCAATGAGTAAGAGAGGCAGGATTAGTCATTCCGACTCTTGCCATCCATCTTTACAGGGGAAGATACTAATAGAAAGAAGGGTTATCATGAACGCACAAAACCCGCATACATTATTGCCGCTGCACAAATGAATATCAGTATTAGATTCCCTTGCATTTCCACCACAAGCTAATCAGTCTCAATAGAATTATCTTCATGTGGCTACATTGTATGAAAGGACATTTTTCCCCAAGTTAATTGAAATTTAATTCTTAATTGTGATGAGAATATTTTGTAAGTCATTTCATGGAAAACAAGCTGTTTTGTGAGTGGGGGAACTAATGGAGCTGTGCTTCCAGCAGATTTGTGACTTGTCACTTTCCTCCCATTTAACGAAAAAAACCTCAGGTCACCTTCTGATGCCTTCTGTCACCTTTTCTAAACCTCTTCCCAGGATCCTCTGCTTCCTTTCCTGTTCCTTATTTATCTTTCCCTGTGCTGTGCTGAGATTGGGTTAGAATTATTCACAGTGGGTAGGCATGAGGCTTTTAATCAGCTGGCTGATATCTGAAAGAAAAGGACTTTTTTTTTTCTTTCCTGTCTCTCGGTAGATCAGGAACAGAATCCTGCTGAGACCTCCACCCCTTTGTCAGATTTGGCTGAAATTGGCTAATATATTAAAAAATTATTAGTGGACGACAGACATACGATCATAGAAGGTGAAACAGAAGTCTCCCTATTCCCCTTTCCACCTCAAACCCAGAGCATGAATGTCATAACCTCAAAATGCGTCTCCGTGTTGGCTCACAGTAACTTAGATCAGTGAAACAAACACTATGCTAGCCGAATAGGCTGCAAAGCTGTTGCAAAGCTAATGCCCTCCAGCAGAGCAATATTTTAGCTGATGTGTACTAGAGGTGCATACGCACTGCCGCGTCTCCAAAGCTAACCTTGATAAATCAGATTTGTACTGGATGATGGGGAGTTTTCTTTCTTTGAAACTGGACTGGATAAAGAACAGCGTGGAGGTATTCCGGTGCGCTGGCACCACTAGCATTACCATCAAATACAAGACTCCACCTGCCATCCAAGCACCTGAGTGAGGGCTGATCCCCCTCGAGCAGCCTCTTCCTCACACTTTGCTGTATGGGTATATTAACTTGTGTCTGTTACCAAGAATTTGCTAGTACAAAAGAAGTGCTAGAAATTTCCAGTTTCCTGCTATTTTCTTTAGCAAAAGAAATACCAAAAATGTCAGTCTCTTTCTTTTCTGTCCACTGTGCTTTGGTGGTCATGGGAAAGATGCGGACACTACATGCAAGCTGCATTTTATTTTCAGCATAGATAAAAATATCCAGGCAGTGAAATGTTAAGCTTCTCCTCCAAAAATGGTGAGGAAGGGATAATTTAGTTTTCTCTCAATATACTTTCTTTTGTTTTGGCAATGCTCCTTCCTTAAAAGGCTAACCTTGGAATTTAGGGCAGTAATCAAGACCACCTTTCAGTAAAGGGCATGGAAAGCATTCACATCTGAATTTCAGCCACATAAATTCATTGCTTTACATTTTTGAAGCTCACATATGAATCTCCCAAGCCAGAAAGGTGAAAAACCTGTCGTAATTATCCCAGATCATTTTCAGTCAAAGCTAAAATGCTGTACCTTCAATCAGACAAGTGAAGTATAATGACTCAGACTTAAACTGGCTTTATCTCACAGCAATAAATAATAAAAAAACCCAATGTAATAAGGAGACGGCTTATTTCTGAGGATCTTGATCTACTGCTTGGGAAGTGACACGTTCATGTCCCTTCCCTGCGACAGACATACTGTGGGACCTTATGTGGATAATAAACCAGTCTGAACTATTCCCAGGTATCAGTAGCACTTCTTTCTTTTAAAAGTGTTGCAAGGGTAAGTCTATTAAAGACAACTGGTGCGCCTGTAGACCAGGAGTGGGGATCAGGTCTGGCCATGTCCAGAGGTGGAATAATAAAAAAAAAAAAATGAAGTTTTTACCTCCCTTGGGGATTACCTGTCAACAGTGACTGCCACTCGGATACCATCAGTCGCAGTGGAAGGTGGCTGACAGATGAAAAAGGTGACATATTCAGGTAGGCAACTAGAAAAATGTATCTACCTGTGAGGTAAAAGTTTCTGGCTTAATGTTTTTTTCCTGCACGTTCTGAAAACTCTTTTGGGCAAATCCTCACTTTATTTCCTGGAGGTGGGAGGAAATCTCAGGACAAGCCTGCAGGAAGGAGGCGCAAGCTTCCCACCCGCACTGGCAGGCCCCAGGGGGCACCGATGCCCTAATTGCCCTGAGCAGCCTCACCTGGGGCCCCTACCCACACCCCCTCTGCCCACAGGCCCGGGGCACCATTTAAGCTCAGGCGTGCTGCCTCTCCCTTTCTTGAGCTGCGGTGTAGGTATGCTTGTTTCTAGCTCAGCCTCTTTCCTGGCTGGACCTTGGACCCACCATGTGGCTTTGTTTTCCATGCCGCTCCTGGCTGGACCTGGACCTGGACCATCTCCTCGCTGTGCCTGGGGCTGTCAGTGGACCTGCCTTTCAGCACCCGAAAGGGGTGCAGCACACCCTGGTGAGTGAAAGCCCAGCCTGTGCTGCGGTTGCCCGCGGCTCCTAGCTCATCTCCTCCCAGACCCGTGGAGCAGCCCTGCTCCCTGGCACAGAAGCTCTCCTGCATATGCTCAGCAGGTGTTTTATGGGAGGTAGGGACTATACCGTGAATTTCTTTACGGAAGATTTTAGCCTTACTGCTTTGAAGCAGTCCTAGCACCAAGTCTTCTGTATGTTTTTATTGATTTAAAAAAAAAAATCAAATTCTTTAATTTCAAGGCACTAATTTCCAAGTAGGTTACTTTGGCTTTTTGTGGGACGTTTATATGCTGGCTGTATATGATGGTAAAGTAGCAACTACAAAAATACATATCCAAAGAAGATAAAGAACTTCACAGGTTCTGGTGATCTGATGTAAACGAGTCTCCTACCCTTTTCAAACTGCTAGGGTAGTTCTACAACATAACTGCTTGAAATAAGTGTAATGGCAACTTTACGATCTGCAGCTAATCTTTCTCTTTACCTACTCTGCAGCTGTTACTAACTCCTATCAGTATTGCTTTTCTCAGTAATGTAGCAAAGCAAAGTTTTCAGGGAATGGCTTGGAGTGTAAACCCAGTAACAATTATTTTTTTCCTACCTATCAGACACTAGGAAACTTTCTCATTATTCTAGAAATAGTGATATATTCTAAAAAGGTATAAATATTTTTATACATCTTTCTATTGGGCAGTTGCCATGGAAAACCACTTGGCTAATTCTTTTCTACAGCATTAACTCTCCTTCAGCAAACAAGTCTTCTTCTGCAGAATTAGTTTATTGAAATATTTACAAATCAACAAGCTTTTATGTCTCATGGCATGTAAAAACATTAAAGGATGCAAGTTCAGAGCAGATGACAACTATGCTGATCTTGGTTTAAGTTGACTCAAACAAGTGGTGTTCCCCAGGGCTCAGTATTGGGGCCAGTTCCATTTAATATCTTTGTCAATGATCTGGATGAGGGGATCGAGTGCACTCTCAGTAAACTTGCAGATGACACCAAGCTGGGTGGGAGTGTTGATCTGCTTGAGGGTAGGAAGGGTCTCCAGAGGGATTGGGACAGGCTGGATCCATGGACTAAGGCCAATTGTATGAAGTTCAACGAGGCTCAGTGCTGGGTCCTGCACTTGGGCCACAACAACCCCATGAAATGCTACAGGCTTGGAGAAAAGTGGCTGGAAAGCTGCCTGGTGGAAAAGGACCTGGGGGTGTTGGTTGACAGCTGGCTGAATATGAGCTAGCAGTGATGCCCAGGTGGCCAAGAAAGCCAACAGTATCCGGGCTTGCATCAAAACTAGTGTGGCCAGCAGGACTAGGGAAGTGATTGTCCCCCTGTACTCAGCACTGGTGAGGCTGTACCTCAAAGACTGTGTTCAGTTTTGGGTCCCTCACTGCAAGAAAGACACTGAGGTGCTGGAGCGTGTCCAAAGAAGGGCAACAAAGCTGGTGAAGAGTCTAGAGCACAAGTCTTAGGAGGAGCAGCTGAGGGAACTGGGGTGGTTTTGTCTGGAGAAAAGGAGGCTGAGGGGAGACCTTAAGGTGCTCTACAGCTCTACCTGAAAGGAGGTTGTAGAGAGGTGGGTGTTGGTCTCTTTTCCCAAGTAACAAGTGATAGGATGAGATGTAATGGCCTCAAGTTGCACCAGGGGAGGTTTAGATTGAATATTAGGAAACATTTCTTCACTGAAGGGGTTATCAAGCATTGGAACAGGCTTCCCGGTGAAGTGGTGGAGTCACGATACCTGGAGGTATTTAAGATGCATAGTAGACGTGGTGCTTAGGGACATGATTTAGCAGTGGACTTGGCAGTGTTAGGTTTATGGTTGGACTCGATCTTAAAGGTCTCTTCCAACCTAAATGATTCTATGATTCTAAACATGCAACTCTGGACAGAAAGTATGCAGGACTCTTCCAAAGGCCAAAGAAAAGGACCCTATCAAGTATTTGGTCAATTCATAGGACTGATAATCTAAACCCTGTTATAGCATTATATGAGCATTACTCATTTTTCTGAACATCTTATGAGCAATGTCAGAGGAGACTGTAGTTTTCAGTTAGAGGAATCACTCATGGGTATGAAAGCCTTATGTCCCTGCTGCCCTAGCCCATGCATGCCTAGTGAGTATAGCCTGCCCGTGCTTTCTGAAGTATGGAACATTAGGAGCAAGCCCAGGAAGACAGAAACACAAGTCCTGTGTAGCTGCTAGCTCATATTATCCCCAGTAGTTAGAAGATCCTTATGGCTGTGTCTGAGACGACTCAAAGAATTCCTCTGTGTGTGTGTGCTCTGGACATCAGGGACAGGCAGGGAAGCTGAAAATGTTCTCCAGTCCTGTCAGTGAATCGTCACCAACCTTGCATACTCGCAGATCAGGCCATGAAACTGTTCTTGAGACTTGACTTGATTTATTTTTCCCCTCTGAGTCTTCAAATTATGAAATCTTGAATTTTAAGCCTTTGAAAAGATGAATTTGAATAAAAACATAAAGCTTCATATAGGGGTGAGTGGATTTTTCTCCCCTTGTGGTTACAGTGCAAATAAGACGCAGAACCCTCTTCCTAGCTTCCTCTGAGAAAGTCACCTTTGGGCTAAGATCAACCAGAGAATAACTTTGCAGACAGCAAAGGACAAACTGAACCCACAGGTTATACTGGGAAATGGTTTTAGTTAGCACATTTCATTACGTGGTGTGTGCTGTCGCAAGCACTGGTGTATGAAGTGTCAGTTGTGAGACATTTGGGAGGTGCAGATGGACAGGAATATTTCATAAAGACCATAGATCATATTTTTCATCATATTTTGCTTGCATGTTATATTCTGTAGAATTACCCATTCATATTATTGTAAGGTAAAGTTATAAAATTTCAATTTTATGCCAAAATAACCATCTGTAGCCATCCACTGGTGAATTCATATTAGTAATTATAATAGCATAGAAAGAGTAATTGTGTGCAGGATTTTTGATATTTAAAAGGATGGATATGTAAAATTTAGTTCCCTACACTGCACAAGAGGCATTCTGCTTCAAATGAATCATGAATATAATAATAAGCTTTGTATGTTGTTCACTGCTTTGCACTGAAAAATACTGAAGCACATTTTCCAAAGCAGAGGTCTTCAAATTCATTCATCAGACTTCTATGCAGAATGGTAACTCTTCAAAAATGTTAGGAAAGTTACATCGATCATGACTTTAAATTAGTCTGATCTTTAAGAAAGAGTACTGCTTCTTTAGGGGTTAACAAATACCATCTTAACCAAAACCAGACAAATTCTCCCCTTCTTCTAAGCTACTGCGGGTATAGCAGCAAATGTAGGAGATAATGTGAATCCTGTTAGAGAACTGGTTAAACATCCCCAACTCTGACTCAACCAGGCAGCAATTCAGAAGTGTAGTGAAGATCATCTGTAAATTCTGCACTTGTGTCTGCTGACATGGTAATCCTGTTCCAGCTGGGTACAGATGAAGTGCTAAGTCATGTTTCAAGTCCCAAGGGGAAAATAGTTTGAAATACCTCCTTAGTTTCCTTTTAACATTTGCTATTGGCATAGCTTTCCACTGGTCTTGTATATCTCATTCTTAGTTGGTCTGTACTTTATATATGAAGCCTGGGTGTTGGCAAGGAGGCTTTGGATTCCAGGAGGCAAGGGGTGCCTAAATGCGGGGTTAGGGCTTCAGGAAACGCCTACAATTTCAATGGTGCAGTGTCTTGAGGACTCTGCCAAGCTAAAGATCTGTCAAGACAAGCCTTGAGGGTAGTTCTCATCTCTACCATGCCACATGAAAGCTACCCTAAAAGACAGCCATCCTCCAAAGAATTCAACCTGAAACCACTGCATGAATTATTTCTATTTCAGCAGCAGCTGCTAAGAAACAGCTCACTGGAGTGTCTGTAAAAGACTCATAAATTTGGGCTTAGGATCAAGCTTGAATTTTAGAATAGGCTGGTGTATTTTTTTTCTATATAGTGTTCAATTCTGATATATGCTATGCTTTTCATTAACTTGGACCAATGAAGTATCTGTTTTGGGGAACAGCAGACTGGTGATGCAATCATTTGCATAGAAGCTGGCCAGTGTCTACAAAAGTAAACTTTAATCTTTCTACATCTTAGCTGATGGGTGCTGATAAAGCATCTTTACTGTCCAAACAGCTCACCTATTACTTTTCTCCTTGGTTCTGTGAAATGTCTAATAATGAAGCCTACATGAGGTCAGTCTCACAATTATAGCTGTCACCACAGTCTTACCCCTTCCCTGGATACTTCAGACCATAATGTGCAAAGCCAAATGTATCTCCAAGGCTAAAAACTACTCATTGTATTAACCAAAAACACTTAGTACCTGCCAAATATCAAGGTCTTTGAAGTAAAAAAAAATTCAGCTCCGGCTAAAGGCAACAAAATAACTGAATCCTAGAAGAACACAGCATTCGACGAATTCCTTGGCAGTCAGATACTCTGGCTGACCAGATTTGTGGTTGAACACCAAGAAAAATGTGACAAACAGCCGGTACCTCCAGTTAAAAAAAATTATATCTCTTAGCATAAGACTTTTTTATATAGAAAAGTCCTAGAAATTTTTTACTCAAATACTATAAATTCTTAATCTAAATATAGTTGTTTCAGATTTAAAAAAGTTTGTCAATCAATCTTACTATTAGCTAACTTGTCCTAGTACTGAGATAAGCATATAACAAACTAAAAAATCTGCCCCAGAGATTAGTCCTGACTAACAACAGAAACATGTGGATAGACACAGGTGACTGGGAGGAGTTTTCTATAGTGCCATCACTTTTCTTTTTTAGTAGACCTAATATTCTTGTTTATTAGATATTTACATTAGGCACAAGAAAGTATCCCCTCTGTGGTGACTTTTACCGAAGTGTCTTCACTAACTCAGACCAGACAGTCTGAATGTTGCTTCCTGTAACTTTCAACCTCTGCTTTTGGCTAATCAGCTAAACAAAATCACTTGGAGCTGAATGGATGATTTAGGTACACCTTTATATTATTCTAGGGCAAACCTGCCAGGAAAGTCCTGCTGAAAATTTCTAGTGGCTGTCTGGTGACGGGAAACAAAAGTCTATTAAATTTCTTGGGTGAACACTGCTGAATGACAAGTGTCGGACAGTGCTTCTATACAGCAGGTACTGAAATGACTGGACTGCTAGCACAGCTGTGAAAATCATATTTGAAGTAGAAGGAAGTTCTAAATCAACAAAAGTATGGCAGGCTAATGGCGTGTGAGACGAGGACTGTGCATAGCAGTAAGATGTTTTTATCAGACAAACTCTCATGCACACAAATCCCTCGCCAGATCTGAGACAGCAGCACCAGACTTGGGAGCTAAATGCGAGTCAATGACTCGCAGACTGGGGAGGTACATACTGGTTGGCTCGTGCTTGAGGGCAGTGAGCTCGGGTGGTGGGGGATAAAATTGCATGACAAGATGAAAGGCCATGTGCTTGCACTTACATGCTTAAGTGCATGAGAGGAAGTAACATGGTTGTTGAGAGTTTGTCGAGGTATCCCCTGTATTTTAGTGCGCTCAAGTGGCTGATGCTCTTGTGTTGGGTGTGAGTGTAAAACGTAAACCTTCTCCAGCTGCAAATCTTCTATTGCGTATGGATTTAGACCACTTTCAGCAAAACATTGCTAGACTAATCTCCTACAATTTCCACAAGAACATAGGCCAGAATGTTTAGGTACTGAGAGATAATGAAAGGTATGTGCTTAGAATAGATGCTGCAATAAATCTTTTAAAAATATCCTGTGGCCATTTCCTAGATACTGGATAATTAATGTAATAACTTCAGTATCGCAGGATTAAAAGGGGAAGGCGATGCTGGAAATAAAATACGATAACATTTAACGGCTTAATCTTGTATTCTCTGAAGCTAATGACAAAGCTTCCAGTTCACGTGCAGATTAGTTTTTAAAAAAGCATAACTAAGAAAAGAAATGTTCTTCAGATATTTCAGTTAATGTCAGATCTTTCAAGGTAAACATGTAGCAGTCAACAGACATATTTTTGCCATTTTAAAGGGATATGGGATTCCTTTAAAGCTTACCACTGTAAGGTTATGTCTTAGTCTTTTTAGACATTACAGAAGCCTGAAGTCTTCTAAAATTGTAGTCGTAACTACTTCAGGCCAGTCACATCATTGAATATGACGCTTCTTTCTCATTTGGCTTATCTTTTTTGCGTTTTTTCTAAGGAAGCATATTGTGCTTTGAACATACAAATCCCTTAATATATGTAGAAATTATAGACAGGGAATACTTCCATGTTTTAACTCAATGCAATTTTAGCAGTTGAAAAGTGGACTTCAGGGACTACCAGGAAGCCCAAAACTCTTTACTGAAACATGATCATATTGGATTTACATTTTTCTCTGTGCATCTAGATTGATATAAGAAATATTACCACCATAAAAAAGAGATCAATTGATGTATACATGTTTTATTACTAACAGGGAAACATTGACATGTAGATTTGTATTTTGGATAATAAAATAATTTCATGGAGAAGCCAAGGTAAGTTGTGACTTGGGATTTGTGCTATGTAATTCATTCCCAGAATTTAGCATTAGGTATATATGTAAACAATTACAAAAGGGGGGGGAAAGAGCCGAATAGACATGCTTAATATGATTGTGGAGCAAAAGCACAAATATAGTGGTAATGTCAATAGACTGTTTCCTATGAACAAACAATCAATTTTGTCTGGTAGTGTCTTTGAAAAAATCATGCTTTCATTCTTTCTTGTTCACTTTACTGATGTTTAGATCATTGTTATTTATACAGGCTAAAAGAAACATGTTTTAAATTATGCAAGCAATAAATATTCAGGGCTTACCAAAAAAAAAAGATTGATATAAACGTGCTTCTAATGTAGGAAAAAAACCTAATGAGAAGTATGGCTAATCATTCTTCATTACGGTACCACCACATCTGCACTGCATACTTTGTAAAAATACCTTCAAATATAATATGCCTAGTAATGTTTGAACTGCATTTTTTACTGCACTTTCCTTGGCTAATACTATTAGATGAGGCATTTCATATTCTGTTTCACTTTGTTGCTGTGCAAAAAGGCTTTCCCTTAGGAAAAGACGACTTCCTAAAGTACAGCACTTGAAAGGCATATTTAAAAAAACCTGCTTGCTCTTGTGAAAGTTCTAAAACAGGCGATTAATTTCTTTCCTTTGAAAACAAAGCCCTATTCTTCCCAAGCAAATAAATAAACTAATTTGTCTAAAATGTCTGACTATATTAATTTTCTCTCTAGTATTGACCTGAGGAAGCACATGACTGATGCATCCCTGAAAGAGGGAGTTAGTGTTGCAGAGTAGCTTCAGCTGCACTATTTTCTTTGGCTTTAAACCAACAGTTTTCAGGAATTGTTCTTCCAACCTCTAGGGAAAAATCAGCACAGACACGTTTATCTGTAATGTACAGTATATACAAAAACCATATAATAACACTAAGGACTGAGAGCATTGACAAAATGTTAGAATTTTATCCTTCAGACCACAGACAGAAATTCAGTTTAATAAAGTCACTTGTGGTGTTAGTGGCTTGTAAAGTGTCATGCTTTCCCAGTTTCTAGAGAACAGATATGCACAGTATTAAGCATTTATATTTGACAACCTGTACAGCTAAAGGAGTAAATGTGCATGGCAAATGGACAACTTTTCTCCATCTCCTCCCACTTGGATGCAGATCTCCCAGTCTGGAAGATCAGATCAGATACACAGTAGGAGATGTGAAAGGTGATGCCTGCAATGCGGCTACTGGCGCAGCTGGATTCTGCAGAGAGCTCTGAAGCTCTGCAGCTGCCAATCCTCTGTCTGTCTTAAAGGTATTTTCAGAGAAAATTAGTTGGGTTTTTTGATGGGGAAGTGGAGCCTTAAGGAAAGCAAAGGGTATGGAGACAATAAAAGGCTAGAAATCTTTGCTCTATAAACACTGTCTAGCTCAGTTCAGTCCTACAGCAGAAGGGCTCTTGAACTGTGGCTCATCTGCAGCTGAGCAGACCCATCAGGTACACTGAAGTATCTGTGTTTTGACAAGAATTTGCATCTAAGGCAAGTTATCAGAAGAGAGGAATTGGAAATTTAAAGTTGAGGCATGGTTAAAACATCAGCTCAGGAAGGTGTTTCTGATGGTCATGAATAAAAGCAGGCAATCACAGTCGTGAAGGCAGCTCGGTATTGCAGTGGACCATTTCAAACTGTTACTGCCTGGCACTTTTACCAGAACACAGTCGTTTAACCTGGAAGTGCACAGGTGCAAATAAATAAGAATAAGCATGAAGGTGTGACTAGGGATGTGGTGGGAAGGTATACTGCTAGTAGCATCCAAAAGACTGCACTTAATTTTTAATCTGTCTGAGCTGCAGTGGAGAGGCCACATGTGGCAAAGAGGATGTGTGATAAAGGGTTTTCTCCTAAGTTGGACTGCTCAGCGGGTGCTGTGGTGAGATACCAAAGGGCTTTTCTCTCACTTGGCTCAACACAGGAAAAATCCATACGAAATACATCCAAAAAAGAGCATGGCTGGTAGCATACGAAAAAGTCTCCAAGTGAACTGCCCAACAGGGGCAACTGTGTATTATTCTTCACCAACACCCAGAGAGATTTCAGCTGTCACCACCCATAGAAAGGTACATCTACTCTCCTGAATTAGATTCTTTTTTTTTTAAAAAGAATTTTTAGGTGAACCCAGACTAGCCATTTTAAGCAGCCAGTTTAGTTTGGTTAAGTGTGTTCAGTTGTTGTGAACCCTGCAGCATACCCGACATGAAATAATCTATTTTTTCAGGTTTTTGAAGTGCCAGTGAAATGTAAGTCAAGGTATGGCCCTCTAGCTAGTCCTAGTAAAGGAAGACCTTTTATTATTTATTAGCTTATCCTGTATACCTTTAAAATCTCTCTAGATTGCAAAATGCATACTAATAATTTAATTAGTAAAGAAGAAAAAATTAACAGAAATCAAGAAAATTGGAATTCCAGTCTTTTAATATCTTAATATTAAGGAAGTGAAACATAACCAGCACATACTAAATCAGTATTGAGGAAAGCCCGAAGACACTACAGTTCTGAATTGGCTTTAGCCTGTTGTCAAAAAAAAAAAAAAAGTACTCTTGGAAAAATGAAGTTAGGCAGCAGACATATATAGGTCTTAGAGTTCAGTGATTGCCTGCAAATTTTGCTCAAACTTGCACTGACATGTCATAAAAGTTCCACAAAACTTCTTTAGGGCTATATAATATCTGATGAAATACTAGGGCTTGTTGCTTTATTGAAGATAATGAGTCAGGTTATCTTTAGGACAGTCTATCTAAGACACACTGTCTAAATTGAACCCTTTTCCAAGTGGAAAGTCAGTGTAACATCTCGTTTGATTACAACTGAACATGTTTCAGGCGTGTAGGCAAAGTCAGATTTGAGTGGACAGATTTACTTTCTTACTTCAGGAAGAAGATTGTGTTAAGATTAGGTTTGACTAGCAATCATTCTTTCTAGTCAAGAAAAATCTTCAAGGGAATAGTTATAATTTTTTATAGATGCAGACCAAAGTTTTAGTTCTCTTTACAATCTCAAGTCTACAGTATTCTTAAAAGCTACAGTAGAATTACTTTATATTCATATCTGATTCAGCTGAAGAATATCTGGCTGATATTCAAAACAATAAATATAGTATGTGACCTGATGCATTTGAAGCAATAGGGAATGCTTACGTTGAATTGGTATTATAGCAAATGTAAAGAATGGACACTTGCTGGTCCAACTGCATGAATGTGTGTCTTTATGACCAACATGAACCCCCAGCTCCAGCTATTGATTACATTATGGAGGACATTCTCCTTGCAGTCACTTAGGCATTTAAACAAGCCTTTTGCTATATAGATCAAAGGAATTATTTCCATTATACAGTTCTACTGACATATTTAGTCTGTTTTTCTGTTCATAGATTAGTTTGAAACAATTTTAAATTTTTCAAAAAATGGTTTATGAAAATACTGCCATTCCAGTTTGCTTCAACTGTCTCTTATTTGGCACATTGGCTATACACAATTTAGTATACAAACAGTATAACCGGTAGTTTCACTTCCATGCCATTTTCTGATTCCAAACCTATAAGAGTTTTTGAGCTGAGCAGGCAGGTTTTTTGGTGCAAATTCTACTCCTCAGTTCCTGCTACAAAGCAAGCTGTGTGTAAGCATTTGTTGGAGAAAATACGTTTGTTCATCCTGCAACAACACAATTGGTTTTTCCTTAACGTCTGTCTGTTTCGCTTCAGGTTTTATTTATCTTTGTACTTGTCTTGTACCTGTCCTCCACCCCACCCACAGCATATTTCTGACCTACACATTTTGTTCAGACGATGGCTTGATGAATGTTTGGACTTAGATGATTTAATGTAAATCACAAGACATGGCTAGTTTTAGGCTTTCTTGAAAAAAGCAAATGAAAGAGTGAAAAGTAAAAACTCTTAGTAAATTTGGAAGAAGAAGGATTTACTCTGGGTGTGTGAGATTGCTTAATGTACTGTTTAGCAGATTTTGCTACCTTCCTTGTAGAGGTTATTTTAAATTAATTTCTGCCAGTAGGAAGTAAATTGCTGTGCTGGAAAAGATGCCATGCACTTTTAATTAAAACATGGCTGAATAACTTAAGAGGTTTTGAAACTGAAGAAACTTACTGTCTCTTTGTTGTAGTTTAACCCCAGCCGGCAACTCAGCACCACGCAGCCACTCACTCACTTCCCCCCCACCCAGTGGGATGGGGGAGAGAATCGGAAAATAAAGT
>JAVKLA010000053.1:6788351-6809693 GCA_034782735.1 Sagittarius serpentarius | reverse complement strand
TCTAAACACGACTGAGCAACAACTGAAAACATCAGGGTGTTACCAACATTCTTCTCATCCTAAACCCAAAACACAGCACTCTACTGGCTACTAGGAAGACAATTAACTGTATTCCAGCTGAAACCAGGACACTCGTACATGTAGGAGAGAAATGAGATATCCAAGAATTACTTCATGTGAAAGCCCCAGTGCCTACTTAAACTCTGAACAGTAATGACTAGACAAACATATGTAGTATCTATGTTTTCCAAGCAGTGAGTCTTGCTTTTACAGATTGATCTCA
Source organism: Sagittarius serpentarius (assembly GCA_034782735.1). Taxonomy (NCBI): domain Eukaryota; kingdom Metazoa; phylum Chordata; class Aves; order Accipitriformes; family Sagittariidae; genus Sagittarius; species Sagittarius serpentarius. The sequence continues at coordinate 6,809,410 of JAVKLA010000053.1, read as the reverse complement.
TTTTTAATTCCCCTTGTATTTTTAACTGCTATAGATAATCTCCTGACATAATGAACAACCTTTCCTTTGAGAACAGCAAGATGATACTTCAGCCATTTTATTGCCCTATGAATTCAATTTGGTATGGTAAATCCAAGAAAAAGATTTTTCCAGTAAAGTCCTCAGTGTTTCTCCCTGCTCTATGGGTACTAGACATGCTCTGCCTAAATCAAAACACCTTGCTGGTCCCCAGTGTAGATCCTGGGAGATGCAGAAAGCCAACGCTGTACTTGCAGAGGATCTGCTCCTTTGTACCAAACACCTTCTGCTGGTGAGAGTTTGGGCATTAACCAGTTGTTTGGGGTTTTATTCTGTCTTTGTTTAATTGTAACAACCCCCTTGATGAGGCCTTACAGTATGTTAGTTTTCAAAGAGTAGGTCTGTAGATACTGAAGAATTCCCATATGTGCTTGAATGCATGTACTGTGTTCCAAGTCGTAGGAATGCATTCATGATCTAGCAGCACAGAGTTCTTGTCAACAATCTGAGTGAAACATCATCAGACTGTGGCTGCACTGGCCCTTTCCATGGAGGTGACATAAAGCCCACTTGGTAATATTCTCTGCTACTTAGGAAAAAGGGGATCATCATAATGAGGGTTCAGGTCAGCCAGGGTTGCTCACAGACATGCACTGAGCAGGAATTTCATTGCGTGCTTTCAAACACAATTAAGAGTCACTTTGGTATTACTGACACTTGACACTGGAAATGGCAGAACAGAATTCTGAATAAAAGGAATAAACCTTACTAATCTCTTTCAGTAGAAAGGCAGCTATGAAATATTGAGAAAAAAAGTAAGTGTACTAACTATTTCATCCTGTAATGGACTTGCACTCAAAAGGTACTTGGGATACCTGGTATAGAGTGGGAACCTGATGCTAGGAAGGTAGGCTTCCCACAGGAAAAAATGGAGGGGTGGGTTATCTAGAGCTACCTCATAGGAAATGCAGAGCACTGAGATGCTGCAGTCAGTAAGTATGTTTAGGCTTCAAGGAATAGGTATACTCCTGGGTCTGCAACCACTCTGATAATGAGTTTAAAAAGGCTGTTTTTCTCCCTGTAGAAATGATGGCCCTTCTGCATTTACATCACAACTTAGAAACAAAGTGCTTAGCCCTGGAATGCTAGGTTTAGTTTTATTACGTGGGTGTCCAGTTTTACCTCCACTACCCATCCTTTTCTCCAAACTTTATTGGCTTCCAGCCTGCCTGCCTTTCAGGAGAGCATGTTAGCCATTAGCAAGTACTCCAGTGCTGCTTTATTCTTCTTCATCTGCCCAGTGAATTGTATATATTCTTCCTACACAACAGTACACTTTTAATGGGAGAGTGCAGAATACATCTGGGTGACTCAATCCATAGCTGGTTCTGGCTCTTAATGTCAGTTGTTGCCAATGCTGATGCTTCTGATAACTGCAGCCCAGAGACTAGGATCATCTGCTTTTGATTTCAGAGAGAATTCACTGTGCTATTAAATAAACATTTGATTGCATTGACCATACCTGTAAAATAAACTACTGACACAAATATTTTCTTAAATATTTGAATTATAAATTCATACAGATTAGAATTTGAAATATCTTCCTTTTCCCACTTAGACAATTGACCTTTCTTAACTTTTCCTTATTTCTTTCTAAAATGGGCAAGCTGTTCTTCTGTCCAAATTATAAAAACTGTACTTTTGAGTGCTATAGAAAGATTTCAAAATATGTGTACTCCCAGATATTTTTAACAATGTGACTCTACCAAAACACCTAGTCTTGTCCTTCAGCAATATTGAGGGCAAAAGGATTCTGCAAGAGTAATCCCCAACTTCTTAACAATAGATGATTTTCACCTTTTTTTTTTTTTAAATAACAGGCATTCAAAAATTTCAATATCTAGCAGTGTGTTGAAAATATTTTCTTTTTTTTCTTTTTAATCAAAGTTTTCATTCTGCTTTAGTGATTAGAGAGGTACCACACCAACAGAAATTACTTTCATTTGTTGTACCACAAAGGGCCTGGGTGATTATTTAGGGCAACTTAGGGTGGCTCAGTATACAACTCCAAAGAAAAATGTATTGTAGTATTTATTGTCTTAAGGCCAAGTGACCTGAGTAATAAAAGCTATATAAAAAAGACAATGACAACACCCATGGTTATAGAAAAAAAAACTCATTGCTTACAGTTGTAATCTTCCACTCTTCAAGGAATAAACCCTGGCCCAGCTTCCACTGGAATTAATGAGTTTTATATCAGCTTTAACAGTGATTGAGCTGTGTTTACCCAGTTTTGGAAACTAACCTCCTTCCTAGGACCACTGGGCTCCATTCTTCTCCTTTGCATCCCTTTCTAGCACTGACAAAAGCAGACACAGAGGTGTAACTGACCTAACAGGCAGTGGAGGAACAACTTCAGTGTTTTCCTGCAGAGGAATTCACAGCTCCCTCAAGGAGGTACAAATACACTGAATTCCATAGAACTTAGGCCATTTAAGACTCAGCTCTAGTTTCACTAAAACCAAATTTTTCCTCTAGCTTAAATGCAAGTAGATCCAGAGCTTGAAGTATGAACTGAAAATGTCCTTCTCTGCATGTGATTGCTTCCAACTGTTCTTATAACTAGCTCATGTCACAGACAAAAACGATTAGAAGTAAAGCTAGTTTAACAGGCTGATTTCCATTTCCAAGCAAAGATTTGTGCATCTTGTTCAGGATTTTGGTTTTATAGCCAGTTTTAACACTGATCTTACTCATTTGTGCCATTAATCTGTCTAGGGACAGGTGCAAAAAAAGGAAGATCAGGTATTGTTGTAATTGGAAGTCCCGGTTAACAGGCGTGGAGGCAGATCCAAACTCATGTCCTCCATCTGTGAATCTAGGGTAGAAATCTGTTATGACCATTTTCAGTGACTGCTTCAACTTCTATTAACAATTCAGCCCTGAACTATCCTCAAATACGACTGTATAAATCTTACTGGTATAAATAGGAGAGACATTTATTTGAATGAATCGTCGTTCAAAATGAGGTACACTGTCTGGAGATGCTGATATCCATTATCTATAACTAGTAGATGCACCTGTGGCTTCAAGATGTCCCTATGTTTAAGTTTTTTTAAACAGCCCCAAATGATATCTTTTTGTTTTGTTTTAACCAATGAGCCTCATGTTCTCAAGTGCATTTACACTATATTTGGCTGATGCAACAGTGTAATACAGCTCCTCTGAAAGATTCAGTGACAGCAAGTAGAGCATATGGTTGTCACGGAAATGGAGCATTCACTGTTCAGATGCTTGGATGGAGTGTACAATAGACAGCTCACTGAGCACATGAATTGTATCTGTAAAAATCACTGATTAATATTAGAGCACTATTAAGAAAAATTCCAAATCTATTCAGATCAATAATAAATTCTACATCACATTTAAGTTGTCAGTGTTTCCGATACTATTGCAGAATTCAGTAGCATGTGCAGATCTTGATGCAAGATTGGAAATCAATGACCGCTTCAATGTTCTGTCTGTGTATACAAGAGAAAAAAGTTTCAAGCATTCAAAGGATTAAAATGCAAATGACAGATTTTCAAATGTACTTATCCACTCTGGTTTTTTGAGTAGGAAGTATTCAGATACATCATAGACCTAAAAAAAACTTATGGCAGAGTTCAGCAACTCCTGGTAGCTTTATTTTATATGAACTCTTTTTTTTTTTTCTTTGCAAAAGTCACTTAGCAAAAAGCTCTAATTTACAGAAAACCTGATGAGTTTATAGCTGCATATATCTGCATGTTTTGCCATTAGAAAAAGTAGATCTTTCCATTCATTCTAAAGAGGTTTCTGATGCTTTTCAAGCTACGCACCTCCAAATTTTTCATGGTAAAAATCATCATTATCTGCTTGTATGTCTAACTGTTCTACCTATTTGCAAATAATTTATAACACTATTGTTACACCTGTCCGTGAGCTGGAGAAGAAAAGACAGCTTATGCACAATATGCTATTCATAGACTGAAAAAAAAAAAAAAAAAAAAAAAAAACCAGGGCAAGTTCTTAGTCTTTTACAGAAAGTTTTCTGGGAGCTTTACTGTCCAGGCAGGTCCAGGTCACGGGCACATTAAACCTCCAGAAAGTCATTAGACTGCATGATCTACTCTGTGTCTAAATTCTCCTGCTGTGCCACCTTGGTGTTGTAGGAGCAGAAAGTAATGTTTTCAAAAGCACTTGATGAATATACAAAAGTACTGGTGAATACTTTTCTGAAGAGACCTTTAAAACACTGAAAGGAAGTTTGCCAAACACATTGGCAAAGGGGTGAACTATCCAGGTATATTGATAAGAAGTAAAGTCAGTGCGCAAACAGATATATTTTTTAAATGTCTGATTCCTTTTCACATGTAATCTTTAAACTTACCTCGTAAAAATGATAGTCTTTAATGGCTAAAGTAATTGAGGCAGGTTATGTGTTACAAAGAACCTGTTAGGAAACCTTAACTGCTACACAGGTCTTTCAGTCGAGTTCAGGGTTTGTAAAGCAGCCTACCAGGTTAAATCTAAAATTGCCATAAAAAAATTATGTTAATAACTCATGTAAGTTTCCTGTTAAAGCTTTAATTTAAATAGAGATTGAACTAAGAACTGAAGCACAGCATATTCGTGCAGAAAAACTGTACACTGAATAGTTATGCAAAACAAATGTATACCAATTTCCTCTTTAATATTTTGTTACCTATAGCTATAGCCATCAAAGAAAGCCTGGTGAGCAATAAAGGACATAATATTACATAGCTGAATAGCATCATCAATCTTGAAGAACGTTGAAGAACTTCATTAACCATATATCTTTATATATAGACTTCAGCTCCAATATATAATAATCTGCTGGCTGGAGGTTAGAAGCTGAGATGGCAGCAAGTATGCAGCATAACAGTAGACTGACAACCATGAGCTTCTAGGTTTTTTCCATAACAAAATCCTCAATATCAAAATTCTCTGAGGTTAACTTTGTTTCCAAATACATTATACCCTGGGAAAGATGGTTTTTTTTGTAATTGTTCGTGGAGTCTGAGGGGGGAGATAGGTTGCAGTTGCTGCATAAATGCCATATTAAATGACTGACGCCACAAAAAAAGAGGAAGGAACAAGATCCTTGATATTAGGCCAGAAAGCATTTTACAGCCATTCCCTTATCTCAGCGGACAGCGTACCCTGGAGTCACTGCTAGCCCTGTAGGTGGGGTCAGGGGAGGGATCTGACTATTTGCCAGCTTATCCTTCAACCTGGTTTTTCTTTTTGTAGCCTTCATATGGAAAAAGCTAAATTGTATGCCAGAGAGCAGAGCTTGCTTTGCTCCATTCCTCAAAAGCATGTGTCCCTATATGGCTGAATTCAGATCATTCTGTCACCTCTAAAAGCAGTGGGGTCCACCACAAAGTGGACACATTTTGGGGTACTAAACAACCCTGTGTCCTCAGCTGAAGCCAAAAAACAATCTGTGGTGATCCCAGAAAGAGAAGTTTAACAAACCTAACGTATCAAGCTAAAGAAAAGAGCCAAACTCATGTCACACCAATAATCCTTTTCAGGTGCTGCTGGTGAAACTGTCAGGCATACTAATTTTGCTGACATTTTCTCAGCATCTCAGCTGAGACTGCTTTTTTCAGCCAACACCATTTATTACCCTGTTAAAACTTGAATGCTATAATCAAGCAAAAGGAACTTCTCCTTTACTATCAGAGGTGAGGCTCGTTTCCTCATCGTGTCATTAATTATCAGCACAGGTTTCACAGAGCATCTTGCAAGATAAGGGCCTTTATCATAAATTTCAAAGCCATGCATTAAAAAGTCAAGAATTCTAAGTCCTGTGTGGATGTTCTGAATGCATTTTCAGGAGCATGCTTAAGTTATCACAAAGGGCTAAAACTATTTTCCCGAGCTAAAAGAACTCTTTTTTTCCCTAGTTGTGCCAGGTTTAAATTCCCAGGAGTAAAGAAGTCCTGGTGATGAAGGTAGCGTGCTAATGGGCTTTTTCTTCTAAGTACCGTGGACAATAGCCTGTAGTATATTAATTATCGTAGAGCTGTTGTTTGGCAGAAAAGCTGCTGGAAGCTGTTGAAAAAGCAGGAAGAAAAGGAGTGACAGATTCTGGTCAGTAATTCCCTGTTAACAATCATATTCTTCGGAGTATCAGGGTAGGTGCTGCCAGCATCTCTTTGTATCTCTTCACTTCCACGCCTTTGGAAAGTGTAGATGTTAATCTAAAACCATCAGTGGCATATGACGGGTCATATGTACCAGGCAGCACGTATATATTGGTAATTCCCCTGTCAGTGTTGTTTTTCTTACTTGCCAGCCAAAGTGGCTGCTTGACACTGACTTTTATTAAAACACTGTCTAAAAATTTGAAGTATATTCCTTCCCCTAGTCCTCCTGCATCAAGCAGCTGTTTTGTAAAGATGTACAGTTTTAATAGGGAATGTTTTCAAGTGTAGTGTGGCCAGGTGTTAAAAATAAATTTAAAAAAAATTTTGGAGAATAGGACACCCCTGTGAAGCTTCTGGCCCGGATCCCCCTTTTTTAAGAAAACTTGTGACTTTATTTTCTGGCCAGCACAGATCAAAGGCCGTTGTTTTGTGTCTGTGTTCACTGGTGTTTCCATCTTTTATCATTACCATAGGCAAATACCTCCCTCCTATCCCATTACTCATCTCTTCTGTAATTAGTCAATGATGTGCTGGGGAGCTACACCACAAGCAAGAGGAAAGATGCCCTTTCCCTTCCACTCACACATCTGCAAATATAGATGTGCTACTCATTGCCAAGGCACACTTTGCTTAATATTTATTTTTAGATAATCAGATACTAATCAATTTTTTCAGCTGTTGAAAGAGTGCAAGTTGACACTTTTATTCTATGACCCTGAATCTGCAAACATACCCATGTCTCATGTAACCCAACCAAAAGTGCAGTAGGAAAACATGTATATAAAGTTTTTAGACCCAAATACCTATTTTCCAATAATAGTTTCTCCTGGCTGATTGGATCACTTCTAATTACTTTTGTGACAGTGTTTCATTACAATTAGGTATGAGAAATGGAAGAGTCATGTGATTGCCGTATGTCTGTACATTTGTATGTTTCTGCTGTTTGTATGCTAGAATACATTAATACACTGGTGTTGGTAGTCAAAATTATCAGAAGACTTTTGAACCACGAGATTCTTTCCTAAAAATATTATGGTACTACCTTAAAGCAGATGTAATTTATGGCAAGATTAGAGGGTTAACGTAAGCTAACCCATTTCAGGTAAGCAGGTTAACTAGCAGAGAAAGAAACTGGAAATATATGCAACACTGATACCACAACATTAAAAATATTCTAATTTCTCCTTTTAAACAACAGATTCTCTGATGCAGTAGCATGTAGAATCTTATTGCAATAACCTCAGATAGCTCTGATGTTTATCAGCTGATGGGGCAATCAAAAGAAAATTTGGTAGTAGACTTCTGTATGTATTTGTCCATGTGCATGTATGCACAGATAACACAATAGAGGTCTAAAGGAACGATATCTTACAAAACAAAACCAGTATAGCTTATTTATTAGTAAGGTAATATTAACAAAGCAGAAAATTTAATTGTCTTATGCTGGAAAATGGCAGCGGGGGGAGGGGGAGAAAAAGGTTGTTAATCTGTAAAGCACTTTGTAATGTTTTTTTTTTCCCAGTAAACTTCTTTTCATGGTTGGCCTGAATTGCCTTGTGCCAGTCTTTATGAGCTTAGGGATGGCCAGTGAAATCCCCACAGAAGGCGCACAGGAATGTCTGATAACTGCAGTGTTGTAGCTCTCGGGTGGGCTGGGAGGAAGACGACTTGGGGTTTTTTTCTGTAAGAAATTGCTAGGTGTTGCAACTCGTTACACACTGTAACAAATTTGTACAAGGTTTGTCATTACTTCTGCTGTGTTACACCACCCACAAAGGTCAGGACAGACAGGCAAAGATTTTAGTGATGTTTGTAGCGTCCCAGAGAGGAGGCAGTAAACTGTTCCCAACGTAAGAGTTGCATCTGACTTCAGGGATCTACCTGTTCATTTCAATATAAATATATGTAAATCTTCTTTGAGAATTTCAAGGGCATCTTCCTGTTTCTCTGTCTTTTCCTACAATATAAGCAGCACTGATGTCAAAGGCTAGCCAGAGAAGAGAAGCACACACTTCCATGAGGTGTTTGCACTATCACTATGAGGAAAAAAAAAAGGCTATATAATGGCAATTGAATATTTACTATCCTGATAATTACCAGCTCCAGAACAACATGTCTGACCAAGCCTTTACAGCAAATGAGTGAACCCATTCTTACCAGTATTGGAACACATACTCTTTTTCTTTTTTTTTTTTTTTTTCCTCCTCACCTTCAGTAGTCATGCAGGATTTAAAAGGGTTAAAAAGTAACAGTGTTCCCTCCAGGCAGCAGTGAAACCATTTAGCTAAAGAAAATTACAACTAAGAGTGCTTTCAGCTCTCCGAATTGCCTGCAAATGCGTTTTGCTGTACAGCCTGTCAAAAACTGAAGAATTTCAATATCCAAAGGCTAGGCAGGCAGAGGAGAGTGGTCTGGTAGGAGGAGGCTTGTCCAGGTAGCCCAGCAGAACACGAGGTATTATACTCTGCTCTGCTGATCCTGTTCCTGGAAGAGGGTTAGGTGTTACTCATTGTAGGTCTCAGATGAGCAGGAGCTGTATTTTTGAAAGGGCAGATTAATAATCAGAGGAAATTTTTTTTTTTTTTGGTCTGTCAGCTTGATGTGAGGTTTTTTTGATGTTTATCGCGTCTGTTTGAAGCTCCTCTGTCAGGCATTTTGAATGCTAAAATAAGCGGTGAGGGAGTAGACTAGTGGTGAAAGAACAAATAGTAAGGAGATGTGCAAGAGAAGGCAAATGGAGATCTCTGTCACTTAAGACACAAAGCACAAGAAAGTAAGGTGCAAAAATGGCTTTGAAAAGTGTGCTATTCTGAAATATTCCCCTACTTCTGGTGGATTTTTCCAATAGCAAGGATATTGTTTAAAAAATTGTTACAGAACTGTACATATTTAAGTGGCTCCACTAAATATATTTTTTCAAGATTTCCCTTAAACATGTTTATTCATATGTAATAAATATAAGAATTTCCTAGAAAGTGAATAAAAATTATGAGATATTTTTAACAATATGCTAGTGTTTTCCCGAAATTACAAGTATGGAATCAGAATTCGAAAACCCTATGTTCTCTATAACCCCTTGACATAAAGTGGACATTGGACAGAATTATTTATTGTCTCTGCCACAGTTTAGTCCTTCACAACATTAGAAAAAAATGAATTTATTACTGGCTCATTCAAGCTTTTAGGCTGTTCTTTTGAGTTCTTTAGAGAAAAGATGCTACTGAATACAAGTAAAATAAATAAAGTGCATCCTTTAAGTCGCCTTTGCATTGCATTGAACCCAGAAAATAAATTCTATGCTGTTGCCTACCTATACAATACAACTGCATCACAGATCTAGTCTTTATTATCAGCATAAGCATTCAGTTCTTAGACATTCAAACTCTGGTGTTGAAAAAGCTTGCAAAAAATTACACTGACACAGAAGGTTGAAGTAGTGTAAGTGTTTCCTTTTGTCTGTCAGTACTGCAATGCTCGAGGTGAGTGGTTAGACTGCTACAGTTTATGCCTAACGTATATTTAGCCTAATTAGCAAATGAGGTCAGCAATTAGATAGCTGAAGGGGATCAGTGCATGAGCCCAGCTATGCCATAAAGGTTATAAGGAGAAAAGCACAAGCTAAAAATCTTTGCATTAGCCTTAAATCACAGTAATGCAATGCCAGCAAGAAAAGACTGCCACAAAACTTGCTCACAGCGGACAGAAAAGCCATCTGATCAATGGCTTTGATGACTGCAGTGGCTGATCAGTAGGGTAATGATGTGGGAAATATCATATCCATTGCACATATCCCACCCATCATCTGCTAAACTGACCTCCTCTCTGGCAGGTGGGATTGGCAGGGAAATGGGGTTGGTCTGGTCTCTCTTGAAATTGGAGGAGTCACCATGGGCTGCCTACCTGGTGGTAGCAGAACCTGCACCAACAAATAGCACAGACTTCAGCACCACAACTGTTTGGGGTTTTTTAATCCTCACTTTTCATGACAGTGTACAGCTTCTCTGGCTCCTCCATTGCCTGCAAGCTAAGCAGGATAGAGGGTCTAAAACTCCTTGAACCACCATCCATGAGCCCCCGTCTTCAAGTAGTCCTGGAAATACTTCAGAGTGTTGTATAATCCAGTTCCTTGACAAGAATCACAAAGGGAGGAACAGGATATAGAGGGATAAAAGAGAAGCTGTCTTTAATGTGCACACATGGCTCTCTGTCATAACAAATTACCCTGTGATGCTCGTGATTAATTGTGCTGCCACTTGTTGTATGGCAGCACAGTAATGCAAGCCAAAAAAACACCATGCAAGACTGTCTGCAAAATTAGTAAGCTTTTTAAATTTAATATTTATCACTGTCTGCCAGCTGTGACAATCCTTTGACATATATGTGATCTTGCCTGTGGTGTCCTGAATTAAAATGGATCATACAGAGACCTGGTTCAGTGCAGGGCCAATGAACCTATGCAAGCTGATGAGCCAGAAGGCACTACAAATTAAAATGAATTTGTGCCCATCTCTTTTGAGCTAGTTGTGATATTATTATGTTCCACGCTGCCTCTTTTTAAGATATTCTCTCACCGTGCTTTTCTAAGTATGTAGTCTTCTTTTATTCTTTGCATACATTTTCTCGTAATTGAGATATTTTTTCTTTCTTGTACCTGGTACTTATATTATGCACCTCTTTCCAGATTACTAATGTAGTGCTATTAAAACTCAGTTACAATAGCACCACAGAAATCCCAGTCCAAACAAGATACAAATTCTTTGTTCAAGTCAAAATATCAGTTACGAGTGAAGATTGCATATTAGCCTCAGGCATTCTACTTCCTGGGCTTGCAGCACGATTGCTCCATCTCAGATAATAAGGTATTGAGATATATATTAAGAAGAGTATATAATCTGAACAGAAAAGTTTCTAAAATAACACATCGTGATGCTTATTAATAGTTCATCTTCTGGTGCTTTTGATTATGTTGCTTTTCATTATTTTTCAAGGGTAAGGGAAATTTTTCAACCTTTTCAGAGACTGAAATGTGGAGTTAAATTCAAAAATTAAGTCCATCATGGCAAATTATGTTTAGGAATCCAGATAGCCTTTGAAGATTTGGACTTTGATATTTACTGAGCTTTGCTCTCCCTGGGGTCCTACCACAGGAAGGACAATTCAGCCAAACTGAGTGCTTTTGAGAAATCCTCTTTCTAACATTAAGGGAGGCTATAACCTCAGGTTCCGGAGTGTAGACAAATATTTTTGAACTCCAACCCCAGATTAAATGCACAACCAGTAGAAACTAGCATCACTAAACATTTTTTCCACTCTCTGGAAGAGCAGGTCAACAACAGAGTGATGTGGGTTTCTCTCAGCACTGTATGCACCACGCAGCTATACTACAAGCCACTCCATCTGCTTTTACATAATTGTGTACGCAGACCTAGGAGGGTAAGGTGTTAATTTTCTACTTAGCAGAAGAAAATGGTGTTTCCATTGAAACAACCACTCAGTAAACTGCAAACAATCAGGACAAAGTGGTTTGCAGAGTTATATAGTACAGCTAACTAGGACTGCGTTATATGGGCCAAAGTCTATCTAAAAGAGATTCAACTTGTAATTCTTCTGTCAGTAAGAACGATAAAAAGGACTGTGGTTTTCTGCTCAAGTAAGTTATCCCAGAAATACAGAGAGAGAGGTTTAGAAGAATTATTATGGCTCAGGAGTTCCTCTGAGAAAGAAAGAGATGTTTTCTCAAAAGAAACACTGAAGCTCTGCTTCTGGAAGGAAATGCATTATTTAGCTTATTAATGGAGGGCATAAAAGCATCAACTGAAACCAGAAAAGAGAAAATTCAGGATAAATAGCTGTAAAAATAGTGAATTCAGTCCTTTCCTTGAATTTTTTTTAATTAGCTAGAGGAACCACTAGTAAAGGTGCAGTAAGAAAATGTTCAGCACTGACAGATGGAGACATGAAAGGATTTGTCAGCATTACCTGAGACATCACTTATCTTTAATATCTGAAAAATATTTGGTGAGTAGATGTCTGGTTTACATATGGATCATGATATTTACAAGCTGTGGAAACACACCAGGGTTGACTTCCAGTCCATATTGTTTTTTCTGCAGCTCTGAGCTGTCAGAGAAAAATTATGAACTTTGGATATATGAAAAATTGGGTGAGTTAGAAAAGAATCCATTGATGCCAGTGCTCCATTAACAAGGGAAATAATGAAATGTCTGTATAATAAATCCAAGCCCATTTTTGGGCTTAAGCACTTTGCTGAGTGTAACCCGTTCTGTGTCACTCCTGAGACAAGGAACTCCAGTTCAATGTTATGAATATAGCAGCCCAGTTTTTAATTAAAGAAAATGGAAGAGCAAGAGGTAATTCTGTCCTTCTAATGCACAATGGAGAAGCGAACAACATTTTTATAAAATAATTCAGTAGCTAGGGCACAGCTCTAAATCCAGAACCAGGACATCCAGATTCAGTTGCCTTAAGAGGGTTTAAGTGCAGATCTGTCTTCCTGGAAAGTAGTCTTACTCCTTAACGGAAGGTTGCTCTGAGGCTTGAGGGTTACTGCTTTCCTCACCTGTTGAAACTAACACTGCAAAAAATTCAGGTTGCTTTGGGCAGGAAAAATGCACCAGGCTGTTGGCTGGCTATTACTTTGAAAGAGGAGGAGAGATGGGCTCCAGTAGCTAGGCTTGATCATTCATTTCACCCTATTGCTCTTCATTCTTAAATACTAAAGTGGCATTTCAGAGCAAAGTCTGTAAGCGGGACCCAGAAGAAACCTACAGGCTGCTGTCCCACTGGGTCTCTCTTGCCCCATGAACCCTGGCTTCTTCCCTGCACTGTGGGGAGGAGGAGGGAAAGATTTGCAACATCAAAACCGAAATGCCTTTGGGTGTCCAGGGAAGGAGGCTTCAAGAGCACATCAAGAACAGAGGTATCTATGGAGCTTGTGTGTTGCAGGGGTCATTGGTAGTTGACTGGGATGATTTTGAATATGTGACCACATCTCGTATGAGGTTCATAAGCCGTGTCTTGGATCTGTATGTGTTTCCTACGACTTAACTGTAACGTAGCTGTGCTCTTAAAATGCCTTTTAGAGAAGCTAAGAGACCTTGCAAATAGAGATGATGTAATTTAGAGGGCATTTTTTAATCAAATCAGATTATTTTTGAAAGAATCTATTGAGTAGTATCTTAACTTGGGGCTCAGTAGAACAGTATTGAAGTACTTGCCCCAAATTATTAACATTCGTTTACCCTTAAACATCCTTATTCCAAGATGGGCTAGATCCCAAGCTACAAATGACTGCGCTTCACTGAGATATTTTATATTCTCCCACACAACTCCTGCACACATTTTCATAAAACTGGTTTGCATTACTCTTGGGCTATCTTCAAGGATCAAATCCTGCCACTCTTGGTCAGGTTAGTGATGCCTCACTCTGCAAAAAGTTGCATTAATTTCAAGTACTTCCTCTTCTCAGACCTCTCCTGAGCTACAAAATCACAGCGTCTCTCAGCAACATACTTGCTGCTGACAGCAATTAAATCTGGGAAGTTCTGCCAATAAACCTTCACTCCACCAAGTGCACCGACTTCTCTGTGAGGTGGGATGTACTGTCAGGCTGCGTACAGCCCAGAGCAGGAGAGCCCTTCTGGCAGTCCTCCAGCACCTTGCTTCCCCTGGTTAAGTTACTATTTTCTTACCTTGCATGTAAAACCACTTTGTTCTTGTGACGTACTATATTCAGACACTGCAGTGATGAACACCAAGGAAACCCATTATGGAAAAGAAGTGTATGTTAGTGGTACAGCAGCTGTTGCCAGGCCTTCTGTCTGTGTCCAGGTTTTGCTGCTACTTCAGGGAAGCAATGCAGAAGGTCCCGTTATGTAATGCAGAGCCATAGGCTATGTAAAGCAGATGCTGACACCAAGCAAAGCATAACTTTGACCCTGTCCCAAATTGATTATTAAACGCTACAGTAATTTCCCCTATCGCACTCAAGCCTGAATCTATCCTTATGCTGACATCACTTACCCTAGTGTGACTCTATTTATTTAACACAATTTCACATCAATGGGGGCAGAAAAGGGTCATGAAATTAGCTATAGGTGACTTGGTACAGCATAATCTGCACTTAAACACTAAATGTAAGTGACTGATACCATATTTGTTAAGCAACCTTCACTCCTTTTTAAAATAAAAGGAATTTTGGTGGTATTTCGTATGTCTCAAAAGCAGGTTATTCTTTACTCAGATGCCCAGCCATGGCTTTAGTTTGCAGCGATTATGGCTAATACATCTAAATCTTGGTAGAGAAATAGGGGGTTCTTTGGAGTTCATAAGCATGAGAAACTGAATGCTGTCTAATGCTACAACATAAATATACTGTATTTGGAACAGCCCCTAACATGCTGTTTTGTTTTATTGTGCATTCTTCTGCTTCATACCTAATCTGAAGGAACAAAAACGTAAGGATGAGCCCTGACATCTTTCTGCTTCTTTGTAGTTATCCTCTGTCAAATTTCTTGTGATTATATTGATTAAAGTTTTCTTTCAGTTTTGCCTGTAGCTGAAACGCATTTCTCATTTATAGAGGTTGTCTTTATTCTGTCATTTCATTGTGTCATAAGCATATATTTAATGTTTGTTTATAAGGATGAAAGTGAATTCTATTGCAGTGCAATCACTGACAGAGCTATTAAAAACTGTGTTTTCTCTCAGCATTTTCCCAACTGCTGAATTCTGGTTCTCTGAACACGAGAGAAAACTTTATTTCTGAATTAAGTTTTTGCACTTTTTTCAACAAACAGGAGTGCACAGGCACACATATATACAATGTCTATGATTTTAAAAAGTCATGCCCCAAAACTTAAAATAATTTTTGATGGATGACAACACAGAAGCTATAGGCAGTCATGAGCTACCTTCTGATAAGAATTGGGTTAAAAATCAGATCCTGATTTAGTGAAGTGCTGAAGTACAGGCAGAGAGGGCAGAGGAAAAACAGAAAGGTCTTTCCCCAGGTGAGAAGCAGCAACACCTTGACAGCCTTCACTGTGGAAGCACAAAAGGACATGAGTACTGTGGTTCCTGGCCTACCTACTCCAGAGATCTTGAGAATGTGTTTCCAGCTATTGCTATAACATTATTAAATCCTAAGGATGGACTGAGGAGAGGACAGCAAACCAAGGGGTAAAACTGGGGACAAAACACTGCTTCCCCCCCTGAAGTCCATCCTCTATCCTTTGCTGAACATTTGAGCATGCTCTTTCTGTTTCAGGCTGACATACTCGTATACCCAACTGAACACGAAGTCCGACGCTGCAGACAGCACGCGTGTCCTAGCGGTGGCAGAACGGCCGCAGCCCCTCTGCCCGCTCCCAGCATCTGCAGGAGCCATCCTTTCAAGGCACAGGCAAGCCCGACAGTAAACCCTCTGTTTTCTTGAGTCTATATGCTTCAAATAAGCAGTGTGTAAATAAACATCAGGGAAACAGGCAATTCTGAAATCAAAGGGTTGTTATTTCCATCTGACTAAGAAATGCGCTGTGCTCTGGTCCTTCTGGCTGCCGATCAAGACGCTGTAGTTCAGTTTGTCATCTCCAAGATGTATTGGTGCAGACATCCGCTTCCCACCAGCGAGAGGAACAGAAGGGATCCCACCAATTCTGCTTGCACATCCTGATGACCCATCAACTGCCAAATCCCCTTTGAGGCCTCCTTACTCAATCCGTGGATTCTTCAACAGGCTATGCTTGTAATACCTTCACCTGTTTTTCCAGTAGTTTTCTGCTATTGGCCACTATGACCATTAAGAAAGGTGAAAATGTAGTTTTAAACATTCTCCTTTAATTCATAAGTATTCTTCAAAATAAAAAAAGACAGATTATATTAATAACAGCATTATAAGTGCTGCTGTTCAGTCCTTCATCTTTTCTGTAAATGATGACAGGGAATAAAGTTGCTTCATTTCATAAACTTACACTTGCAGGAAGTTACAGTCCCTGTGTTCATTTCACCAAATTAAGGTTCAGTTCTGAAATTCACTATGCCAACACATATCTTGTTCATTCTCCAGCTTTCTAACATTTTATAGCCCAAACCTGCATTGTTAGGTGCCTATTTACATTTTAACTGAGACCTACCAAAAAAAAAAAAAAGTCTTTTTATTTACAGGTCAACAATTCTTTACATTTCCAGCCATTGTATTTTCTCTTAAAATAAGAGAAATGCCATCAGTCAACCAATATACATACATATTTCATATGCAGAATTTCTCCATCTCTAATATAATCTGTATTTTTCATTACTGAAAAGCAAAGGATCTATACTTACTTTATAAGTATGCCTTTCTGTGTTTTACCTGACATTGTCTAATTATACATAATGAAGAACTGCATATGCCTTAAACATTTACTAAATTATGATATAATTGAGTTTACTTTTAATAAATTCTGAAGCTATTGGCTATTTTAGTTTAATGTCAGATTTCTGTTTCTCCTAGGAAAGAAGGGCGGGGGGGAATGCTTTTCCCTCACTTCATAACTTCCATGTGTTTTGTCTCTGAAAAAAACCTTTGGTGAAGCAGTTACAAGGAGAGGAAAGCTTTGAAACTCTGAGGCACAGGGCAAAGGGAAGAAAGGGGTAGGGCCTTTCTGTGAAGGCCTGAGCTCTCTTCCGGAGAAGTCAGGGCATAAGGGCTTCTGGAGGAATGCCAGCATCCCCACTCCAAGGATGTTGCTGATGTCAGTAATAAGTGATTAGGAAGCAATCTAGTATAAGGACCTTTACTTTCTCCTGTCAGTCCTTTCATGTGAATTTCCTCAAAAAAGACCACATAATTCCCTGAATACTGAATTCAGAGCTGAAGCCCTCTATTATTCAACTCCATGCTTCCTTCCTCATTCTCTGTGGCAGAAAAGAAATGAAAGCAAGAAAGGGCACGGGCTGAAATAATCAAGTGGAAAGGCCGTAGGTAGGTTTTAGACTGAAAAAAACCCCAAACACCGAACACTGACAATGCTTAACAATGCATCAAGCAATTTGATCATGAACTTAGCTGCCAAAATGTCACTGCCACTTAATACCTTTGCTACTTCATCATACTTTGCCATTTGAATTACTATTCTTGCCTTCCTGGTCCTTTTCTTGCCCACACCTCTGATGCATATTGCACTACATATTTTAACCTTCCTAACCAAAATCACTTAACTCTCCAAACCTTCCTACGCTACTGAGCCTATTTCCATCCCCTGATCTTTTTCTGCATCACTTTCCTCATGCAAGTCATAAAATTAGTTATTGAACTTCAAAGATATATTTCTGATGGGTGAATTTTTAAAGGTTCTAACTACTCCTTTTATTTTTCAAGATTTCCTTCTCTGATCTTCTTACACGGTACTACCTTGGCAATAGGAATGCTGTACTTAATTGTGCTTTTCGTGCACTTTTCAATATACATTTAGGGCTTAAAGAATGGTTAAAAAAAGTAAAATAATGAACTCATCAACTCCAGTAGTCACAAACACTTATGCCTCCAGTCAAAGAAAGGATCTTCATACTCAAAGGCAAAATGCTGGATTACCAAGCTCAGGGAGAAAATCATTGTTTTAAATATTGCTTGTTAAGGAAAGACAGAAGGTCATTCAGGTGTGCTGCAACACTTTGGTTGAACAATGTATACAAACATGCATATTCCAACAGTCCTCCATAATACTGAAACCAGTACTTATACCTAGAGTTAATGCAAGGGGAATAAGCCACATTAGCACCTAATTCTGTTTCTAGTAGGAATTAGTGGCTGTTCATAGTTATTGTCAAATAATACAAGTAAAAAATCACAATCTTGATTGAAGTAATTATATCAGTATGTAAATCAGACTCTCAAATTCGTACAGGTAAGTACTAATACCAATGGGAAAAAGTAAAAATACCTTTAAAATCCTCAGATTTTGATTTTTTTTAAATCAAGCAGTCATGCTATACAGACAAGCAAAATTGCATCTATGCAGTCTGAACATGGGTTTGGCTTCATAAACCATCTTGAACTATTTAACAGATGAAAGGTAACTCCTTGCCACCTTCACTGTAGAGACATCGTTTGTTGTATCACTGCAGATGGCAAAAGGAAATGTCCTATTGAATCCATTCTCTCACCTTTGAGACTGACATGGGGCACATTTATAATACGATAGATTAAGCTGTGAAATTATAGCTCTTATTAAAGAACTGCAACAATGCTTGGAAATGTAACCTCTGTGTTTTGTCCAGTTAGGGGTTGGTTTTGGTTTTTGTTTTTTTGTTTGTTTGGTTTTTTTTGTTGTTGGTTTTTTTTTTTTTTTTTTTTTTTTTGGGGGGGGGATGTTTTGGGTTTTGTTTTTTTTTACGTTTACCTTAACTTCACTGGTTCTCAGTGTGAAAAGATGTAAGACATGGGATTCTGCTTTGGTTTAATGTATTATCTTGCCTTTAAGAGAGTCACTGAAACTCTGTTCCTCAGCTATTATTTTGGATAGATATCATACAGGCTTTTTTCCTAAGCTATTAGTGCTCTACAGAGGTTCATGCCCAAAGGGTGTTCTCTGTTTTAATATCGTTAAATCACATTTAGAAGATAACACAAGTATCGATCTTAATAAGAAGGCAACATTCTGCATTGGTCAGGTCAGCTGTGATAGATATTACATTTTTGGCAAGACTTGGTAATTTTTATGTTTTTTATTGATCTCCCTTCCGGTCTAAGTTGCTGTTCAATAGCTGAATTACTAACCTAGTTATTTCATTATAGCAAGTGAAAAATACCACTTCTGGTCCTACAGTGCCCTATTTCAAATTCTGGGATCCTAACACAGATCAATACCGGTTCAAGCTAAAGGCTATTCCCTCTTCATGAGGAAGCCTCTTCAGATGTAGAGTCACAGGATGGACATATCCACTGCTCATGTTTGCCAACAAAGGTCAAAATGGAAGTATTAGCATTCAAGAACATTCAGTAGTTTGGAAGCTGCCTGGGGGATATGTCTAGCAATTTGAGATTGAAAATCCTGTCTCCATCTGTCTCCTGCCAAGAACAGTAAAATATGCCTATGCTCCTTATGCTATCACTCAGGAACGTCAAGACAGTAACCTTTCAGCATGAATCAGGAGGAATCAGTGCTGAAAACAAGTAAAGCGTTCTGGTTTTCTCCTCTGAACAAAGGTCTCTACCATTAAGAACAATATGCAAAATTTCATAAATCTAGTCACCTAACAGAATAGCTAGAAACTGCTTAAATGTCAGGTGGAGATATCCTATTGAAAATGTCCTTCTCGGTCAAGACCCAGCTATATCATTGTTTGAAAGCAGACCCTGGAGCATTAATAAGTCTTAGAGCTGAAAACATTCTCAGTGTACCTAATTCTTCTGATGCGGTGCCGTTTTCTCAGCCAACACATACAGGACTAGATGTGGTTTTGTATGCTGAAAAGGTCTAGATTCCCATAAGCGTTGCAAAGATTTGTGTCATTTTCCTCATGTCTTCCTGGCCAAGTAAGATCAGGAGAAGAAAGAAAGGATCAGAATGGATGATGGCACTTCTTAAGCAATAAAACTGAGTCCAACAGTAATGAAAGGGCTCTTGGGCACATCCACTCATTTTTAGCATCATGGCTGTGACACTGCATTGACCAGCAATGACCTCTCTGCTGCCTCTACTGATGATCTAATGTCACCAGCTTGTAATTACATGCACTGAAGACAACATCCTGCCATCCAAAGTCTTCTTGACTTTGTCAGGTAAGTGAGAAAAACAGTAAAGATCAGCCCTTTATCAGAGTTTTATGCAGTCATAAAAAACCTACTAGGACACAGGTACTTGCAGACAAAACTACTCACTTTTTCCTTTCAAATGCTGAAAAGCTTAGCAGAATTGACTAGCTTTTCTGAAATTTCTGTGCTCAGCACAACAATTTCTTAAGCAGTCAAGCAGACCTACAGCTGAAAAGTATCCCATTTTTCCAACCAAGTCAACAAACAGTAACAGAAATGTACTTTTCATTCTTTTCTCCAGCTCTTATCTCTCTGCCACCTCTAGTGCCCACAACCATGCACTGTTTCACTTATTTTTTAAGTTAGCTGCAGTATATCTATTTTTCAGAGATAGGTTCAGAATGATTTTTTCTGACCTACAACAATCACAGGAGACAATAAACATTCTGTCCATGAATGCAATCTTTTCAACAGTGCGATATACCATTTGCATCACTTAAAAGGTAAATATAGTTGCCACATACCCACATATGAAAACCCGAGTGAAATACCCAGATGGAACCACATATGCTGACATTTTCCTGCGTCATCATCAAATCAATCTTAGTTAAGCACGCAAAATGAAGAATCTCATTCTCAACAAGGATTATGTTGTACTTATTAGCTACAAACATGAAACAAACAATTGATTACCTGTCAAGAACTTGATCTCCTGCAATCCCTTTTTTAAAGTAAAATCAGTGCAAATGAGACTCACACCTCAGTCAGAATATGCAGATATTATTCTCCACTGTTTTGTTTGACTGCCTATCCCTTCATGAAACCTTCAGTTAATCTGCTGTAGGTCTGTCGTGGTTTAACCCCAGCCAGCACCTAAGCACCACGCAGCCGCTCACTCATTTCCCCCCCACCCAGTGGGATGGGGGAGAGGATCAGAAAATAAAGTAAAGCTCGTGGGTTGAAGTAAGAATAGTTTAATAGAACAGAAACGAAGAAACCAACAATGACACTGTCGTGGTTTAACCCCAGCCAGCAACACAGCACCACACAGCCGCTCACTCGCTCCCCCCCCACCCAGTGGGATG
>JAVKLA010000053.1:6747942-6783626 GCA_034782735.1 Sagittarius serpentarius | reverse complement strand
GCCTGCCCTCTCACCAGGGGCTGCAGGGCCATCCCCTCCTCCGGCCCACCTCCTCCCCTGCCTTCCTCACTGACCTCAGTGCCTGGGTAAGTCTTTCTCTCACATCCCACTCCTCTCTCTGCTGCAGATTTCCCTTTCTTAAATGCATTATCCCAGAGGCGCTACCAGCCTCGCTGATGGGCTCGGCCTTGGCCAGAGGCGGGTCTGTCCTGGAGGCAGGGAAGCTTCTGGCAGCTTCTCACAGGAGCCACCCCTGCAGGCTGCCCCACCCAAAACCCCACCACACAAACCCGAAACATCTTTTTTACCATATAACCAGGACAACATCATTACCCAACTGACTGAGTTACCCAACGACGTCTGAGCATATTGCTAACACTTGTAGCTGTTCATGATGGCAAAGTATTTCATCTCCTTACTCATCACTAATTATTATTTAATGGTAAATACATATCAACAGAAACTCTTGTACCTGTGCTCTTTCCAACTAAATGATTAGCAGCCTAATTATTACTTAGTGACATTTTAGGATTTTATTCCCTGAAATCTATTTACTGTTCTATTTTCCTATAATTTTAAAATTCTTTATTTAAAGAGATCAAGGGGAGAAAAAATCATCCTTTTAACTCCCTAACAAAAAGAAGTGCATAAGGCTGTTCCAAATGTACATTATTTTAAAATAAAAGTAGTGTAGTAAAACTGAATTAGGAAACCTCTCTACTTGACAGAGTTACATATACCTAAAATTGTTCAGGATCTGTGGCTCTCTGAAAGGGCTACTTTCTCAGGTTCGTACCAGGCTGACGTAACAACTGTGAATTGTTACTTTCTTTACACTACTACTGTACTTAATGGAACGAGAGGTCAGAATACTGTACTAAGATGTGAAATTCAACATTCTTTGTGTTTTATGAATTGCTTATCAATATAATGTGATGTGATGGTAGGGGTTTTACAGAATAAATATAGCTCTACTTTCATGGGGGGTTGTTCTCCCACTAATTAGTCTGTTCTATATGCAGTTTTGGTCATTCATTAAATAACGGAGTATTTTAAAAAATCATTTACTACATGGAAGCAAACATGTTAAAATCATGGTCAAACTAACGGTAGAAATGTACTCCTAAAATATATACATGGCAACATCTTAATTGCTTGCTAGTTTTATAACTAGAGAGTTAATAAGAGCTCACTAGTGAACAATTTTGTGCTGCTGAATAAAAAATTGTACAGCCTAGATAGCTGTTCATAGACATTAACAGGACAAAATGGTGAATCTTTACAGGGCAGTTTAAATTAAAGGTGTTTGAAAAAGTCATGACTATGACACCAAGAAAACATTACTGGATGCCTGGCTGACTGAAGCAATTTTGGGAATTTTTGCCCAATTCAGTATGTTTATGCTACTCTTGCTGTATGACGATATGACTGAAATCCCAGCGCAAACATCCTAATCTTTCAAATGAGAACAGTATCCAATTCTTCAGAGTGTATCAAATCCTACTGCTTATTTATTCTAATGTGCGTATGTTATGTTTGTGATCATCCACTAACTGAGTACAAAATAAGCATGACATTGCAATTAAGAATTTAACCACCTACTTCATCCACAGATGCTGAAAGGCAGGCATCTTATTCTCAAACTGAATCTCACTTGAAGGAATGGAAGAACATCCAAGCCCAGTGATTAACGCCAGTTGCATTCTTTGGCAGTAACAGGTTTTTAGGGGAAATGAACTAAAAAGAAGGGAAGGAAGAAAGTTGAAAAAAGGGACAGAACAGGAGCAAAGATTAAAAGGACAGGAGTGCAACAAAGTTGAAGTTGACAGAAACTACAGTGGAGAATTAAGTCGGTACAAAAAGCACATCACCACGGGCAAGAGCAATACATTCAAGGGTAAATTTCCCATGTGATGAATAATTTACCTGTTTCATTCTGACTGGCTCCACAGTGCAGTCTTCCAGTAAGACTACAGGAGAGATGGATGGGTATACTAACTTGATGTTCTGGTTTAAGCCTAGCCGACAACTAAGCACCACACTCACTCACTCACTCCTCCCTCCCACAGTGGGATGAGGAGAACTGCAAAAAAAGTAAAAACTCATGGGTTGAAATAAGAACAGTTTAATAATTTAAATAAAATATTATAATAATAATAACAATAATCATAATTGAAAAGGGAGATAACAAAAGAGAAATAAAACCCATTAAAAAAAAATGATGCACAATGCAGTTATTCACCACACGCCCAGCCGAGTAGCTATCGGCCCCTCCTAGCCAACTCCCCCCAGTTTATATGCTGAGCATGATGTTCTATGGTATGGAATATCCCTTTGGCTAGTTCAGGTCAGCTGTCCTGGCTGTGCTCCCTCCCACCTTCTTGTGCACCTCCTAGCTGGCAGAGCATGGGAAACTGGAAAGTCCTTAAGTTAGTCTAAACATGACTGAGCAACAACTGAAAACATCAGGGTGTTACCAACATTCTTCTCATACTAAATCCAAAACACTGTACCAGCTACTAGGAAGAAAACTAACTCTACCCCAGCCAAAACCAGGATACTGGATCCTATTGTTCTCCTACTAGAGGGTCTCAATCTGATTTTTAAATTTACATGTCAAATTGCCAATTTATGAGGAAATGAAAGTGTTCACTATCAGTTGTTTGTTCATTCACAGTCAGTTGTGTGGCACAAACATCTGATTGAGGTGCACCCTTAAGTATTTCGGCGTTTTGCAGGACTCTATACTTGAGTGCTTATTCTTACTTCACTTGAAAATGAAAGTACTGTATTAAAGGGAAGCAGGTACCTCCTCACCATATAGAATGAGGAAAGAGTATATCAAATGAAACAAAAATACCATATGATAACATAACATAAGCCTATGCGAGGAACCATTTGAAAATGGAGAAAGACAGACTGAAAGCTCTATTCTCAGGTCAGCACTCTTTATAACGCAGACATTATCATAGTGCCTCCTGGACATATTGCTGCAAAGTAGCTCCCAAGGCTTAACAAGACCGAAGTTGCACAACAAAAAAGCATCAACAAGAAGACCAAAATCCAGTTTTCTAGAAGTCTGGATTTCTGTGGCATCCATCAGACTGCAGAGCTTCCCAGAATGAGTTACACTGCGCTCCTTCTTCCCTCAAAAACAGTTACGTAAAAATTTGGCAAATAAATGCCTATTGGGGAGATGCATTAAGGGGAAGTAGCCTAGGATTTAGAGGGTTTGGTGGATATTTCTTCCACCTTTGGCTACAAATTTCCTGTATAAATCACATCACCTCTCTATGAATCTGATATCTTAATTCATAAGATCATTCATCCTATTTCCTTGTCAACATCTGAGGCCTCCTAGGTGATCTGGTACTGCTATAGTCACCACCGTGGATAAGTAATTATCAGTGCTAGCCAGAGTAGATCTCAGGATCTCTTATTTCTCAGCCTCCACCATAGTCCTGAGCCAAAAAACACGTTGGTAGACACCCAGAAGAGCAGGATGATCTTTTTTTATAGCTCTCTTCTAATGATGCCCTTTTAAACGAGACTGTTTTCCTAAATCAACCATAAAGCCATTGTGCCTGACTTGGAAGATAATCGGGGTGCTTGATGGTTCTACGTGAAATACAGCAGACATGCAGCACATGCAGACAGTGCACAGTTCATAAGCAAAACACTTAATAAACTCAGGAGAAATTTGCTGTGCGTGCAGGTACTCCAAGGCCCATTGGCAGCAGGAGGAATTCAAGCTCTTGATCAAATCGTAAGTCATTTGTACCACAATACACTTTGCATTATTCCTCAGCAAAGATTTTACTCATGCAAAAAATGGGCATTCCTAAATGAGCTTGAACTTAACCTGTTAGAAAAGTTACCTTCCTTTTTCAGTAGAAAATGTTTTCCCTTCCTTTTCAGCAAAAGAGAGGGGAAGGGATGCAGCCAGTATTTTGTGTTACGCTGCCCCGGGCAGGACAGTTATTACATCATGTGCCAGACAAGGAGTCACATCTACATAACTGAAAGAGACAGTCAGTATGTATTTACATTTATGCTTTAAAAGGAAACATCTTTAATACACACTTTATTTCTCTGCAAGGAAATAGAACACTGTGAATGTTATAAAACAAGTATAAACAGCCACATAAACTGGAAAATTTCAGACTATGCTAGAAATTACTATGTACAATAGAATTGTTTAGTAGAGTTTTCCAGCGATCCAAATAACAAACAGGGACAGTGAACACCTCTGTTGCTGCCTCATTGAAAATATGCTGTTTCATGTCAGTCTTGTTACTAACCTCCATGAATTTCCCTGGGACTAAATCTGAAATTTCATCTCAAAGAATCCCATACAAAGGTATGAATGTTTGAAAACAGGAGTGTATCATGGAAACTCCTTTTCACCCTCACAGAATTTCCCACTAGAGGCTTATCATTCCAAACATATGGGAATTAAGGGTGAACACAACAAGCAACATATGCTATCACAAACAAAATATGGCATAAGGCATACTTTTATTCTTAAAAGTAGCATTGATTTCAGAGTAACATACACCCACAAAGTGAACCTGACCCTCTCCATTTTTATCAGCCTTTCAACTGTAAAAAATCTTTCAGGATTCAACTTAGAATAAGAAAAAAAATAATGGCCCCATCCTGTTCAGGTATTTTTTTAAAGCACGTATTATATTATTGATTTTAAAGTTACCAACCATAGACAATGCACTTCAGTGCTTACTGGGAGTTAATCATGCTCACTGCTAAAAGCAGCTAGTAAACAATCTCAAAACACATGGGTTATACATGCTTAATTTCAAGTCTGAAATCACCATGTTTCAGAATTAACATCAGCCTCTTTCCTTGATTTGTGGGGAAGCTCTGATTACTGGATACCTTGCTGTCATTCCTCAGAAAACACTCCAGGGAGGACAAACCACAGCTTCAGGAATGACATCAAATTGGCAGGTACCACTAGTGAAATACCTTTAATCTCTAATTTATTTTGCCTCTCTTATTTCCCAGCATAAGCTGCGACATGGATCTGCAAAAAGTGGTCTGCCTGTGTAGCTGGGAAAAATACTTTACTTTCAGAGCAAGTTGTTACTGTAGGACAGAGAAAATAGCTATCCAGCAATTATGCATCAAAAGCGCCTGTCATATGTTCTTGATCTTGCTATCTCCCACCCACTTCTTATTTCTTCTTTTATCCAATTCACAGGTGTATGAAGAGTCCTGTAAAGCACATTTTGTGTCTAGACCACTGTTGAAAGATTTCTTTCTGTCACCTACGCAAAAAAGAGTCTGTGACAATCAATCATGGTGACAGCTGAACATATATTAACCCTCTAAAAAATGTAAAACTTTAATGTTGTTGAAGTATTAGTCTATCAAATGAGTGCTTTCAAGGTGAATTTTGCACTTTTAAGGCTCAATCACAGAACTGTCCTTTTTTCAGTTTTTACATGTGAGAAGGGTGTAGTTTCTGGTCACACAAAAACTTTGACCTGACCGCTTTTTTGATACAACTCAAGAAGCATAACTATTTCTGACTCTTTGAATATAGGAATAGCTAAGTAAGAACATTGCAGAGACTGCAGAAATGCTGAAGGGCTGATTGTGTTCTACCCTATACTGCTCTTACACATAGTGCTTCCACTCCTTGTTGTGGTGCAGCACGTTGTCATCTGTTGTTAGTTCCCTCTTCTTCCTCACAGGTACAGTAGTATGTGTAGCAGAAGTCTGCTTTCACCAAGTGTATTAAAAAATAGATGTTTTCAAAATACAGGTAAAAATTCTTAACAGAAGTATTCAGTGCCATCATGCCTAACTGGCTGCATGTTAATTCATGATGAAAAGAACATAAACGTTTATTGTAAAAATTCTGAAAAATTTGCAAAAATAAAGAGCAAAAGAAACTAGAGAAATATTCAAGAGTATGAGAGTATATCTAAAGCTCAAAAAATAAAAATGGCTTGGATTTCAGAAACTGGAAACCTAGACATATGAGTCCTATAAACATAACTTCAAATGTGTGTAGGCATTGTATTTCCTTTTATAAAAAAAACCCAACCATGTGGCTCCACCGCTATTTTTAAGTGTCTACCATAATCTGACCTCCACCTGCTGAGACTAAGGACGGGCAAACCAAACAGAGATAAACCACTGTATGATTCCATCTCCATTAAAATGCATTCATGTACATTTAGATGTATCGATGTGAACAGTACCTCAGAAGTAAACAGGACCACAAAAGCAAACACATGGAAAAGAACTGCAGAATAAGGATATTTTATTACATGAAAAGAGTTCAGCTAAATTTAAGTTTCTTCACCTAAAGTGTTCATTTTATTATGGCTTCATTTTCCAGAATATTCTTGTAGCTTGTTTTTGGTTGCTTTCCCTATGAATCCAGTATAATCATTCCATTAACTGAACACATAAAAGTGATATTGTCATTACTATTGAGTTCTAAATAATTTTATTTAACAGATATGATCTAACAGAAATGGGTTAATTTTTGTGTATCATGTGTTTGCTATTAGTAGAGATATTTTAGGTAGCTGAAGCATACAGAAAGGCAGAAAAGTAAACATACTGATCAACTATAATTTTTTAGCCAGTATCCAAATAAACTGCTCCTCATGGGTACTATAAACAGACATTGCAGTCACTAGCATCTTCTCTTCAGGAATCGACATAAATGATACCTACCTGTACATGTCCACAGTCTACTTAATATAGTTAGCCCCAATGATACCGTAGGACACCAGTCCCACCTCTGCCAGCTGGTGTCCTAGCTTGATCTTATCCCTATGAACCTGCCTGTTGATGAGCAGGCTGTGTCTGACCCTGGTTACCCTCACTGAACCTGATCCTGACCAGTGGATTGACTTCCCAGCTTGACCTCAGACCTGCTTCTTCACCTGGGCTGGGGCTGCCCGTGGCTCTGCCTGCCTCCACAGGCAGCCCCTGCTGCACCGGGACACCTCCATGGCCTTCAGGTACCTCCTCCTCCTCAGATGAAGAGGCCTTGACTGCCCAACTTGATTGACATCTATGACAATTGTGCATTGGCCCTGTAGTCACTGTAATGTGCATCTTCCCAGTCTCCGTCCCGGTAGGGTTGGTTTCTTCCCAGCCTGACTGACAGTCAGGGAGATTGGATGGGCCATGTAGCCAAAGATAGAGTCTAGGGCTGACAGCTCTGAAATGGCTCCATTTGACAATGCAGCAACTTGGACATGCTTGTCAGTAACTCTGAATGCAAGCGGAAAGGGCAGAAACTCCTCAGAGCAATATTAGAAGAAATGTTAAAGAAATGTCCTGTTCTGAAAAGATGCTTCGGTAAAAATTGGATCTCCTTTAAAAAACCCAAACCTGTCTCTATGCATATTCTGAATATGCTGAGTCTGGAAATAAAAATAGCTGTTTGATGCTTTGTGTTCCCATTTGCCCTGCAACAGCATCACAGATAGAAGACTGAACTAGATTTTATTCCTTCTTGTGCATCTTCAAGAGGTTTTTTTCTACACCTAATCATTTACATCTACTGTCAGAGCATGGCTGGGTAACAAAGAGTTTGTGGCTCAGCTGTCACCAATGCTTTAATTTGGCTTCTAGTAATGGTAAGGATGAACAAGATGGAAAGGAGTCAGCTTGAGTCCTAGAGCTCACACTGGGTCACTAAGGTTAAACGTTGTAGGAGGAAAACTACGAGTAGCAGCTTTGATCCAATTAAGAGCTTAGCCTCATGGTTAACCTTAAATGTATGTGGAAATTCTCTGCCTTGTAACTTTGCATGTTTGATATATCAGTCTGAGAGGGGGAAAAAACCAGAGTTTATCCATTTTCTGTATAATGGCATTTAAAATATAATGCACTCATAGAAAATACAAAGAAGTTAAACTGCTCATGAATTCAATTGCCTATTTCTTTGAAATTATCTTATGGACCATACAACACGCTTTGAAAAATTTGCTGCAGTTCCATTTCTTCTGTCTGAAAGGGACATCAAACATGTTCAGCCCTCCAGATAGGTCTACTTTGGGTTGATTTTTTTTAATTCAGCACAGAAACTAATACATGGTTTCCCAACGGTTACCCTAACCTCTAGTTTGCATTTTTGGTCTTCAAATCACTGATCTAATTTCAGGAATCTAAAAATAAGGTTGGGAAAAAAAGCATTTTCTCAATTATAATATAAATTTTTACCTGCAAGTGATGCCCATTTACCATCAATCAAATGCTGGCTTGCATTTAAAACATCTTTTCCTTCAACCACTGGAATTTTTTCACAGCCATCACATAAGAAATGCAAGTATTTCTCAGGACCAACCAGGAGGGAAAGGTGAGCACTGCCAAGATGCTGACTATGATTATAGGACCTTGCTGACAACTGTTTTCCCTATGCATTTAGCAGGATATACCAAACAGCCAAGTGATGTCAGCAAGAATATTTTAGATTTAATGAAGTAATCAAGACATATCACAGACTTTAAGAGATAATGCTGATACTGATATAATGCAGTAGAAATAAATCAGTGCTGAAAGCTGCAAAGGATGCTCGTCTCTATAGGCGCTGTATTCCAGCTAGGCATTTTTTAGTTCTTCTGTAATTAGCTAAGAAGACCGTAGACCAACCATCTATCTGAGTGTTTATTTTCTTTCCCAATATGATTGGCATGGGATGGGAGGGATGAGTGGGATGGAATAATGGGACTCAGGAAGATGGTCCAGCATCACCTTGCCTGAAGTTTAGTTAGTTAATAGTCTATGTGATATTCTAAAACCATGAAATAATTGCTTGCAAACCACAGAAACCTACTTCTTGTGCTACATCTAGTGATCACCACTGCCTGGGTCTGGAGCTTCACGCTACTGCAGAAGTGCCAAGAGCTTTGCATTGGAGGTGTAGGGTAATCAGAGCTCTCTTAAATTTGGCTGCCCTGGTTTCAAAGAAGCCCGTTAGTAGCTGGCACAAAACTGCAGTAATTTAGAGCATTCCCTTCAACAGCCTGAAATCTGGGCTGTCACTTTTTGCACCCTTTAGACAATCTCTTCTGTTTTGTCGCATGACCCAGCTGCTACTTCTACAACTTTATTTCAGTGAAAGTATAATATTTTGAAGTTGCTGTTTATTTAAATATAGCTTTTAGAAAAAGTCAAAAGATTTGGTCAGTCAGAAAAAAAAAAACGCCAAAAAAAACATTACAACTAGAAAGTACCTAAGAAGCCACTGCAAGGAAATCCGTGTGATTCAACAAATACTTAAAATGGTCAAATTAACATTAGAGAAAAAAATCCTATTGGGAGGCATTCTTGTCTTGTTCTGCAAACTATAGTGGGATATTACCATTAATTATAAGGAACACTAACCATGAGGAACATAATCATTAGCGGAAGAACACGTGAATGCTGGGTTTTTTTCGTTATTCAAATCAGAAACGGACTACCCTCAGTTTCTCAGCAATTTACTCTGGTATTAAGGCCATTTCTGTAATATCCAAAATGAAAAAAAAACACCTCAATGTCTTTCAGGATGTAATCTCCCCTCTTACAAATACAAACTCTGTTTCTAATGTAGGCACATTGTTTCAGCTCAGCAGCAATGCCAGTTTAAATGTACTGAAATACAACTTTTCTGATGGAGAGACAGAAAAGAAATTGTTTGGACATAATGTATGTTTTTGTCAAATAAAAGTGTCAGAGAGAAACTGTATGAGAAACACTGATTAATTCTTTAAAACCTCAGCTGAAATGACAGTTTAAATAGTTGCCAAGCTATACTAAAAGAGATCTTAATACTACTTCTTAATTTGTTCTAAGAACCGGTATGTAAGAGAAACTAAATAAGTTGATTTCACTAGGGCATTCTATTTGAAAGCAATCATATAGTTATAACCCATAATTTTCCAAGCAACACAGCTCAGAAAACAGTTCTCTTGCAACCAGCAAGATCAGTTTATATAAGTAAAATTGCTGCTATCTCATTCTGTGGTTTTTTTCGCATCCAGGTGACATACATAAGTTTTAAGAAATGCATTTCCAATGCACAGAGGAAAAAGCTTACTACATATACATTAAAAGAATTAATATCTTTGGTAGGACTGAAAAGCTACATAATAACAGTCTAAAGGGTTTGATCAGCTCCACTTACTCTCTTGCCTTCACTTCAGTCTTCTGCCTACGTCCAGATCCAAAATAACTGAGGACTGGCAGGAGCTGGTTGGAAAACATGGCCATTTATTGGGGCAGATGAGGAAAACTGCAGTAAATAAAACACTCAAAAATATTTGTTACGCTTCTACTTCAAGCAAATTCAAG
The DNA here is from genome assembly GCA_034782735.1 of Sagittarius serpentarius. NCBI lineage: Eukaryota > Metazoa > Chordata > Aves > Accipitriformes > Sagittariidae > Sagittarius > Sagittarius serpentarius. Next base: position 6,773,300 of record JAVKLA010000053.1, on the reverse strand, counting down.
AATATATTTCTACTACAGTCTCAATTCCTTTTGCAACCAATATAATATGAAGGCTATTATCAAAATCAATGGATTATTACCAATACTACAATTTTACAAGAACTTGTCTTACTTTAAGCAGACTCCTGTCTTTCCCAGAAAGCTATTGTTCTTCATCAGGAGGATTTAGCAGTACACATTCAGAGTCAGTTTCTTTGCTTCTTTATGGTTTTCCTTCACCCTCTACTTTGTTTTCAGTTCCATCTGTGGTTCTAGAACAGCATATTTCAAAAAGATAAAGAATCAACTTTAAATGGGTACACTGGTTTTAATAGGATCTTTTGCTCTAGTTCAGTTCATGATACTTTATGCTTAAAATTTTGCTAGGAACACTCAACAAAATTCCTTAAACATAAATGACATCACAAGTAAATGAGTAAATTTTAATGCAAATTTAAGTTTGCATATGTAAGGAAATTAACATCTATAGCCATAGTTTTTTACAACAGTAATATTTCTCTGATTTCTGCTAATTTTTATTGTAGTAAGGTTTAAAAGTTTAGGCAAATATATATATTTTTACAGCTTAATTAAATGTAGTTCAGCAACTGGAGGGTATGCTTTTCATAAATGAAATCTTAAGCTCACATCTTAAGCTTTTATTTGAACTTTGTGACGAGTTTAGGCTTCCTAAAAATAGGAATTTTTGCTAAGTTTCCCATAGAAGGAAGAACTGGTAATCTGTGAGAAATGCCTTCCACTGGATTAACTACATGAATCTGCTGTTAGGATGAAGATTCCCTGGCAGCAACATTTTCATAGAGCCCTCTGGCATACCACCACTGCAAGCAGAGGTGCGTTTTTGATAGGCATGAATAAAACTTTTAATTCAATGAAAAGAGAAATATATATATATATCAGTGAGTTGGGCTGCAACAGGACAGGTCAACTAATGTCTTTTGCAGCATCAGGTTGAATAAATCAATACATACAGCTTGCTTAAGTGTTTTGGTTTCCATGTTTGTCTCTTTCCTTTTCTAATTACAGTATAACAGTAATGAGAGACTGCTGGATATATTAGAATGGTAAATGGCCTCGGTGTGTTCATTTAAATGCCCTGTTTTTTAAGTTTGTTACATAAAGCGTTTTCCCCCTTTTCTGAACATCAAAAAGAAATTCATGTTGTACCACATCAAAAGAGACTGGTGAAGGAATGAAGTGAACTTGGAGTTTTCCCCTAATTGCAAAGTACACAAGCTACAAACTCATTAAATAATTCATGTCTAAGACAGTGATAATCACAATGTGAAATGACCTAGTACCTATTATTCACAATCCCGATTATATCTTGGTAAGCATTGTTTGCTTATTGAAAACTTATTTTTTTATTGAATAAAATCTTAAATGTAAACTGTGTTTGTTTTTCTGCAATACTGTATTTTTTCTAGCTGTTTCAGCTCTCAGAGGCTTAGTCCATGTATTTCTGAATCATGTGCAAATTCATTATTCACATACAGGAAACAGTACTGAAGTGCCCCAGACCATTTTGGAACATTTCAACACTGGAGCAGAAAGTCAAGGCTAACTTCAGCCAAAAAATACCCCAGCAGTAGAAACGACAGTAAAACTGTGTTTTTAAGTAAGACAGACAGGACCAGAGAGCTTCTGTCCTTCCGATTGTATCCCCTCATTGCAGCGTTTGGACAGAAAAGCTGTAGACCAGATCTGCCCAGTGTAGTCTTGAAGACAGGATGGTCACTATCCTTAATAAGGATATGAAAATCCATGCACCTCTCTTCTTGAAGGAATTATCTGAGGAAAATCATGCTTCTTCAAATGCAGGAATTTTCTCATCCTTTCAAATGCTTTGCTGAACGGGGAAAAAAATGATGCATGGAGGAGCTTTCATGAGAAAGCTGCCCACGTGCTCCTGTGGTGCTAAGATGCAGTTGCTGGAGACTGTTTTTACTACTGAAAGAAGTTTTTGGAAATTGTATGTATATATGTAGCTTTTAAGTATACCCAATATTTGCTTAGGACTGTAAAACATCCCCAAACTCTTACAGTAAGTGATAGGTTGGAAAACATGATTCCAAATTAATAAAAGGACAGAAATATATACATGTACATTTAATTAAAATAAGCTTGCCTATCCTCAAATTTATGAGGGCAGAGGGAAAAGGTGAGGTTTTGTATTGCAATATAAATTTGAAAAGATTATTGTCATAGATACATTCACCTAGCAATACAATACAGAGGCAAAGGTTTCACAATCTACTTGTATGCATGCTTATTAAATGCATAGCAAATTCTGGGAAGAATAATCATCCATGGTCTCTTCACTGTGTAGTGTTAACAGAAGCAAACCAGGCTGGCAACCAAACCTTTTTCATCCCTTTTATGAGCACATTTTTAAACAGACTGCAGGGACAGGAGGTGCTCTGCAGCCCTCTCCTTCTTCGCTGAATTCACGCTAGGTGCCCACCAACGTCCTTTGCATTTCAATAACACAACTGTGGGTCTCACTCACTCCCGACTGAACGCTCAACCTAATTTCCTTTGCCTTTTCAGCAATTGCTGCACTGGCAGCATAAAAGAAAATCAGAAATTTGAAGCACCGTTTTGTTTCTTCATCCAGATCGTTGCTGTTTATTCAGCATAGTCAGTGTTCTGCAGTTCATGTGGATGGATAAACAGGAATGGCCCACAGCAACACACAAGAGCTACAAATAGGATTAAGATATATTTTTATGATTGCTGGGCTCATATCATTGTCATGGTACAGATCTGAGAAGCTGTTTTATCTGCTTAGCACTGTGTGTTCTGAACATTGATTTTTACATTGAAGCATTCGGAAATGCAGTTTAACCAACCTTTGGGCATTTATCATTGACAACGATTTGTGTGAGAAGCAACTTATTGATCTGTTAATTTAACAATCATTGCCCCATCTTTATTACATGTCCTGCTATTACTGCTTTTACTCTGTGACCCAAAATCCAGTTTTGAGGATCTCAGATTTTGCAAAGATCACAACCCCCGCCCCAAACAAAACAACAGTAAGTGTCGTGGTTTAACCCCAGAAAGCTGCAGAAAGGCATGAGTACTCTTCAACAGCAGCTTTATACGTTACATAAACTGACCTAGAAATACAGCAAAAGCCACTTCTTTAACTATGAAATCCCTGCTGTGCAAAGGGTCAGCAAAAGGACATAAATGATGAAGAAACCCACCTTCCTGGCCTTCTCTATTTGGGTGAGTTTCACTTCAGGGCCAGTGCAATGACATTCTATACACATGCGGAAGAGTACTTTGACACCAAGACTTAAAAATTATAACCAGCTCTAGCCTTATGCTGATAACGCTAACCTATATGTTTTGTCATAGCCCTTATAGTTCCGAAAGGTTTTTGTATCTGGACTGTTTGTTTGGCTTGTTGACAAGGGAATATTTGACCTTTTAATTTCACTCCTCGTTTCCTCTTGCTCTCCCTGCCTCTCCAGTGAACTGTTTCATATAAACTTCTCCCTTGAAAAGGGAGAGCAAGGTTGCATCTGCTTGTGAGCACTTACTAGTAAACCAGGAAGGACACTATCAAACTCTGACACCTCACTTCATCCCTACCTGAGGAATAAGCAACTGGTTTTGACTGTTACCTGAAGCTGATGGAAAGCTTTCTCATTCCTGAAACACTCTGAAAATATTCTGAACCAAAAATGCCAGTGTAATCCACAATTCATGCCAGTGAACTCTCGTCTCAGTGAACTCTCCAGTGAACTTCCATATTCCGTGATTTCTAAACTGTAATCCAGTGCTGGTAGAACTAGAGGTTTTAAATACTTTCTTATGTTACTCCCTGCCTCTCGCCATTTTCTTTTGCTGCTTAAAATATTCAAATGTGAAGAGAGAGTTGGTACTAGAAGGAAGAGCAGTATTGGCCTCAAAGCAGAAAAATCAAAATGAAATATCTGCTTATATGCACATTTTGAGCCAGGTTCTCAGTTAAGATGAAAATCAGCTCAGTTCCATAAATTTATACCAGAACACAGAGAATAGGTTATACAAGACAACGGACTTAGCTCCTTATCTCTACTCTCCCTCATTACAGGTACATTAAGGTTTTGCACTAAGTGGAGAATGTCAAAGCAGATGTGATTGTTAACAGGGACCATTCAAGATTTTTAATCGGCAGTTAAACTCATCAGATCGTACCAGAAAGTACAGTCTTACTGATTGTATCACAAAATAGACAGAATTAGTCTGCTATCAGTTTTAGATAAAGGAGTATTACTAAAGAAGTAGCTAGTAGAAATGAGTCAGTATAAACAACAGGACTTTCTCTCTGTACTCCATTTCCTTTTGGAGCTAATTCAAGAAAAGGAGTAGATCTGTGTGAATGGATCGTTGTTGTTAAAGCTGAACATCCAGAAGGACAGAACTGCTTGTGTGCCCTTCTGAGTACACGTAGTCTAGGACAGAGACACACAAAACAATGGTATGTCACCTGTTTCAGTTCTGCTATGGTGTTTTCAAGGCCTTAAGTACCTTGTATCAGAATACATTTAAGGTATCAGTAAAAGGACTAATTAAAAAAAAAAAAAAAAAGGAAAGCCCATTTTGGACTTACCTTACTTGGTCAGCGAACAAACCTTACCAGATATAGCATCAGAGTTAGTATGAAACATGTTTCTCTCCAGTTGTCCAGCTTACGGTGGTGTACCCAGGAAGTGGTCCATAGATATCAGTACTGATACTGGGGGAAATACATCCTCTCTGAATCTGTCTTTGGAGAGGCATCTCTTTTTCATTTGTGTTACACCTGAAGGCTGGGGTCCCCAGGCTGTCCCTCACTGAAGTGCTTTAAGTTCAGCGATGTAAATACACATTCCTTTACAAGCTTACCAACAAAAATAAGCCAGGATTTAAAGAAACTATACATTAGCCAATCTAAGAGTCACACTGATTTCAATGAGATGGGATTGGGCTCTAGATAAATAAGTTTTGGGGAAAAAAGTCTACATAAGGAAACATGGTTATTTGCATTGTTTGAAGAACAGTAACAGAAACACTATCAAATTCAGAAAATCTGTTTATTAAAATTGAGTAAATGGAGCCCATGAAAAGAGAAATGGTCTAACTTGTCAAATACAGGGACAAAAGAAAACAGTGACACTAGTCTTATACAGTAAAAGTATATACTTATACTAGTTATGTATGTATATATACCAGTTATACATATATATAATTAGACTGCCAGCCAGGTTCCAAATATGCTGTGCTCTGCACAGCAGTCCAGGAACAGCAAGGTCACCGCTTTATTTTATGTTCACCCTTAAAGGCAATCAGAAATATTGGTAACTTTTGAGGAGGCTTCATTACTTATACCCCCAGCATCATCTGGTGCCTCTCTTAATAAAAATCTATTCTTTCCACAAAAATCCACCAGCCATTTTTCTGATAGATTCTGCTCTTTGGGATGTGCTGCTGAACTGCATGTCAAGTAGGCATTTCATTACATGCAGAGAAAGGGGATTTCGATGCCGATTTAGAATAAAGGATAAACCAGTAAATTCATTTAATCTTCATTCCTTGTAAAACCCAGAATCAAAGATAGTTTATTTCTCTGATGAATATGGTCCTCCATTTCAGTTAGTTTGCATACTTATACACAGCCCTGACAAAAGAAAATTGTAGATTTACATTTTTTTTCCAAAATTTAAATGAAGACATTTTATATTCAGAACTAAAGTCACAGACATCCCTGTTTATCTTCTAAAATACAACTGAGATGAAATGTATATACTGTGACATGAGCTGATTTACATTGTAAGTGTTCAAATGTCCCCATGTCAATACAGAGAGAATTAAACCTACGGATTTCTACTAGCACTGATACGCTTTTCATTATGACTGTGGAAATGAGAACCACGGGTTGTTCCTTCAGGACATGCAGCTTACAGTCTATGAACAAGTTCTACAAACTACTCATCTAACTAGGATCTAACTAAAAGTGAAGTCACTAAAAAAGCTTCAGTTCTCCTTATTGCAGGGGAAGTGGGAAATTCAAGCTCCACAGAAGACTGCAAAAATGAGTCACTCCAGATGGAGTATATTACATTCCTAATTAAAGAGCACATACAGTACTTCATGATTTTAATGCTCTTAAACAATCTAACTGGCCATAAACATTATGATAATGTCTGTTGCGGGGAAAACCACTTCTGACAGCGACAGTATGTGTTTGGGTGGATAGCAATGGCACCACTCTATGAAGTTTTCTTTTCCTGCAGATAGTCCTCCTATTTCTTTGGTTTCCAGAGAAATCCAAAACATCTGCTGAGATGTTACTAGATATGAATTAAGATGAAAAGGAACAATGTGCACGTTAAGGTCATTCACCTATTTTAAGGTGAACTTGAAGTAATGATGACTGTGAATTATACACTTCATTTTATTTCATTGCTTAAAAGCAGAACTGAGTGATGTTTACAGAATTCAAAGAATAGCATATCTTTTATTACAACTGATATTATGTATGCAGACACATATACAGGCACCCTGAAGCATGTGTGGAACACTCCAGCCATTGCTCCCTGCCATTTTTTTAAGGGGCAGTCTTTGAATTACAGTAGCTGAGTTATTTAATTTCCATCTATTTTTCAATTCTCCATGTCACTACCTGTGTATTTCTGAGCAATATGAGAGAATTTAAGCTAACACTCCTGCTGGCTAGTAAAACACCTGCTATGACATGGAAACAAATGGTTTCTCTAGATACGCCTAAAGCAAGGACTCACAGTTTTCAGTTTACTCTTATCACTCCCAGTGTTATCATGTTGTTAATGTTTAATTTTTTTTTGTTCTTAGTACCCTTTGATGGACTATAGTAGCCCATTGCTTCTTATTTGTAGAACGCCATTTCTTACTGAAAAAACTTCACTTTCCCAGTGCTTCCCAGGTTCTTTCTAACTCGGAAAAGCCTCAATAATTTGGACTATGAATCTGAAATGCAATATGTGGGCAGTATCTGTTCTTGAACAGGAAAAGAGCAGAAAACTCAGGAAATACACTCTCTGACCCTAAACATGTCAAATAAGCCAGTAAACAATAATTATTTTTTGAACTGATAGAAGTTACTGGCTCAAGCAAATCAAGGCCAGGTTCAAACAGGACTCATAGTTAAAGATACTGTGGCAAATTATCTGTTGCCTTATGTGCATGTCATGTCAGTCAAATAAACAGATTTATTTCAGTGTAATCAGGTGGAAAATTTTGTCAAACACCTATGCTAGCAAGGACAGGAAACTATATTGGTAAGTATGTTCCATAATCCCATGACAATCCTATACATTAATTTGTTGCTTGAACTGGGGAAAAAAAAATAACAATCCAGAATTCGAAAAAAAAAAGTTACCTAAGCAGGAATCAGGATGCAGATGTTTCCCCAACCAGAATCAACTGTTAAACACAAACCTGAGCTCTCTCTTGAACAATGAGACATGTCCTATGTGTTCTCTCTGGTTTGACTGTAGCCTGGTGATTAAGGCATTTTCTTAATATGTGAGGTATACATTTGAGTCTTACCACAAAAGAATCAATCAAACACTAGTTCTACACTTACTGGGCAAGGATCTTACCCCTTTGGTTGTGGTATAAGAGGGTCCACCACCATTATCAGAAGTTAAGCCAAACAAACTTCCCCTAGATATGCAAGCAGGAGTCAATCATTTTCCTGCCTTATTTGGAATAAGAATGTTATCATTTGGGACACAGATAATCTAAGCTTGGTTAGGCACCATCTTTCCTGTCGAAAATGTTCCAATTTACATAAATATGTCTGAATTACAGCAGGAACTTGCATGATATTCACCCACATGAGTATCCCAATAACTAAGTGACACTTAGAATGTCAATCTCCCCTTCTCCTCTCTTGCCCAATTAAATATTAATTTATGCAAACTAGAATAATTGCAGTAAATGAAACCACGAAACATCTGCCCTACCATAGCCCACTGATTAGGGCATGATCCTAGGAGACCATGAGAAGCATTAAGACACATAAAAGTCTCTCTTTAAAATGTATTTCCACAGTGGTATATACTACTTTGAATTTTATTTTCCTACTAGAGACAATATCTCAGCTGAAATTAGCCATTCACATGATTTCTTTTATATGTACAATGATACGCATCAGCAGTAACAATAAGCTTGATTGGTTTGTTCAACCAAATTCAGCACTCTGAGAGTGATGACTATTCTTTCTTGCCTGGTTTCAGATACAGTTTTCAGTTTTTGTAAAATGGTAAAATGTATCTGATTTCAAGCTAAATTTTGTCAGTAAAATGAATTTAGCCTCACCTGTCATGCTGATCACTTCTCCAGCAGAAAAATCTTGCGTGTCCTGACTTGTAGGTAGAATTGACTCCTTATAAAGCGTTCTGCTGAACACAAGGACTTAAAGCCACCCTTTAACATCAAGAATTTCTATCAGTTAAAACACAACCTATGCCATTCAGAATTTAAGCATACTACCATGTATTATGTTGTTTTAATTATGGTTAAATAGACTTTTTAAATGAAATACGTTAACTCATTGTCTTAAATGGACAAAATGCAGGCAGTATGCACTACTGTTGGAAACATTTTGGTATTACTAAGTGCTAAGAAATCAGACAGCCACTCAAGGGAGCAGACTGAAATAGTCTTTGCATCCTTTAATAATGTGGAATAGTTTTATTTAAGAAAATATCCCACTGACTTGAATGCAAGATAATTTTGGTTTGAAAGCACCAGACCCCCACCCCAAAAAACCAAAAGCCACATCAGAAAGACTAGCCAATTATCAGACTCATCTCCACCAAAATGCCAACTCTTCCTAGAGCTCAACCCCAACTGATGTTCGCCCCAACAGTCAGAAAATGCTGCAGAGAAAAGGGAGAAGCAGCAACCTCCTAAAGCAGATCTGCCTCTATTCTTTTGCCAGTAGCTCCACTTGCCCTCTGCCCTCCCAGCCCCACTTACGCTCTGGCCCAGCAAGGCAGCCCTACCCTCCAACTGCTGGAGGCCCATCCATGGTGAGCAGCACCGGCACTACTGATGTACAAGATGGCAGCTGCCCCACCTCCCCTCCCAGCAGCCTCTGGGGCCATCTGCCCTGGAAGCCTTGCCCGTTTTCTGGTCACGTGGTCTGTTGTGATTGGCTGGCGTGACCAGCACTGTGCTCTGGTTTCCATTTTGGCAGGCAGCACTGCCCGTGTCTTCGGGTGCTGCGCAAAGGCCCAAGCCTGCCCCAGCTGCTCTGCTGGGCTGGGCTCAGGTGCCTCTTGGTCCCACTTGCAGGATCAGCTCAGGCACCCCTTGGTCGCCTCCTTGGAGGGGTCCATGCCTCCCGACCCCCACTTTTTGACACCCCTTTGCCCCCTTGAAGTTCCCCCACCACAGGTGTGTCAGGGCTCATTCTGCAGCCTAGTAAAGTGGGGGCCCTGAACATGCCCTTTACTTTTGTTTAATTGGTTTCTATTCAGATTTAAACTTTTAACTATTGCTTCCATTAGCTCATATTAAAGAACGATTTATCCATTTTCTACCCATGGTTTTGTGGATATATACATTTAATTACTATATCCTTATAAATGCATATATATGTATAAAAATATACGCATGTAGAAGTGTGTATATATATAATAGTGTACCTATATCAAAGTATATACTTAACATTTATACACTTCTTTATATTTCTATATATCTATGTCTATAAATTGCATATAAAGGTATGTATTTTTATATTCGAGCACTTCCTGGGCCAAAGAAAACAGAGAGCCAGTCACAGGTCTACCTGAGAATATGTGGGCATGACAGCGTCAAGAAATGGCTGTCGGCCCATCACAGGGCAGTACGAAAACATGTAGGTTATGGTGTTTAACAAAATGGCAGTTCCCTGCCACAAAACAATGGACCTTGCACCCTCTCACTTATTATCTTGTGTATCAGTTGTCCCTATGCTACTTTGGTGCTATAAGCATATGGAAATCTGTAGCAGGTGAGCAAAAAAAAAGTTGAGGGAGTGAAAGGCAACTGTCTTGAAATAATAATAAAAAGGTAATGTACCACATATAATTTGTGCAAATGATAGCTGGTAATCCTGTTTATTTAGAACAACTATTTCTGTATAATTACTACTATATAAAGCAAGTTAATTGCTGTCATAACTTCAGAGGTCATTGGAAAACTCTTGTCAGAATCCTTCAAAAAAGACATGGAATTAAAAAGTAATTACCTATGTGTTGAGTAATTTCCAAGATATTTCTGTCACAGCAATTTATTGTGAATTCCTCCACAATACTTCTCCTGTAGTACAAATACATGAAAATTTGGTCTTCTGTGATAAACTCAGGCAATTTTGAACTCAACTTTGCCTGCTGTGTGTATCAGACACATGCTTTTTGAGTATTTCAGCAAAAATAATAAAGCTGTTCATGGGATGGGTACAAGGGGGAAAATTAGGTAAATTTACAATTTTGTTTGTTACCAAAAACCCAGACAGTCTTCTCTCTGACATGATTTTGAGGGAAGGAATTTTTCCATTTTCATGGAAGGAAAAAATTTACTCCAAGGATGTTCTGTGACAAAAATAGCAAAGGGCTGAAGGATGGTAGGGCTCATGTACTGTAGTATGTGGGGAGAAAGCGTAAGAAGACTGGAGCAAAATGTGGAGCATCAGAGAAGAGCCTAAACCAGGTCTGCAGAGAATTGAGGTTGAAAATTGAGGTTGACTTAGGAGATTGACCATGAAAATGGGCCAGGGAAAAAGGGGCTAGTGTAAGAGACTGAGCCAAGAGACAAGCTTACAAGGAGAAGTGGCAGAAGAGTTGGCAACTGTTACTGCTCATATTTCCTCCAGAGTTTAGAGCTAAATCCAAGACTCCTGAGCCTCACCATTCATTTGTCATTACTAAACACTTGTCAAATCCATCCGCAAAACACTTGTTCACCAACTATGATCTGCCAGTTCAAGTACCAGAATTCCACACAATGCCTCTTGCCTTCTGTTCATGGATAAAGTATGACCAGAGGATGTTCAGGGTTGCGGAGGAGCAAGGTTGGGAAGGAGGAGGACATTGGGAAGAAGGAGAACATCCCAGCCCCACCCCCAGTTCCTAGAAAATAATGCATGCATGCATGTTGTGCTAAAAGAATATTCTTAAGTTTGAAAAGTCAAGGGCTCAGAAGTAGGATGGTTCATGCAGCCCTAATTTAGCCATTTAAGCAATGCAAAAGTCATTAACTGCAAGATCACAGACTATTTTTATCCATGAGGCATCTTAATTAGGGCAGAAAGTAGACCTGCTCTAAGGAGGAATCAAAGACGCGTGGTGAAGGAGCCTGCTTACAGGACTTTTACTTGTTGCAGATTTTGGAAAGAAAGAAGTAATAAAGCAGGAGTAAAAAAGATGGTCTCATACTTAAGACAGCAAACTTACTCTGGGGAACTGGATCCTACCTTTGCTTCTACCACAGGATTCCTACATGACACTGGTTTGGCAGAATATTTTTGCAAACATAAGATGTTATATTCTGTAGTGTTGTAAGGCTCAAAGAAATTGAAACAAGTAAAAGTTCAAGCATTACATTTATATATGCTCATAACCCCCATTGCTACCCGGCTGCATACAACCACCTTTTGCTCTTATGCCCCCTCTGCAGAAACTCCTTTTACCCCTGTAGCAAGGGACACTGATAAAGGTCAAATGACATCACCTCCAGGGTAACCAAAACACATCTAAGTAACCAGACCAGGCATAAAGTATCATTGCTAGTCCAGCCTTCTGGTAAACACTGTAGAACATTTGTCCTTTAAAGTACAAGACAGGTCGGAGATGTTTTCTGAGTATTCACAGTCACCCGTGCCGGTCAGCCCCTAGGAGTTTCCAGCAGGTTAGCAGAGCTGGAGTTAGCAGATTTGTCTTCCAGACAAGCTTCAGGCACCTTCTGCGCTACACGTACAGATAGATGCAGTCTCTGTGCCTTAGGGCCTGCATCTGTATAATGGAATTAATATAATCCTTGTCCTCATACACAAGGTGTCATGATGAATTAACCGCTTTCTCGTGTGAAGCACTCCAGTACTACGGTAATACAGAAGAGCCCCTGAATAAACTTCAGAGAGTGTTTGAACAATGTGTAGTCAACAAGTCATGGCACTGCACACTGCACACTGTACAGCATGCACAAAATATCAAATTAAGGTTGTAAGGGCAACTTTTATTCTGACATTTCCTACACTGTGAATTCTGGTTTCAACCTTAATGTTCTTTTAATATTGTTTCTCAGGATAATGCTTTTATAAAAATGCTATCTAAGTATCCACCCATATAATAACATTTTGTTATTTTGTCTATGTCAAAGTCAAAAGAAATACTGGGATTTTTGATGCAGCTAGCTAATGTTTTTTTAAGTGGACTATACATAGCTCTCTTGAGTATCTTAAACTAAAGAAGAAATTCCATTCTCCTATAAAATTTCATTAAGTCTTCATGGAAACATCTACGAATACAGATTGGAAAAAAAAAGAATGCCACTAATATCACCCGCAGATTTTAGAAATATGCTTATGTCTTCTATTTTATAGAGGTGTTATAACTTACTTATTTACTCTAGCACTCAGGATGTTTTCTTTATTTGCATTAGGCTCAAATAGGAATACATATATTTTCTGTGAGTCTCATACTGCATTAACTGATTTCAATGGAACAAGATTTAAGATATTTACATACAGCTGTAGTAGAAAATTTTACTTGTAGTCCTGTCTCAGTAGAGCTATGACTGTGAAGATCGTGTTTATGATAAAAATGAAGAGATGAAGCAGCATTTGCATTTCTTGCAATAGCATTAAGATACAGCAAAAGTAGTAACTTTCAAAGATTCTGGCTGGTTCATCAACAGCTGCACTTAATTAACCCTTCTGCTAATTAGCAGTGCTTAAAAACCTATCAAATGACACTTCTAATTGACAGCAGAGTCTGATTATAAAGTGATTAAACTCCATGATCTCTCACCCCCTTGTAAATACTTTTGTCACCTTTTCCAACAGAAATTAGAATTATTTCCTATACATCTATGTTGTGTTCTTTTATTGAGCTAAATTTCAAATCCTAACCTCAATTGCAATTGCCCATTTATTATCGTTATCTAGTCAGTACAGCAGTTATTTCTGTTAATGTTTCTATATTTACTAAAGCAGATAGTATGAGTGAGGTTGGCCTAAAAAGAGCAAACAGAGATGCATTTTTTGTTAGCAAATGCTTCTTGAATTACTGTACCAGAGCGATAGTACTCCTAGGCTTCCAGTTGCCTATTTACTCAAGCCGAGGCAAGCTATTACAAGGTAAAGCATCTGCAGACATCTCTCTTAAAACCAGCTGAGACAGAGTCTTTTCAGACAGTTATTTGAATACCAGACTCTTTTGGATAACCTTCACCTGTTCAGAGAGGGTTAAGTCTAGCCCCTTTGATGACCTTTTCCAAAAAGTATCATGGAATGGTTGAGTTTGGAAGGGACCTCTGGAGATTGTCTAGTTCAACACCCTGCTCAGATCAGGGTCAGCTAGAGCCCACTCAGATTTTGAAAATCTCTGAGAAGGGAGACTCCTCTCTTTGGGCAACCTGTGCCAGTGCTCACAGTAAAAAAAAAAGCTTTACTTGTGTTTAAGCAGAATTTCAAATGGATCTCAATGGGAGGTGATGGGTCTTAACACTTTTGAGAACAAAAAATGCCTCAGGCCACTTGCCTGTTGCTTGAACTCAGGAAAGCATGTAGCTGTGTGCTTTGCTTTAAACTGATTGCTTTTTTTTTACTAATGGAAGTTTAAGAGAAGGTAGGCTTTTCAAAAATCTCAGTAGACTTCTACCCCATTTTTAGATATATAGCGTGTTCAAAGGATACCAGCTCTCACCAACCTTAAAACCAGAAAGATCTGCCTTTATACAGTGCAATGTAACTTTTATACTTGTGTTAATTTACTGCAGATTGATTTAGTATGTAGCTGGATAATGTAAGCATGTATCTCCTGTATCCTCAGTTCATGGAATTCAAGCATTTAAAGCAAGGAGACATATTGAGAAAGAAATGCTCATTTCTGAATACAGTTTTTGGAATATCACTTTTGTAATGCAAATCTGAGAATAAGCAGATTGAAGGTCAGGTTCTGAATATAATTATGGTCACTATAAATAAAACATGAAGAATATTAATTTGAAGCAAAGGATGCTAGTTTCTGATTTAATTTTAAAATTCCCTATGGGCCATATTCTATAAAATTAGTCTTTCATCTCAGAGAAAATCCACAAAAAAATCACTTTGTAAAAATAATTTTTAAAACAGGTGGTTTTTTTCTTTCTGGTCCACCTTTATTGCTGCCATTCTTTTTCCTTATACATGTGTGCTTTCCCATGATAGGAAAGGGATTACAGTTTAGGAAACATAATCCAATCAGGAAACATAAACAGTACGTGTTTACTCAAGACCAATGGCAACTTGCAAAACATTTCAAGTAACTAACGTTTATAATGAACTTTCAGGCAGTGCATGGGTAAAGCTCTTTATAACTACAGTAAAATCCTAAGAAATAATAATCTATACTGCAGTTGCTACTGCAGAAGGGAAGACACAGTACACAGACAATTCACAATATCTTACTGAATTTTAAATTTGCCTGTACCGTATCTGCCTTCCTTTCTACACAACTACTATGAAAACAGAGGTCACAAATATTTACATTGTAAAGGAGTGTCTGAAACATTTGCAGAGTGGCAAAATATAGAATAACTGGAAGAAGGCTTTCCATATCCCAGTCCTACCACCTCTACCTTCCCTTGTCACCCCCCAAGGGTCCATCCAGACTGAGATGAATGATTACTGTATGCTACTTGTTTGGTTGGTTGTTTGGCATACAAACATTCATTCCCTCTGCCCTCCGCCATAAGTTCGTTGTGCAATCATAAAATGAAATATTTCACTTTATGTGCTAAGACTTGGTTTTTTTTCTAATCAAAGCTGTCTTTCTAGCGCTGTCTTTTGCAATAACTCAGCCAAAAATGTCACAGTAAGACTGTACAAGATATCACAGTTCTCGTGAAAAGACTTTTTGAAACTTATCAGCAGAAATGCTTCATCAGGTTAGCAGATCTGTACTCTTACAGTATCTCATAAATGTCAAAATTAGGTTCTTGCAGAAGGAGCCATAGTGGCAGAGAATGAAGAGTTGTAAGTAGAGACTAGGAAGACAGTAGTACTGGTGAAACCAGAAGCATAGGTCTGATGCATCAAAGACTGCTTGTAGACTGGAAGGTACAAATCCTGGAGAGACCCTGACTTTGTATTGGGTATAAGATACAAATATCACCATTTTTTGCTCCTAGTTCCCATGGAAACAAAGATTTGAGTGCAAAGCACAGACAGGAGCTAAGGTCCCCAGCCTTGGATGCAGTAAGTGCACTGGGGTTCCATGCTGTCAGCAATGGCCAACCTGTGGTCTGTTTTCCCTAGATAGCTCTACAAGCCACACTGGATATTGGAAATTGTTTCCCATTTTCAGAGGCAAAGACACCTAAATTACACCTGTTTCTTGCTTGAATACACTAGGACAAGAGATACTTGCCTCACCGGGCCTCCACCATTCACTTGGACACTAGCAGAGTTTGTTCCGTGCAACTTTGATTTACACACCGACTACAGTTCTGTTTACACACTGAGAGCACTCCTGTAGTCCTGTAGTCACGAAAAATGTAAAATATTGGGTAATAAGCAGAAGATCTGGAAGGCAATATTTTGTTTCTGTGGAAAGAAATGGTGAACATAAAAAAAAAAGAAGTGGAATGAGTAAACTGAACAGACTGGCACAAACCTTGGAGTTTCCATATTTTGTAACATTCCCCTATAAAAAGCTTTGTGTTACATGCTTTACTGAATCTAGAACAAGGCCTAGCCTCTAGAAAGTGAACTGAAATTGTAAGTGAAGGTTGTTTTTAAAAAAAAAATCATAACACTAAAGCAAAAGCTCTGATCTTAGGATAGCATGGAAGGAGGGCTCTACCCTTAACATGCCTCTACTTTTTTAGGATTCTCTAGTACTTGTTGAAGCAGCATTAAAAAACCCAAAATATCTGTTCTTGTGTTATAATTCTTTTGGGTATCCCCGAATGGATCACAGGGGACATCTTATGTCAGCTTTCTGAGACTCACTTGGCACAGCAGTGAACTCTCATTGGTTTCTGAATAAAACGTGCTTATCCTGTAGTTCTCAAACTCTCCGCAGTATGTCAAGTGCTTCGAATTTGATGGAGAATGTTAACTGCACTCTGCCTGCTTGCCACAGCTTAAGCTAGTTAAGATTTTAATTACATTTTTAAGATTTATTTATATATTTATTTATATTCCAGCGGAAGTGACCATTTAGAAGTCCCCTTCTCTGAAAGACAGCATTGTTGAGAGTCTGTGTGTGGTCAGGAAAAATAGGGTGAGTGCCTTGTAATAACACAACACAGAAAAAAACAGCACCCAAGCCTGAATGGAAGTAAGAATCAGACAGATGGCAGGGAGAAATGGGGACAGGAACAAAAATATCTTGATTTCCTTTTTAATAATATGCCCATAGATACTAGGTAGTAGCCAAATATTCAAGTTTTACAATTACCAGCTTAACTGTGAAACAACAAGATTTGTTTATTGGGAGTTATTCTAACTGCAAAGCAGAAGATCTCTCAAGGTCTCTTGACCTTTGGCAACACCTCAGAAATTCAGTTCTTTCATAACAGGAGTTACTGGACATCACTAATGGAATTATGGAAGCATGTGGAGTGATCTGACATGAATGCATCCAACTGAGTCAAAGCATAGGACAGACAAGATTTACAATGTTTAATTCATTCTTACAGACTTCTGAGGTTTTTAAAGCCTTTGCATAGCAAACCCCTTACAAAGGTATATGAAACTGGGTGTGGTTTGTGTTGGTTTGTTGGATTTCTTTGAAGGAGGAAATGCAGGTGGAGTGGGACAGAATGAATGGCACTTGCTAGGACAATGAGAAGGGGCACTTGACTGATGCTGGCAACAGTAGAATACAGAGGACAGAAGTTGGGAAGGTCTGCTGGAGGAAAGACAGTGAAAGTGGGGGTCATACAAGTCAACAGCATCCTTCTTCATGCCAGCAAACAGGCACCTCAGGCAAAGGAAATACCTGAACCATTAGACTCTCAGTGGCTCACAGCAACGCAATACAACCTTATTAAAAAATCGAGGTGATAGCAGCAAAAGGATGAAGTGCTAATTAAGGACATGACATTAGAAAGTTGGTTTTGAATTAAGTTTAGTTTGTATATTTTCTTTCTAAAGAATTAAACACATATATACAGTCATGTAAGCAGAGTGGAATGGTTAAGGAGTTAACTTCAGAGAGGAACTAGTTTCTTTGTTCTGCAAGCTGGAAGGCCATTGCCTAGATTGCTGCCATTCTCTGAAGCTTCTTTTGTCCATAGACCTGTATAATCATGCTCAGACTTTTCCAGACTGTACTCAAATCCTCTTTCATAAGAATCCATTTGGTTGGACTCTGGAGGAGTCAGTTTCTTCTCCAGTTCTGTGTTAACATTGTGCAACATCACTATGATCTGAGAAGATCAGAAACCCTGGAAAGGGCCCATTATTTCCCACATTACTTATTCTACATTTAAGTTATAGAAAGCTTCCCAGATATGCAGAAGCCTTAGACACAGACAATGGAAAAGGGTTAATACAAGGAAATAAAAGTTCCAGTATTCAGTAAATCAGTAAATTAGTCAGTTACATTGTACAGAGTGAATTAGATTACTTACACCGCCATATATTAAGAGTAACCTTAGTAAGAACAAAGCCTATTTTAATACTGTTCTTAAATAAAGTATAAAAACACATGTCCTCAGCTTATACTTCACTGCTAGTCCTGGACAGAACATGAGATTTTCTTTTATGGATGATTTCAAGGTTGAATAGTCTCTCTCTGCTTCAACAAGTAAAAGAAGGCTTTTGCTTGCGTGTGACTTTAATTTTCATCTGCCATTTCCTAAAAAAGAAAACACCGAAACAGAAAGCAAAAGACCCATCTAGACAGAAGTAATGAGTTTATCGAGAAGAGGACACACCCTGGACATATAAGTGCTAGCCTAAGAGGAGAAAGATCGGGTTTCTGTCTTCTGCTCTGAGTGAAGCAGAGCCCCAGACTTGAGCCTCGGTCCTCAGTATGCTAGGCATTCTTCCACAGACAGATGTCAAAACAGGTTGCTCCCTGCTTGGAGTAAGTGGAACCAGGCAAAGAGTTGTAACTCAGTCATAATTCCCTTCCTGACCTACAGCAGTGCATAGCCCACTTTTAGGACATATAAATTCACCACATCACCCTTAATAATTGCTATGGGCCTTTGTGATTTGTTCTGTCATTTTATAAATAAGAACAAACCCATGGTGCCCTGATAACTGAATCAGCATTTATAACTTTGATCCTATTTTCAGTGTAGTATGTATGACAACCTCTTGGTACTGCTTCAATCCCACACAGTGCTGCAGTATTTCTCTTACCTTGCTGTGCATGTACAAAATACTGGAGAGGGAGCTGGCTTCCAGCAAGAATAAAGGTCATCTGGACCCTGAAAGGCACTTCCTGAAAGAAGTTTATCTGAAACATTATTTAATGTAATGAGTGATACCAGTAAAATGAGGATTTTTAGTAAATTTCAAGGGATGTAAAACTAAAGTTATCTCCTTGGATATTTTCAGGTTCACAAAAAAGTCTCCTCCAGAATCTATTAGAAAGTAACACTAGTCTAAATTTTGCAGTTTTCTTCAATAAGTATTTGGATTGAGAAAACTGCTGCAAAATAAATGTTTTCTAACAGGCAGATGTCAGCAAATTACTAGAGGGTCCATTGGCTACTGGTTCTTCTCTCAGTGGTATTCATTTTTTTAAACAGTGATTTAAAAATTTATATTAATATATTGATGGTAAATTTTGTAGGTTACTCCTGGAAAATAAGAGAGGAAGGAGAAGGGGCTAGTCTGTTTGAATGCCATGATTCAGTCATATATATCCCAGTACAATTAAATACGATATAATATATCTAAAAAAAGGAACAATTCAACTATTTCTATAGAATGAATGTCTCAAAAAACAGTCCCTCACAAATGGCTTATATTTGTGTCATTGTACAGTTAGCTACCTTAGTGTGAACGCTTCCTGCAATGTCTTGCTAAATGGGCAAGTATATTCTTCACAGTGTTACGAAATGGAGTGGTGTCAAATAAAAGTAGGAAAGTATTCGTGCCTCTGTACACAGCACTAGTAAAAATCGGTGCTACAATGCATTTCTGGAATGGCCCCAGGAAAACAAGTAAACACTGAGAAAGCGCAGAAGAGAAGCCTGTGATTATTAAGTGATTATAAAACAAATCTGTGATGTCAGGCTGATCAGGCTTAACTATTCTGTTTATTTAAGAGGCTGAAACGTGACTCAATCACAGTACATAGTTATTTGCACATGAAAAAGACATTACAGGAAAGGCTTAACAAGGCTCAACAAGGCTCAATGGCTACAGAAAAAAATTACAGAAATCCAACCTGGAAATAAACCTGAAGTTTATATAAGCAAGTATCAGAACAGCCTACTGCAGGGGGCTGTAAACTCAGTTGTATGACATCTTCAAGACAAGATTGTGTATTATACTAAAAGGCATGTCATCAACAAGTTTTCACAACACTCTCCAAATCTCTGAAATCTGCTGCTGCATGAGTATCTATAGCCTTACCATTTAAAGAATACTTCTATTTAAAAAACTGTTTCAACTTGTCAGTTCCTCTGAGTAAGAAAGATCTATAAAAGCATAAATATCAGCTGGTTAAAACTATTTGACAGAAGAGCATTCATTTTTCCCCATTTTGAGATTCCTTGTGAAACTTTCTGAAGAATAAGAACCCTAAGCAGTACAGTGTACTTACACTACCTAGAGAGACAGAACACAGAAGCTATATGAAACAACATTAATTATACTGCAGAAAAGGAAGAATTCTTTTTTTAAAAGTTGCCTAGAGGGTTGGTCATGTTATTACTGTTCATCTGCTCTTCAGTCTACAATCTGCTGTAATTCCCAGAAGCAGCATCTTTGGAAGAAAGTTGCTCCTCAGGTAATGATCCAGACTTCCTATTAACAATGATTACCATTTAATCTCCAGCTACATGGGGTCCTGCATATGGGTCAGGGCAATCCCAAGCACAATTACAGGCTGGACGGAGAATGGATTGAGCGCAGCCCTGCGGAAAAGGACTTGGGGGTGTTGGTTGACTTGAAGCTCAACATGACCCAGCAACGTGCATTTGCAGCCCAGAAAGCCAACCGTATCCTGGGCTGCATCAAAAGAAGCGTGGCCAGCAGGTCGAGGGAGGTGATTCTCCCCCTCTACTCCGCACTTGTGAGACCCCAACAGGAGTCCTGTGTCTAGCTCTGAGGCCCCCGGCATAAGAAGGACATGGACCTGTTAGAGTGAGTCCAGAGGAGGGCCACAAAGATGATCAGAGGGGTGGAGCACCTCTCCTATGAACACAAGCTGAAAGATTTGGGGTTGTTCAGCCTGGAGAAGAGAAGGCTCTGGGAAGACCTTATAGCAGCTTTCCAGTACCTAAAGGGGACCTACAGGAAAGCCAGAGAGGGACTTTTTACAAGGGCATGTAGTGATCGGACAAGGGGTAATGGCTTTAAACTGAAAAAGGGTAGATTTAGATTAGACATAAGGAAGAAATTCTTCCCTGTGAGGGCGGTGAGGCACTGGAACAGGTTGCTCAGAGAAGTTGTGGATGCCCCATCCCTGGAAGTGTTCCAGGCCCGGCTGGATGGGGCTTTGAGCAACCTGGTCTAGTGGAAGGTGTCCCTGCCCATGGCAGGGGGGGTTGGAACGAGATGGTCTTTAAGGTCCCTTCCAACCCTAACCGTTCTACGATTCTATATCCAGAGACGTTATTCTGTCTGAAGCCCTACTAGTCTTAACAAGCATTGCTATCACGGCTAGCTAAACAACATAATGCCAGTACACAGCAAACCACTTTTCTGTTTCCAACACTACTGATATCAACAAGTGTTTGTTTGAAAGAATTTTCTTCTAGACTCTCTGCATTAAATTAGTGTTTTTCAAATATTTCACTTGTGTTGAACAACAAACAGCAACGACAAATCTTTATAGGTTTTACAGAGAGGCATCATTTTAGCCTGTGTTCTGCTCGCTAGCAGCAAGAATGATCAGGTGAAAACACAGTGAACTAAGACTGAAATAACTAAAATTAGTGGAGACAAGCTGGAACAAGAAGCTGTGTTTAGCCAATATAACATTCTTCAAATACATAGAAGCAAATGCCTTTGAGATGCCTTATAAAAATTTGGGTGATCCTAGGGTAATCAAATAAATTGTAATATCATTTTACAGAAGGGTGTAAAGAGGAGATTAGTCAAGAAGCTTTCAGTTTCACAGAGATGGTTTCTAGAACTAAGAACAGCAACGCACTAGCACAAATGTCTAGGGGTGCTGGAGTTCTGTGCCCAGCTGGATCTTAAATATGCATTAGGCAAAACGAATACATAAATGATACTGCTTTGGGGCAAGAGAATAAACTAGACAAACTGTTAACGCTCTTTGAAGGCCTACTCTCTATGTCTTTCTATGATTTCTGTTACAGAATAAATTCCGTCAAAAAGAAAAAATAAAAAGTGTTTCTGACTCCATCACAAGAAGCAGAAAAACATAAGGTGTACTGACACCAAAGCAATGAACCAACTTTCACTTCTGTAGAGGTTACTTGGGTTCACCTCTGGGTGTCCATTTCTCAGATTCTTTTTCTAGTTTTGTGTATCATGTGTCCATTTGCATCGTTTCTAACACATACACTCCAAAGAGCAACAGAATTTCCTGAGAGGAGCTCTAAGTCTCTGGCAAAATTTAGGTATATCTTCTGTTACCTTCTAGAGAATATTGTCAATAAAAAAAAGTATCAAAAGTATCTGCTCTCTGTATAGACTCCTGTTGCTAATAGATGACCTCCCTCTCCCTCAGTGATCAGACAAGGCCTGAGACATTAGTCTTATTCAACATCCATTTACTTCAATGAATTAAATCAAACAAATTTTCACTGACTAAAATTGCAAAATTCAAAACAAATGTTTTACTCTACCTCTATTAATTGCTGACTGCAAATTTAAACAGCATTAAACCAATACAACAACCCCCCCTATTATTTCAATATTTTGACATAGATTCTTTTCTGGAGGAATATGAATTTTAACAGTGTGCATTAGCAATTGCAAAAGAAATAAAAACCTTATATAGATGTGAAATTACTTCAAAATCTAATATTACAAAGCAAGAAAATTCAAAGTAAAATTTACACTGAATAGAAATCTAAATACATAAAGGAAAGAAATATCCAGTAAGACACTAAAATAACTTCTGGATCATGATTACACACCTGTTCTATACTGCACTTACACTACAGTGTTCTTTTACTTCAGTTTCTATTTTCTGTAGATATTTTTTTCTTTTTGTTTTACTCTGTTCAAGTGAAAGATCTTAATTGTCCCTACATTTAATAGAATATAATCATAAACCAATTTAACAAAGTCAAAAAGAAATTGAAAACAGCATTTGAATTGTATTCGAAACCATATTCTTTAGTAGCGCTAATATAATAATCTTAATATAACCATATGTTGTTGAGAGAGTAAGTCCCTTCATATTCCAGAATGAGAACCAGAGGTACGCACAGGCTAAATGACTTACCAGCAGCAGAGCAGAAAACCTTGAAACAGAACTAGGAATGGAATTGCTTACATCTAGTTTACTTTCTTGTAAAATTTACATAAATCAACCCATTTTGATAATGATTATCCTCTTTCTTTTATAAGAACTACATCACTTAAGCATCTTTATTATAAGTCATCAAGATTAATCTAACTGAAAAGCTTATATATTATAAAAGACTATCCAAGTATTTCCAAAGGTTTATATTGCATCAGAAATTCAGATTAAAACAATCATTACATGTCATCTACAAGAGTAAGCTTCTGTGTTGACTCCTATTTGCCATATCACTCAATATTATGTTTCATAAGAAAATATTCATATAAGAAATATATTAACTATTGAGATTAAGAAGTGTTACATTTCTTAATTTTCCTTAAACTACCACAGTTAACTAAGTATGGTTTTAAAGGCACTGACTGGAGACTCAAGGTTTCTTTCAAGGCTTATTAAACTCAGTAGCAAATTGTTCTTGGATCATGAATATAGATATTGGGACTAGTTCCACAATCCTCCTCCAAAATTTAAATTGAAGGCTTTAATTTTCTGTACTTTCCTCAGCCTTTATGACACCACAGATGGCTTTAAAGTATCACTTACAAGATGAAACATGGAACATCTGTTGAAAACACTTTGGGGACATGAAAGAAAACAATTTCTTCAAGTTTTTTGTTTTTAATATAGAACAGGTTACCTAAAAAAAACCTGAGGGATTTTCATAGGACCAAACTATACATTTTTCCCATGTTCAATACATGTTTTTTCCATTAAATCTGTGTTTGGTATTGTAATTTGTCTTTAAACAGTGCTTACAGAGATAACATTAAAAGTGGCCATATAACAAATGAGATTTCCTCTTATTGTGAAGAAGAAAACACTCCCTCTTAGTCACAGTTAGTGGAGAAGAGGGGGGAACAAAGTTACAAGACTGTTTCTTTATTTAGTTATGGTTGCCAAATTGGACCACATTCATATTCATCAAGTATTTCAGGCAAGGTCCTTTCTTAAATTGTTTCAAGTTGTTTCAATTTTGAGTATAGTTTAATTACAAGAGAGGCAGATTAATGCTAAAAGTTAATGGCAGCACTGAGTTGAAAGCTCCGCTTTAACAGAATATCAACTTTAAAAAAATGAACACAGCATTTTTGGTATGAAAACTGACGTGTACAATAATCTAACAATATGAAATTATATTAACTTAGAAATAAACTTTTAAGAATATATATATAGTCCTAAAAGTTCACCTAGAAAAGATACCACTTTAATAACTTACTCTATATTTAGATATTCCAAACAGAAGCCCCCACCACAGTCTGTAACAAACATCAGCACTGGAATGTTTCACTGGCTGAAGTCAATTTACAACATAATACTGGTTTAACCCACAAAAAAAGAAACTTCGAATTCGTCTCTGTTCTTTTCACTATACAAGTCCAAATTTTCATAACGATAAAAGAACAACCTAAAGCTCACAGGACAGCAGCAAAATGACACTTAGCTATAACCATTCACTTAAAAAAAAAATACAGTATTTGACTGAATTATACTAACAAGATCTGGGGAAAAATCAAAGTTCAGTGTTGTCTTTAGGCATTTGCTGAAACTTATAATATCAAGTTCAATTCTAATTCAAGTAAAAAAATATTGATAGATCAGTTCTGAGTATTCTCATTACCATACATAATCACCAGGGATTTTATAGGGAAAACACATAGTGCCCGATACAAATGTCCTCATATATCACCACTCACTATTTCCTCACTTATCTAAGCATTAAACTACTTGCACCTGATTTCAGGGGTAAACAATCTGTGCCCCCTTCTGCTTAGGAAGACTCACACATACTCAATACTATTTTCTCCCAGCTTGTCTGCCTGACTACCATAACTCATCTCAGAGCAATTGTTCCCAACTTGCTCTTAAATTGAAATTTCCAAACTCATCTTGGGTTATAAATAAAGACTTCCGTGCCAAAAAGTTGGGAGAAAAAAAAAAAAGGTAATTTTTATCAGTTGGACTCAAAAGCAGCAGCTTCTCTAAGCTCCTATAACTCACATGGCTGTGAAGTTTTACAATTTCATCATATCCCTTTCTAAAACAGTCCACGAACATTTTCTCGGCATGTTTCAGAAGGGAAGGAACTTTTTTCTTTTTTTCTTTTTTCTTTTTTCTTTCTTTTTTTTTTTAAATTAAACCAACTCTCTTTACATTCCTGTGACCAATTCACTTTTTGGCTTTCATATGGAAATTGTTTATGCTGTTTATTTTGGCCAGTAAGGGGCTGAAAGACAGTACCAGAAACATAATGGGCTACTAAAAGCTGCAAAAATCATTTGTCTGATGACCCAGCAATGAAAGAAAAAAGGATCACATCCCACTTCTATTTGACTCTGAGATAAGCCCGATACCTTCAAAGCTTCACCATTCATGCCTCCTGCCAGGACTCCACTTTAAAGGGTCAGCTTTGACTTCTGGAGTACCATAACGGAAAAGCCAAGCCCTGGGTAAAGGCAA
>JAVKLA010000053.1:6722165-6747842 GCA_034782735.1 Sagittarius serpentarius | reverse complement strand
GGTGTCCCTGCCCATGGCAGGGGGGTTGGAACTAGATGATCTTTAAGGTCCCTTCCAACCCAAACCATTCTATGATTGTATGATATTATTTCAGATCCCTCACATTGTTTTCTAAAGGAAGATTCTTTGTGCATTATGCAACCAAAAAAATCCACTATTCCTTCCTCAACAGCTTGCTGGCTGCCTTTCCCAGCACTGAGGTTCCCCCAGCTGCAGATTAGCTTTTCCTCAGCCCTGGGCCTGGCAGCTGCCCTTACCTGTCATACTTAAGTCCTCTTGCAGCCAATAAACAAGAATGTCTTTTTTTTTTTTTCCCCTTACTTTTTTTTGAAGGCATTTCTCAGAGCACAGCTAACAGACAGAAAAACAATCTGAATGCAGGTAGACAGAGTTCAGTGAGGATGCCCTCTCAGGCAGTGGGAGATGTGGGCTTAGGATTTTCTGCCTCCACACAGAAGGCCTGGTCCCTGGGAGCAGGTGGGGTAAGAGAAACCTCTTCTGTTGTGGAACCTCTGGTACTGAGGTGAGTGGTTTAGCCACAGAGTTATTTTAGTTTAGGCATGTAATCAGGGGAATACCTATTTTGACAATAGTCATGACATACTATGCAAATAATGTCAAGCCTACTGTAAAGACTTAACTTGAAACTGTTTATACTAATCTTCCTACTGATCAAAAGCCCATGCAATAAATAAATGTTCCTATGAGAGATGAACAACGGACAGAAAAGTAAGAAGTTTTAAGTAACATCTTGTCAATAACAGAAGGACTCCTGAAAAGAAACATTTAAAGCTCTTGATATAAACAAGGTTAAAAAATTCCATAAGGTAACAAAACAGACCTGTGCTGATTAAATGGGTAATTACTGACAATGACTCAGATGCTAATGATAGAGACTGTGTCTCTAAGGCATAGGCACGCATCTAGGCCACGATAACTTTCAGCTTCCTCTTATCACATCAAATTAGCAATAGAAGAGGTTCCCTCGTGATTCTTTTGCAGAAAGTAGAAGATAAGAATCTGAGGGAGAGAAGCAATTCTGGGTTCAAATAAAACCTTTCACAAGAAGTAAGGCAGTTGTTCGAAAGAATATGTGGATTGGATCAGACTGTAAAGTTTTCTTTTGTTGTTTTAAATCAATGTCTTAAAGACCATTCTGAATATTACACAAATTAGCTCATGTTACCTTGGCCAGGATAATTTTATGTTCTATATTTGGGTAGGGAAGAAATCCCACAACCTGAGACCATATTGTGTATACCAATGTCTCAAAGCCTGATCAAGTACTAAAGAAGAGTGAAAGTGGAACTGAAGAAATTATGAGTGGCCAGATACTTGTGATTATACACAGAAATAATTTTGCTTGCACTGATTTGTGTATACTGAAATCAAGGCTATCCTTCTATCAAAAATAATCTTAAGAGTTCTGTGTGATAGAAGCTGAAGTGCATCTCTGCTTATGAGGCATGGCAAAAGTCTTCAAGCTGACTGTGTTTGGGAATGATGTCTAGTGGAAAACCCTGCAAGTATTTGCAGGTAGCCTGTGATAAACAACTGATTCACTGCTGAGTATAAAGGTCATCTGAGCTGAGCATTTTATTTGGCTTGTTTTCAAGTACTGTCACTTTTTTCTCATATTTGCTTGCCAGCAGGAAAGAATACAAACTTGATTATACTTGGGTTTTCATTGTGATTTTAAAGACAACTGTTCCCTGAAGCAGTGAGTCACAATAGTTAATCTGTTAAAGCACAAGCTGCTGCTTATTGATGTACCATGCCATAACGTGATGATACCCCGCACCCCTTATGAAAGGAAGGAGCAACTCTCTTATGATTATAGACTCCCTCATCAAAATCAATGATCTCAGGATCTGCAGAATAAATACAACTGGCACTGTCCATGTCAGTAAGCTGCCTTTCATTACCTTTCTCTATATTATTAAGGTGAGCACCAAAACTGCTCAGTCAGTGCAATCAGCCAACTGCCCTACCCGAGCAAGTAATTACATCACTGCAAAACTGTTAAGAATGGAAGAGTTGCTGCAAGGTGGAAGAATCTTGTGAGTGATTGCAGTGTTCCCCATCTTTTACTATCATAGCTGCTGACATGGGAAAGCATTCAAAAGATAAATTTTGAAACTGGGAAAATATGAATTACAACTTCAGTGGAGTTTTTTATAAAGATTTTGTAATTTACTTGGCCAGCTTACTGTAAAATGGTAACAGAGTTTTAAAGTTAGAAGGCTTGCCTGCTTTTCCTAGATCGCAGTCACCCATGCTTTCCTTTGGCTATGTCTGTGTGCAAGGCACTTGAATTTTAGAGACTCACAAACTTTCTTCAGAAGGCACAGCACAGCTTGATACTGAGATGAAATGCTGTCTTAAGCCCTAAAATGAAAGCCTTACTACAGCAGTGCTGTACACAAGCAGCACACTCCGCAGGCATGACTAAGCTGTCTTTGGTCCCAGAGTGACACTGCTTGTCATCTGTGTGACTGTGGCAGCTCTGTGGTGGTTTGTCCACCCTGGGTAGGGATGTCAAAACCTTTTCATGTTATAGTACCAGACCACTGTAAGGAAAAAATCGATAACCACTGAACCGCTTCTTTATCTATCTCCCTCCTGTACATTTAGTAGATAGCATAACTGTAACATTCTTTATTTTATATGGCATCCTAAATATGGTTGTATTACTTTCTAGGTAATATAGATGGAGATAAAACACTCACTGAAAACACAGTTAGGCTAACCAATACAAAAGTGTGTAGAAAATTGCTGATCAAAAGCCCTTCATGAAATAGAACACCTTGGGTGTCTTTTCAGGTAGCAGAGTATACATACACTAAGGGAAAATAATAAGTTTCAAGTTTAGATTTTAATGAGATCTAGTTCTATATTTTATTACAGTTACTGTTGCAAGGAGTCTTTTATGGCATAACCTTCTTCCAGGAAGAATTAGACCTTAATCAGTCATATTCAGAAGGGAGACATTTTATAGAATATCTTCTTTAACAAACTTTAAAAATATTTTTAATTGCTGCTAGTAACTTTAAGAGCTGATGTTTTTTCCTTTAGAGTGATGGACTCTCCTTATACTGTTAATATCCAAATGCAGTATGTAAGACCAAGGTGAAAAAGAAAACAAAAAAAATAGTTTAACAAACTTAAATGAGATAAGACTAATTTTGAAAGCTGCTCAATTGAATTATAAGGGAAAAAAAAACAAAAAGAAAAAAAAAGAAAATCACTTCTTCATGAGATTTGATATGAGAACAGGTTTATATGAAACAGCTATAATCTGATAATTAAGGCTAAGTACAGCACAGTCTTTACCTTTATACTGTCTCTCTAGGCAATATTGCCACAAATAATAGTATAAAGACTTTCATCCTTAGATACGTGCACTAAGATCCTGACCCACTGATAAAAGAAGTTTTGTTAGTGGCTGTAATAGGGACAGTAGTTTAGGGTCAAAAGTTTCTGTTCAGAGTTCCAAGACAATCATCTGAGACTTGCTGAAATGCATAGACAAGAGCACTTCACTAGGAAAATCCTCAATCCATTTTTAAAACTTATCATTAATCTGTTTTCTAGATATATTTCAAACTGTGCCAGCTATAGTTCATGTCAAACTAAATTCGGGTTATACTACTTATATATCAACAGAGCTTTACAAGCTATTTGTTTTTCCTTTGTTAACTGGGTTTTTGTGAGACAACACCTGGCAAAGAGTACACTGGGAGTTGTTACAGTTGGGGGCGCTTTTTTTTCGGGGAGGGTTTCTTTTTGAGAGAGCTTGTCCTTCTGTGGTCAAGAATGTTGGCTACATTTCTAGGAAGATGTTTTCAGCTAATTATCTCAAAACATAGAGACAGAGGCTCTGCTTTGGTCATGTGCTTTGGTACAGTTGAGAATCCAGAAAAAAAATAACGCCATTTAAAAATGGTAGAAGGAAGATTGTGAAAGGCACCTGAACTAACACAATTGTATGGCTGTGTTGCCTCTGCCCAATCCATGTCCGTTTTAATTGTCTCCCTATTATGCTTCAAGCAACTGGGGAGCCAGATTATTTATAAATGAAATAATGAGGGCCTTTCACCTCCAGGTCATGGTTCAGATTCAGCCCATGTTATCCTGAATGGTCCCTTGGTGACTGAAAGCACAAAAAGTGCAGTTTGGTGGTACCAGTCCCCTGTGCTGGCTGCCATGAATGCCTTTAATTGGTCCCTTAATATACTATCAAAATTGTCATCAAATGACTCTCTTGTTATCAGCCTTAAAGCAGAGGTCAGTTTACACAGGGTCCAAACAATTTCCTTAACTTACAGGATCAGAATCTTTCAAGTCGAACTGAAGAAAAACAGAGGAAACCTGTAATGTGCCTCTTGTGTCACTGCAGACTTTTACCATAGCTCAGTTCCTAAGGCAGTAAACTTAGCCTTTTCACAAGTACTAAATTCATTCTTGAAACGATTAGAGAGCTATTTTCTTCTCTCTCTCTTTTTTTTGTTTGTTTGAAAAGGAAGTTGCTCCTGGCCTGAAACCTTACAAGCCAAGGTTCAGCTCAAAACATATTTTATGGTTGAGTTATTGCAGACCATTTAAATTAAGGATTTATAATGGAATTGCTGACACAACCTTAACTCTAGCATTTTGAATGGCACCACTATAATTATATGAGAATTTAGTCATTTCAGCTGCAGCTGAACTGACAAGCAGCGTAACCAAATAAACACCAGCATTTATACAGGCTATGAGTGGGGAAAAACGTAGTACCAGACCTGGGTAAATACACTCGTAGGAACCTGATGGAAATTTTGATAGGAAAAAAATAAAGAATATTTCAGGCTATAAATAAATACCACCTTAATTTCCTTTTAGAGTGAAACAGAATAGAGTCACGATGCAATTACACAGTCCTCCTCTCCCTTTATATAAAAAGCATGTGAGACCATCCGGAGAAACACAGGATGTGTTAAACTACAGACTGACAAGTGACTCATCAATAAGGTAAAAATAGATTTAAACTGAGAAACAAGAGCTGAGAGAAATGGGCTTAGCAGTGAGTAGCAGACAAGGAAAAACTGACAGATTAAAAAAGTTAAAGAAGGAAGTAAGAAGTACTATTACAGAACATGCATTTCATTTCTAGCATTCTTTCCTATACCATATATTAACTAGAATTAAGAAATCTGCTTAGTGAATGTTGTGCACTCTTCTTTCAAAAGCAAAGTTCACACACAGACTTGTGTCCAAAAATACCCCCACCTTTTGAATTACAACCAATTTATTAATATCGATGCCAGTACACATAACTTTGCTACTCTCTGATGCTTAGATAAAGCTATTTATAATGAAAACCAAATTTCTGATGTGGGGTGATTACATTTCAGTTATACGGTTTTACATTTTAATTGTGCAGGTGCTTCTTCTGTGACTTATCCCTCCGCAAATTCACAATCCCACTTCACACCTTCAGGGTAGCGTTCAGTATGTCTAACACTTTCTAAAGCAAACTTTCAAGGAGTCTTTTCAAATAACACCACCTTCTTGGAGAATACAGGATACCTATTCATACTTTGTTGAGCAACTAGCTTCCCCCCTCCCTTTCAATTTTTTAAATTTTTAATTCTCTCCAAAATGCTTTATCTGAGCATGACAAGAATTTGTGTGCTACATACCACCTCTTCATTAGATATCTTGATCCTCTTAGATCAATGGCAAATTATACCCTTATTGATAATACCCCAGAGGCTTATAGGATTTCATTTTGAACCCTACAGATCAGAGAGCTGTATCATTGACTTCAGTGATTATAACATCAAATCTATATTTTTTGATTTCCACTATTTCTCTGTTCAACACAGAAACACACAAAGGTATAAAGAATTAACAGACAACAAACTAACAGGAAACTCTTCTCTTACTTCTACCCTCATTTAAAAAAATCATCTTCTTCTCTCCCATTTAAAAAGAAAATGTAAGTTCAATGATCATATCCAGAAGGATATAAGAGGCTAAAGCTGCAATGTAAGCAAAACATAGGTACATAGCAGAAAAGGCTGCACTATGAAAATATCTATGCAAGCTGTTGCCTAACTCTGGAAATCCCCAAATTCTGTATTTCTTAATTAAAGCACACAAAAACTACATTTTTTCTTTTTGGTATATAGTACAGCATCTTAGTATTGACTGGACTGACTAGGTTAACATCTGCCTGATGTCTAAATTTAATCAGAATCCTGAAATTAGGTTTCTCTACTGTCTTCATCAGTTCTAGCCTTTATTATGAGGGCAGTTGGTATATTTTTCTGTGGGAGATACAGAATAATACATAGGAACAGTTCTCAGAACAAACCTGGAAGGTAGAATTTCTTTGCCAGGCTGACAGCTTTAAACTATCAGGCCATAGAGGCTCCTCTTGCTCCACCTCCCTGGTTCAAAGGATCTCGAATCCTGCCTTAGTGGCTTGGGCTCAACAAAAGTGACTAACACGAGAGTAGCAATTCTCTGATCCTTTGTCTCCTTCTTTTTTGGACTACTCTAAACCTGAATATCTGAGTGAAAACTAAATCTGGCTGCTGTGATGGAGTGAAACTACAGTTATTTTTTAATGGTGAAGAGTGGTCAATACTAAATTGCTAGCTATACGAACACCACTCAGGAATCGTACTGGGGATAAACAATTTAGAAGGGTAAAGGGGTAACTGTTGTCATTTGGGTAAACATGCAGATAATTAATGGATTAATATCATCACTTCAAAATTAAAAGATAATGGCATTTGCAAGAGGAGTTCGCTGGCAGGAATCCAACAGTAAGATAAATAGCAAATAACACAGAAAATATCTATAGATTATTGACTGTGATGAAGAAGTGCAATATGGTGTACAATTCCCCCTCCTCCTTTTGTTTCATTTTTCTTTCAACCTTAAGCAGAAAGGAGATCACAAAAGAACGGGAAGATAAACATTAACACATACATGCTCTTTTGAGCATGCCAAATCATTTCTCATCCCCTGTTACTCTCTGAACACTTTTGACATACTGGTAAGCTTGTTTAACAAACTACAAAAAGAAACCCACAAACTATTTCAGTAAGTCAAATTACGACTAACATCAGTATCTGATTTTAATGAGAGTGTTCTTGTTATTGTTGTGCGTTTAGACTGCATAGCGATCCCAAGGGGATCTACACTAGCACTGCAGGAGAGTCAACATGAAAATCAGATGAGTAATTATCTAGCAGGACCTTGTGTCAAAATTTGCCTTGAATACTACTCCTAATAGAGTTTCCTGAGAAAATCTAATTTCCTCATTGTCTTTATCAATTTTTCAAGATATAAAAATGCATATACACACAGACATGGGAAGAAAAATTGAAGAGCCATTAGTACTTCAAATTCTGCTTGTGTTTAAATTGAATATAAATATGGAAATAAAACACTTTTGAGTGTACTTCCCATTTCTTGTCACAGATATGATTATGTAGCCCTTTAGTTTTTAAACATTTTCTGTCTTCAGTCCCACAATAATTGTCTACTGAAACAAATCCCTAAGTACCAATACTAATTGATACATATTTATTGTTTTGTTATGATGAAAATGAACAAAAGCTCATCTCATTTGATACAGAGTAGATGAGATATTACATGTGTTGCAATAATTTGATAGCATAGTGCAGATTTTCTTTCCTTGGTATCTTTCTTAATTATCCTTCCTTGATATAAAGGAAGACAAATTTTACTGGGTTTATCCTGTTTTTAATAAAACTATGGGTTCTTCATTATCATAAGATTGCTATGTATTATATGTAAAGAGAGATTATATATTATAGATACATAAAAAATATTGTGCTAACCTACTGCAGGAAAAATTAATAGTGTCAGGACTTCAAATTGCTCAAAATATTTTCATCACCCCCCCATCATTGCTTCCCGAATCATAGAATATATTTGCAATAATGTTTTTATTAAAATGTTCATATTTATATTGTTTTATTTTAATATTTATTACAATTATTATATTCTTGTAATATTTACAATACACTATGGTAAATATTTAATATACTAAATATTTATATTTAATGCTTAATAATTACCTAATATATTTAATATTTAATTAGACTCTTTGCTGATCAACCCTGCTGAGTATGCAGAAATGTGTGTCTTTTTTTCCTAGGGTAAATATTTAATTTTGTTTCTTTTTTTTACTTTCTTGGATTCTAGGGCTTAAAATGGAAAGTAGGCATCCAACCTGAAATCACAAACCCAGGAATTTACTTATCTCTCTTTGTTTATAGGTTTTAGGACTTTAAGCAGAAAGTGCCAGCTATCCATATTTTTACCAGAAATGCTTGTTTTATACCTGAAATTC
Source organism: Sagittarius serpentarius (assembly GCA_034782735.1). Taxonomy (NCBI): domain Eukaryota; kingdom Metazoa; phylum Chordata; class Aves; order Accipitriformes; family Sagittariidae; genus Sagittarius; species Sagittarius serpentarius. The sequence continues at coordinate 6,739,468 of JAVKLA010000053.1, read as the reverse complement.
TGCTTCAGAGCATGCCCAGCGTTGCTGAAGTTTAAAAAGACGGGCTCTTCAGCTTCCTTTAGCTGGATTCAGTAACACAGTCCTGTATCTTTTTTTTCCTCTAAGACCTGATTCACTAAGTATATCCACAGTGCACCTATGTGATCACATGTTTTAACATACTCTGAAGAGGAGCCTCCCTTTACTTTATCCCAGTCATTTGGGATGCTTCCCAGAAGAGTGTCCAGTCTCTGGTTGACACCAGCCAACTAGATGGAGTTAACGGTCTCGTGGCCAGCTGAGGCTGGGGGGTAAGCGCCCTTCCAGTCTCTGCCACAAGGAATAAGTAACACAAATTACTTCAATATTGACTGAAGCGAATACTGGAAATGAGGTCTGATCTCAGATGAGTGCCCTAACCACTAAACTATAGATTCTGTCTGGTCCAATGAATTTAATGACTTTCTTCAAAGCTGAGCAGGAGGTACAAAGAGAGGCCAATGCCAAACGTGGCTGGAATCTGCTATACCCTGCAATCTGCCTGTTCACATCCCCTCAAGCACATGTGTGAGTGTATTACTTTTATTCTCAAACCTCTAACTTTCTCCTTATGTAGAAATCTGGGGTAGTTAATTCTGTTCTTCAGATGCTGGAAGGGATGTGTTTGCTTGGTTTTCCAGCCACTCACTTTCTATTTAGATTTAGCTCCACTGTTTTAAACCACCTTTGCTCTTTACACACTTGCGGTTCCTTTATTTTCCATGGCCTTCAGGAAGGGGTAGTGTAATATACCAATTCCATACCAAATGCAACTTTAAAGAGAAGAGGGAAAAGCAGAGAGAAGATGAAAGTAATAAGATCACAAAGCTGCATAAACCAGCTATATGCACTGCTAATGTATTATTATCACTCCAGATTCCCAGGATGCCCATCTGCTTTTGTTGACTAGTTTCTGTTGCATTTCCTGGAAGCTGTTTGTTCTGAGAAGCCTGTGAATGACAGTCTTATATAGTAATTCAAGGAAATTAGTAGACGTGAGTACAATACAGGGTCTCCAGCGTGTTGGTTAAGCAATGCCAAAGAGCAGCTTTAAAATGTAGGGCAGTTTATAGTTCTCATGACACACAGTCATGTGACAAGCAGTCATTAGAATTCTAGCAATGTTTCTGCTTATTTTCAAAAAGTATGTAAGCTGTAAAAATGAATGACAGATAAGCTTTGCATCTTGGGCAACGTGTGATTAAATTACAGCAATTTAAGATAAAACACATGACGTGTTATCATTTTGGCATGCTATTTGCTAAGAAACATCCTCTCTTCTCTAATATACAATGCTTTAGATGTTTAGTCTGAAATATATAATGCCTGTGTCCCTTATCCAAAACAATACAGTTCCTGTTGCAGAACACAGTACCCAGTATTCCCTGTTTCACTTGTTTTTCAACATCTCTGCAAAACTGTATCGATTACCTTTTATATTGATGTAAGACTTAACAAAAGGGTTTGTTTTTCAAAAGGGTATAGTTTCTAAAAACAGAAATATGATGACAAAAACATAATGCAAACATTTTAAAGGTGGTTCCAAGAACAGTGGGTCTTTCCAGTGAGGATTCTCTACTGTCTGAAACCACAGCTGAGCTCATGCTACTGCCTCCGATTACTATGATACAGACGTTCTTCCTCAGCTTTGCTGTCTACTTTCTCAAAGTTTGTAGGAAGTTAATTACTTTAAAACCTCTACTGCACCTGACAACTTTGAGTGAAGGTGACAAAGTGGATAAAAGTTTGCTAAGGGGGAGATGCCTGAACAATTGCTGAAGCCTTGTTTCCTTAGTCATCCAGCTTTAAAAAAAGGAAAAAAAATCACAGTGATGTGGAACCACAGCTTATTTACAAAAAGTATAATCAGTGCGAGAACTTTGTGGGTCCTGCTGTTGTTTCGGAAAGAAATTCAGTGAATACGAGCCTTTATACAAACCCCACACAATGAAAATGATAGCCATATCAGTTAACATCAGTTTTACAGATTAAAACTGGTTGTTCTACAGCATTCATTAACAGACAGGTGACCCAGTCTTCTTTCTGTATCCTTGTGTGTGTCCTTTGCTCCCTTCCTCGTAATTTTCTTTTCCCAATTCTTCTCTAAATGTGAAATCTGGAGGCTACTCCTGCATTTATTTCTGAGAGGTCTGACTTTCAGCTACTGGCTTTTATATCTCCTGTCTCCTTTCTGTCTGCACATAAGAGCATGAAAAAGTGACAAGACAGAGAAGTCATTTATTGCTTATGTTGCAAATAAGCCCTTAGTGGAGAATGATTTTCTACTACTTTAAGACCTAAGAGAATGACAGAAAGGCATAAAGAGCCACCCTGTTCAGAAAATCCCCAAATCTGAATGTCGGGGTTGAAGATGAGTAAAGTACATAAAACACGATGAATGACCATCTTCTAATTTTCGACAAAACACAAACTCCACTACAGCAGAGGATTTTACACAGTATCTCTCTGATGCGATCAGATTTAACTTTTGTGAACTTTTATATTTTGTTCCATTTAGTGATTTCTTGTGATGTCTGTCTCTCTACTTCTGGAACTCTTTTAACCACTTCCAAAGAGGTGAACCCTTTCTAAGTAACTTATGATGTCATGATTGCTTCATAGCAGATCCACATTAAATTTAAAAGTTCTAGAATAATAAATATATCTTCTCAATAAAATCGTATTTCCTCCCTGTGTAAACATTTCCATATACTGGAGAAATAGAAAAATCTCCTGACTGCACTGAAACCGGTATCTTGACCCTTGCATAATGCATAAGAGATCAGCAGCGGTAGAAGGGTTATCTTCTCAAAATAGTTCAGGGATGAGAGAAGGAAAGTAAGTAGACAATATATTTCAAGAAGTTGGTCAATATTTTAATTTTACTTTTGTCTGATGGAATCAGACATAAGAGATGCAAGAAAGATCAAACTGCACTCTTGAACAGTACCAGCATTTCTGTAACTGTGGTGAGGAAACCTTTACTCCATATTGCAGAATGCCACATCTCATGCCCTGAGGCCTCACTTTAACTTCCTCTCAGTGAGAACTACTGCATATTAGCATGTGAATACGACATACCTGTGCTTATTTTTCTAGGGGATAATTTAGAAAGCCCAGTTTAATTTTTATTCACCAGCTGCATTAGAAACCAAACCATTGTATGCCACCTTGCAAGACAGCTGGTCTAGGTAAGAGTTTACAGACCAGGCTGTGGCTTACAGAAATGTCTTTTCCAGGGAGACACCCCAGTTCAGACCCCTCTTCATGAAGGAGATTATCCTGAAGTAAAGATGGCACAGGTGAAAATGTAAAACATGTCTCTTCCCCTGACCCTCCCCCCAAATAAACCACCTGAGATTTCAGTACAAAATAAAAATGTTTACATAGTCCCCTAGAGAAACAGGGAAACGAGAAGAGAAAATGGTGGGACCTTTAAAGCTCATGTCGTAACAGCCATTCAATCTTGATATTAGAGCGATGTTCTGACACCTTTTTTTCCACTGAATAACCAGTTGAAGAAAGTGCTATATCAGAATCCAAAAATAAATTGAGAAATACTTTATAACAGATTATCCTTCCAGTGCGTTTAAAATCTGTTAGTGACATAAAGGTAGAATGTTTTAATTAAGAGATTTACCTTAACGGTGCTATTAACAAATGCTTCATAAAACATTTATGGCAAATCAATTTAGAGCTACTGCACTATCATAATTACAAATTTTCAAAAGTCCCTAAATGCTTATTTACATAATAGACCATAATGGTTCTCAAGTCATCATTTATATCTACCACATAAATAACATGTAGGTTTAGAAGCTCTTCATAACATGCATTTGCTTAGATGTCCCAATAGGTATGCAGAAACTTCGCTTGGCCATTTATTATGTCATCACATAATTTGGTTGTTTATTTGGTGTTTTCTTAATTTTCTCATTTCTGAACTGAAACATAGAAGTTATTTTACTTTGCATGTGTACTCTTTGCACAGGTACACCCGTCACTTGTTAGTGCCTGTAAAACTTCGAAAGACATAGACTACTTGGGGATAAAGTTCTGATAATCGCGGTTTCAGAACTTACACCCTGACCTGGTGTGGTATGTCAAAACTAGTTTCTGCTTTTTCTGAGTCAGGTAGTTATTCACAATACAAAATTAAAAAGTGGTACAGCTTACTGAGTTTATTAAAAGGTGCAAAACAGAATTAGGAGAAAGGACTTTTTAAACAAGTCCTACTTGGCAAAATATAGTTTTAAGGAATGTTTTCAGAGAGATCAAGGTATCGGTGAGCATTTTTGTGCAGAGTTCCTTCTGAAATAAAATGGCAAGAACACATATGTTTGTTTAGAAGCCTAACAAGTGCATGAAGTAGACTGGCATTCTGAACTATCTGAAGGTGGGTGTCTCATTCAGTCTGTACTGAGTAAAGAGGTAGTACACAGAAGAAGAGAGGACATAAGACCCTTAGGTTGCACACATAAAACTTATGCTAAATATTTAACCTTATGTAAGAGGAAAAGGATCCAACTTCCCCTCCAAAAAAACCTTGACAGTACTGAAGACCATGGTACTATTAGTCTCTAGTCAGGACAGTTTTGTGTACCAGTTAGTATTAGACTTTGATCAATGACTAATTTTTTTATGTGATTATAAACCAAGTGACTGTGTCATCATTATGTATCTCCAGTTAGAATTTTCTTTATCTTCTTCAGCTTCCATATATTGATTATAAGACTGTTTAGTGATCTAATCACACAGGGTCATGATAATTTACTAAAATATAGCTAGATAATGTAAAAAGTGATCACAAAAGTTGAAGCTGCTGGTACCATCTTGAAAAGAACAGTGCTTTGAAAGACATCACCAGAGCGTTACTCAACAACAGATGACCTGTATTTCTTTGACTAGTAATCGGTCAGACAGTTGCCATTAGTATACAAGGACCTCAAGTGCCCTAACTGGATTAAGCATTTGCAAAACAGCAGTGCATGTGGACACTGAAAAAGCTTTTTAATCTTCCTGTGATGTGTGACACTCTAAGGAATGCCAGAGAGGCAGATAAAAACTGGGAGCAAAACACCTAACCTTGTGCATAGAAATCATGCCCATGATGTCAGATGAATACTTAAAAACCCAGTATCTACTTAACAAAATGTAAATGTGGGCTGATTTTCTTTTTCCATTTATTGTCATGTTCTATGACAAATAGAAGGAGCCTCATTAAAATGATTTATTATCGACTTCTGACTTCAGAATTCAATTCATTCAATCACACTTTAAAGAGTCATCTACAAGAGTATACACTGGACAAACTGGAAGAAGTAATATACTAGTTACTTTGAAAAACTGAACAGCAATACTATGATTAATTACACTGTCAAGGAGACTAATCATTAGTAAGCTCACATGTCTCTGAAACAATTGCAATAAGCTTTTTTGCATCCTAGATCCACTACTATTACTTACACCTCTAAAGCAGTGCAGCTGGTATCTCTGTAAGCAGAGGTGCCATGTATGAATGTGGGAGAGATCTAATTACACATGGAACAATATTTTTTCTAAGCATCAAAGGAGGGAACATCTTACCAAGTCTGACTGAACCAGAAAGATTACGAAGTACTATTTACCATACCCTGACTCAGAGGACTGAAAAGTTAGTCTCACTAAGCCATGGATAAGAATTCTTCTGTACTTTGACTCAATTGACTTCACAAAATTTACATTAAGAAATGTAATTTTCTATGGGGTTTTGTTTGTCTGGGTCAGTAAAATATTATCAGCCAGTTGAAATTGTCTGAGATTAAAAGCATTGGAAAAAATGGGAAATACTTCAAGAAAACATGCAGTGCCTTTCAAAATACTATATAAAATCATCAACATAATTAAGAAAAGAAGTTTAGACATAGATGGTAAGTAATAGTGAACAGTAAACAATGCTGGCAAAACCAGTGATCTGAAATAGGCTGAAAATTCTAGTGAACCATACTCAAGGACTCACTTGTGTTAATGCATATTCTTTTAGAACAAAAAAATAAGGAAACCAGTAACCAAACACATGTTTAACTTCTGCTAAAGCGCTTATATATTTAAATTTAATCAGTTGTATAAGAAAGTGCATGTACATGAGACAAAAATATCCTGCCATCACTATGGCAGACATAATAATTTTCTCAAAACTAACAAATATTCATCCTGTGCATGTGAAAATAATTAAATAGTTATTGAAAAGTTCAAAGAAGTAACAATCAAGAATTTCAAGCTGCTATAATCTTTCTGTGTTTTCAGATCAAGTTACTTTGCTTTTAAATTCCCTTCCTAACTACTACAACAGGAATCTCTCTCTGTCATGGCTTAACTCTTCTGGATTCAGTGCATCTACAGTGCCGTCAAAATTATGCAGTTCCTATCACAGATCAGTAAAGGTCTTATTTGCTTTTTCATGTTGGCAGAACTGGGCTCTAAGTTGCTGTAAAAAAGCTGTCAACAAATTGCCAGATAAAATAAAACAGTTGATAACCATTGTGTCAATAAATGATCACAGATTTTGAAGTTTCAAAAATTCAACTATAGCTCATAGAGATCATTTAGTGTAAGTTTTTAATTGCCATGTTTCCACCACCAGAAGATTTCCCTTTGAAACCACTCTTGTCCATCATACTGTCTTCACAATGACTATCAACAAAGTTGAACTTTTTAATACATATTCAACCACTCATCTTGAAAATATATAGTCAATCATTAAAAAGAACAAGTTGCATGTTTGTGAGCAATAAAATTCATGCTCAGTCTCCTCTTCCAGTTCATGAATTGATTCTGATTTCAGAGACCGCATTCTGTATTTCCTTAGTAGTTATACATGTAATTTTATCCCAAATATGATTTAATTCCTTTAAATTCCCTTATAGCAATCTGTTCCTCTTACTCCCCACAGAAAGATGAATAAGCCACCTATTTAAAATATGCTTAACACTAAAGCTCTGTGGAAGATAAATATCCAGTTTTGTGGCAAGTTTTGAGGTTTTTTCTTTTTGCTTTTGACCTGTATTAGAATGCAAGGCAATAATTTTTAATATAGTATCAAAGATGTGCTGAAATATCTATGAAGAACTGAGTTATCAAATTTGCCTATTTTTTTCTTTGTTTCTTTGCTCTTGCACTCTTTCTTCCATTTTCTCAAAAAATAGAAGCTACCAGAAGGCTCAGGAATAAAAAAAAATCCTTCTTAGTGAAAATTTTTCTGAAGCCACTATATCTCTGTAACATAGCACATTCAATAAACCCATGTTTCAAAGAAATTTCATTTAAACAAAAGGGCACTAGTTATCCCTTTTTATTACTATGCGTGTCATCTCGCAGAAGAGCATTATGGATATTGCAGAAAGCATTATGGCAAAAATTGGGGCAAGGGGGTGGGGAGCAAAAATTCCAAAGTAAAGACTTCTCCATTGTTATGTGTTTGTTCTAGTGCCTTTCACAATACTGTAGATGGAACCTTGTGCAGCTCTTAAGTGAAAAAATGTCTAACTCATTATCCAGCAGCTGAGTAGAAACTTTTGCAAAATAGCATCTGTGTTTACACAAGCAGACATTCCCAATACGTCTGTAGATGCTGCACATGGTAGTAAACTCTCTGCAGTTGGGTCCATGTCTATATGAACATTGCATCTGTCAGGCCAAATGCAAATAAAAATCAAGTTATATTTAGCTACAGATACTTTTTGGACTTTCAAAACACTACTAACAATTTAACATGATCTTCAGATGGCAAATGTTACTAACAAACACTGTTGTCTCAATTAAGAAATCCCAATATCACAACCAAGGATATTCATATCATTTTCCTTTAGCCAATACAGCTTCTCAAGTCTTATCCACAAAATGAAACCCAGGTATTCAAACTTTGACATTAGTTAAAAACATGATAGAATTTAGGTATTCTCCTTGAACCATATGACACAGATACATATGGGTGCTTTACACTTTCACTTGCTCCTGTTAGGCATGCTGCTGAAGAAAGAATAGATGTCTGTAGACCAAAAGAACTAATTCAACTTATATCAGCCTCTCAACACTTTGAGAACCAAGACTTCTGCTCTCCTGTTTCTCCTTTCTGTGAATCCACAGCTTGTGTTCTGCCATTTCCATATTGAAAGTGTCTCCTGATTTGCAGACCTGAATTTGTTCCCTGCTGCAGATGCTCTTTTCCTCAGTCATCTTTCTGTCTTTAGCCTAAAATCTTGCCTCTAGACAGGTTAGGTACAGATGTACTGCAATGCTGATCCTTCCTCCAATTTTTGGGTGTCATCTGGCCTTCCTTTGGATTGTCCTATTTCCTACTGTCCCTAGCTTTTGATCTTAGCTCATCTAGACTGCAAGAACAGCTTCTGTCCTGACCTGGAATGTCATGCATCTAATCTCTGAGCCTAATCATGCACTTCTCTCAGTCCTAATTTGGTTGTAATACTGGACAAAGAACATAAGTTATTACCTTGCACTAGAATATTATTCTAAGCAATCTTTTCCCCTAATTATTGAGATTGGATGTTGGTAAACAATGCTCCTATTTTCCTCTTTTTTTAAATAATATTGCATATTCTTTTCCCAAAGATCTCAAAAAGAACCACATCTACAAATTAGCTCTGAGATTTCAGTTCCAGCTATTGGATTTTTTTAATACTCAAACTGCATTATGTTATTTCGATGCTTACAATAAGGGATGTATATTTCACTGAGCTCTCTGCTGCTGCACTAAAAATCATGGTCTGTCTGTCTTATGACTACCAGTTTAAAAATCAGATTGCAATAGTGCATTTTATTTTCCAGCTAAACATATACTTAAATTTTGCATGAACCTGGCTCCCTTCCAACACACATTTTATTAAAGCCAGCTGTGAAGTAATTATTGAACATGATAGAAATGGCTTTGGAGAGTAGAACAATATTAGTTTTGTCCAATTTTGATTCACACACTGAGACTGAATAAATACCACATTCCAAGAACTCACTCTCTTATGAAATGGAGTCTCTGAACAACTTCAGAAACATTATTTCTGAGAACTGTGGGAATCTAGGTCAAGGACTGGTTGTGGCAGAATTTATTCACATAAAGCAGTATGCTTTTTCCTAAATAAATAATGTGCTTTCAAACACCAGTGAAGGCAAAATAATGAAGAAAGTACAAGCAAGGCAATTCTGTTTGAGAATAAAAATATACAATATAAAATGCAAACTATATTGCATATATAGTTTCTTTTTACAGAATTAAAATGTTTTCTTTCTTTGGGATTTGTAATCTAGTCACATTCTGACAGAGATGTTATATATTTCTGATGGGTTTCCCACCTTTTATATGCTTTTCAGGCACATTTGGATGTATCTTTTTATACCATATGAACTTCTCACATGCATTTGCACGAACATGTGAGGCATTCGTTTTTAGGTTTAAATGATAAATGATTGTCTCTAGGAGGTGCAAGGCCTAATTTTGAGTTCTTTATGATTACTCATATATTTTCTAAAAAATAAAATTCACTATTCTAGCAATAAGATTCTATTTGGTTCTTCATTTGCATGTGAATGGACGAAAGAAAATTCCTACAGATACCTATTGGTGGGTAGATGCAGCCCAGCTGCTCCCTGTTAAAAATGGTGATTAGAAATTAATATAACTATCCAATGCATTCATAGCTTGAGATTTGTAATATATAAAGAACAATCATTCCTAAAGGGGCCATGATTTTGAATGCTGTATTTAATTAATGCCCAAGGGAAAGAGCAAAAGAGAAGGAGGAAAAGTACTGCAGCTGAATTTATTCTGAAATTGTAGTGATGTTAAACATTGCATGCCAGGTTTAATGGCATGTATTCATCTAGCTAGCAGAGTGTCTTACTCAGAACAAATGGTGCTGTCTGCTTTCAGGAGACCAGGATTTTGAAGTGAATTTGGGAGTGCACGGTAGATTTCTATTTTATTTTCTCTAGTGACTTATACTAGGCCTGTCACCGCAAACACCCAAGTTCCTCCTTGTATGCAGATCAGCTTTGCACATGAGACACACAGAATTCTTCTTTACCTGTAGTAATGTCTTTAGGCTTGTGATGAGAAGGACATCATGTTGCAGCAATCTGTAGAAGTCATACCAATCATTTATGTTGAGACTGACACCTCCCTTTTCATTCCTAGCTGCTACTAGATTGTGTGAGAAGATAAAAGTGTGCGTGGTGTGAAACGGGTACATGCAACAGCTACATTTAGAAAGAACAAATACTGCAGCAGATTAAAGTGAAAGATTGAAATCTCATGCTCATCCCAAACACATGGCTTTGTATTATAGGGAGAGATTTGAACGTCACTACAAAGGTTAAAAAGTTTTTTTTAAAAAAATGAATAAAGCAAAACCAACAAAATGCTACTATACCATGCAATGGTGCATTAGTACAGCAGAAAGCACCTTCATACACACGCCACAAAAAAGATTACTCACTGCAGCAGTGCTAGGCCAGGCTCTGTTTGGACTGGAAGCTGCAGCTAGAAGAACACAAGAAGACCAGGACAAGAACAGGGTTAGGTCCTACCTGCCCAAGTGCGGCTGCTGTTTGGTAAACCAGCAGAGAAGCCCCAGCTAAAACTAGCAGGCTTAGTTGTAAGCCAGTCCTCATGCAGCGGGCACCTTAGGAGAGACAGACCAGGCTGGTGTCAGTAAAAGAAACCCAAGAGATGAGGAAACAGTGTCCCTTACAGCTGCGTCTGTCCTTAGCACAAAGGAAACTGCTATGAAGGCTGAACTTCTTTGCTTGTTATTTTTTCGAAGCTCAGCTGCTAATTGAGACTTGAACAGAACACTAACAACATACGTCCTTTTGTGTGAGCGAGAGCTTATTTTGTTGAACTATAAATCTGGGAAAATATAAAAGTTCAAGCCCAAATATGTATTTCTGATCACATCAGAAAAATTTCCATACTGTCAGTACAGCAATATTATTTCAATATGTAAATACAGAAAGAGGAGCATACACTAAATGTCAGACTGAAGTGTTATGTTATTTAATCTTTATAATTTACCTACGAACAACATAAACACGTAAACACCTGCAGATGGGAAAGTGCCAGGGACAAAACGGCACGGGCAGTGAGCGCGACCTGAGGGGGCCTCGCCTGACTTGGCCCAGAGCACCCTCGTGCCACGGAGCCTCCAGCTCTGCTCAGCGCCTCAGCCATGACGCCGGGCACGCCCCGGGGCTCTGCGGCTGGCCTCTCTGAGGCAGGAGGCTGCAGTGGAGGGCCCTGTCACCCCCAGGCCTCTCCCCACCTAAATTTTTACTGTGATCTTTCTTTTCCCACCTGCAAAACTGGACAGCAGCAAGTCCCCGGCCCGGCACAGCCCCAGGCTGGGCCCCACGCTGCCAGCTCTGGTCCTGGGGGAGCCTGCACTGACTGTGCCTGCAGCCACCTGGGCAGGGCCTTGTCCTACCCAGCGGGGCAGCCGGGGTGGGCGCAGCCCCAGGGGAGCAGCCAGGCGCCCTGCCAGGCAGGGCAGCGGGGACAGGGATGGCCCAAGGCCCACGGCAAGGTGGCAGGGGCCATTGCTGGCCTGGGGGTCAGCCCTGGACCTCTCCCCACGGCCAGCAGTGGGACAGGGCTGCCCATGCGGGCCTTAGGCTGGAGCCCCAGAAAGGAGGGACACGCGATGTGATACAAATGACAGTGTGGTGGTCACCGAGGCATGAGGTGGGATGCCATTCCTTAACTGACACCATCTACACTCAGTGTCTGGACCAAACTAACCATTTATGCACTCAGTGTAGCAGTGGCTGTCTCTGGAGGATACCCTTCCTGAGGACATGTGTCTTCCTGTGAATTTGTGGACACCTCTTAGCTGCTCACCACAGAGCAAGCCTGAGCCGCTTGGGCGAGGTGCCTGGCTTCTCGCCGGCTGCAGTAGCTGGATCTTATTCCCAGATTGCCTTCCACATCCATGTTTATAGGCAGCGCCCTGAGGAGTTTTGTCTTTAATTCATAATTTAAAAATGGTTGCACTCAAGCCGCATTCAGTCTGAAGAAATGCTGCCGTCTTGGTCTTGGTCCTTCTCTCTGTTTGGGAACGCTACGGCAATCAGCAGGCAAGTTTGTTTTCCATCTTGAGAAGGTATTTACATCACAGCTAAAGGATGCCTCTGCTTATGCTGACACTTCCAAAATAGTTTCAGATTTCTGCTTCAGGAGTAACACAAGGACAGCACAGGGTGACGTTCAGCTTCAGGCAAATTTTCTGTGGCGTAGAGCTTCAGATAAAATACCTGCATGCATCTTCACCAAGGATCCCTCCCACAGACTGCAGCCTGCACTGAGACCCCTGTTACTGCAGATTTGCTCATCGTCTTCATAAGCTGTACATGTATCTTGGCTGCACTATAAAAATATCCTCCAAGTCAGCTTTCAGAAACCATCTGCTTCCTGCAGTAGAGAAGAAGTACTTGGGACCAGGATTCTTGAGAGCAGCTATTTTCATGCTGTGGTGACTTCTTGCATTTACAGACTGCTGTAGTTATGTTGCCCTTACAAAAAAAGTTTTGAGTTTTTGCCCATTTCTCTTTCAACGAGAAGGCCAACCTGCAGGCCTCGACATCTGCTGTGGTGTGGCAGAGGGTGATGTGATCTATTCAAACTCTCAAGCTGATGGTCGCTCAAGAGAGTGAATAGCAGAATGCTCTTTGTGGCTGGGAGAAAAGGTTCCCAGACCATGTCACTCCAACACCTTCAAAGCCTGAATCAATGACCTAAGGGCTGCTCATAAACTGATGATTAACTCTGATACTTTGAATTTATCTTTGGCCAGCTAGCATTAGCAGTTTCCCTCATATATCAATAACAAACCAATGTCTCAGTAGCACTATAAAACCTGCAGAAAGGGAGGCTTATCGCCAGGAGCAGGAAAAAAATGTTTTGACAGCCATTTAGAAAATAGAGCAGATAGCTATATTTAATTTCTGAAAGTCTCAGCTGTGATGTCACCCTCAAATAATCATAACACAGTAGCAATAAGATATGCAAGTGTAAAGTACAGTCAAACCTTTTCTGTAATCATATTAGTTGTTTTCTGCATTCGTTCTGTGTTAGAAATCAATAATTTTTCAGCAGTTTTTTGAGGCAGATTTCCTCATTTTTCACCAGGATATGTACTATCTTACATAGAGATACTGCATTAGGAAATGGCAAAGCCTCGCTGAAATTCTGCTTTTTCTTTTTCAGTGAGGCTTAATAGAACTGGTAGAAAGAACAATAACATAATAGAAATAGTATGTATTTTCTCTGTGGAGAATGCAAAAAGAATGTAATGCTTTAAATTTCACAGATTTTTTTTTGTACTGTTCCTGAAAAAGCAATAAGACATCTGTGATATTCTACTTAGTCTAATAAAATTATGAATATTGTTCTTAAAAGAGGCCATTTTCATTCTAAGAGTTTTGCTGCAATTCCTAATGCAGCACTGACTGGCAGTTCATGAGAAGAAAGAAACCATTCCAAATCTGCAGAATCTGTCTTTTTCCCAGTGCAACCGCTATGTTCTCTAGGCTAAAAAAGAAAGAGGACAAGCAACTATACCACTGAGACTGAGAGCTGGGCTCTCTGACTCAAAATCCTGATTAGGAAAGGTAGGCAAATCCTGATTAGGAAAGGTAGGCTAATAGCCCTTCCTAGAGACATTGGTAGGTTAGTTAGAATTTGTGCAATAGCGGTATACAGGTAATGTACCCTATTGACCTTCTGTCATATCAACTAGTATCTCAAAAGAACCACATAGTGATTGTGGGTTGTATGTATAGCCTTTAAAATGCTGCAATTTTTGTTTTTCTGCATTCTTCTGAAACTTAAATGTCACTGTCTTGATGGTTCATCGACTTTCATGGCCAAAAGGACAGGAGCCTGACATGACACAATACAACAAAGTATGGTACAACAGACATCTATGCTGCAAAACTCTTCTCTCTTTTTTTTGAGATAAAAATTTTAATCATTGAAATAAAATTTTAAAAGGTCCCAAAGAGAAACAATCTAATTTTCAGTGCATAAACATTTTCTTTAAGTAAGTTTAAAAGAGAAAAAAAAAAATTAAAAAGGGATGAAACAGCTTTTAGCTTTGACCATCTAATCATGAAGTTCATAAAAATGGCAGATACTGATTTAAGGGATTGATTGATTGATTGATTAATTGATTAATTGAAGTTCACCTGCCATTTTTTAAGTCTTCCCAAACAGGTTATAAATACGTATTATTGTCAGTAGGCAGTTTTATGAACTACGTGCTTAGATGCTAATATCTTACTAGCCTGTTTAAGGGAAGTGTATCATGAACAGCTGAGGGTAATTTCTGAGAATCCTAAAATAAAAGACAGGATCCGGTATTTATTTACACTCTTGTGAGAAAGAAGCAGAATAAGTGACCTTTCTGAATCAAAAGCTATCACTCAGGAAAGGAACATAATGGGGAGATCTTAGTTTTTTATTAACGATTACATTATCCTCTTTTCACTGTTTATGCTGTAAGAATGCCTATACAGTTGATTTTTTTGAAAAGGGGCAATTTGACTGATTAAACCAGGCTGCTGCACTTTAAATATGCAACCTGTTACCATGGCAACAGTTTTACTTTGACACACAGCTTATCTTGTTTTAAGGAGTGCAGCCTGTTGTTATGGCAATTTGGAACACCACTATTTTTTCCCCCCAAAGAAGCATAACGCAAGATAATAAAACACTAGTTAAAATGAGCTCAATAATTGAAAATCTAAACCTGATTTACTATCTTGTAGAATGCTGTATTTTCTCCAATTTAACAAAAGAAACTTGACTGGAACAAAGAAAGAAAGAACCAAAGTTCACGAAGAAATAAGGACAAAGGATTATATTTTACACCACTGAAAGGCAAAGGTAGATTGTAGAGACATTTTGTAGCAGATGAAATTTCACTTGTTAATCCACGGTTTTAGCCTTGTTTTCCACCTTCATGAAGAAACACATTACTTACTGTCTTGCAGATTTCTTCAGGAGCAAAATCTAAATAAATGGATGTAGAAGGACCAATGCAAATTATCCCCCGAAGCTCTTACCATTACAAGCAGGATGAATATTCTAACTGAAATTTCATAAACATTAACAGTAAATGATCAGAGTTCTGCCCTAAAATAAAACTTTTTCAAAAAAGAAACATTGTTTAAGAACCTAAATGTACACACTTCTCCCTACTGATACAAACACTTCACATTACATGCTAAGTAATCATGCACAAGCCTGCATATTTTAAATAAGAATGAAATCTATATATATGCCTTTTGCTACAGGCATATTGAATAAGTCTACACTTCAGACTTCAGAAAAACTCCATTCATGTTTAAGCAAGAACTGGAATGGTCCTGGGAATACAGGGGAGATCTGAGGGACATCCAACCGTCCAGAACGTGGAAATAAAAGAAAATTAGGAAGAAACTTCGATCCAATTATCCAGTCCCCAAAAAAGTAGTAGAAGAGGGCTGTGCATTGAGTAAGTAAGCTCAATTAGGGTCCGCCTGCTGGAGTTAATTTTCTGATGAAGTAGCCATACACTTTTGAAGAGAAGCTTTCACTTATGAATTGTTCAAGTTCTGAAGCAGATAAGCCCAATATATTAGTCCCATTTCTACTTAATTTCTTGTAGAAAAAAAACAATTTAAGAGTTCCACAAGGAAAAAGGGGTTAGCAGAAGATCCTCAGCAGAGTCTAGACAGGACAAATCCCTTCCTACCATCTGCCACTCAGTTTTGCCTGCAAGGGTGCCATCCTTGAGTTTGATTCCTGTAAATGTATGCAACATAGTCATATTGTTCTTTTTCACCTCTTTCAAAACCATAATAGCTTTATTCGTTTAGCTGAATGGTTCATTTAGTTCGGTATTCTGTCCCCCAAAACAACTGGAAGCAAATGCTTAATGGAGACTACAGTCAGGAAAAGAAGACATAATGGTCATCCATCGTTTGTTTGTTTCCAGTTCAGGAGATTTCTTTGGCCTGTTCTAAGTTGTCTGTTTAAGAACCTGCCACAGACCTTTCTTCCAGCCACCTAAGTTCACATCACCTTCTTCCATCCACAGTGTTTCTACACCTGGGTCCGTATGCACATATATTTGCCCATATACAACAGAGAAATGGTGCAAGACTTTTCTTCAGTAGGAATATTGTCCTTTCTTCTCTGCCAGATTTATTGACAGAATTCAGCTGCCCTTTGCCTCAAGAAAGTATTTGCTCTAGATACAACGTTTCCCACCATTCTAGATTGCACCTGGAATAATTGGCAATGATTTTCAGTTCTCTGGAAGATAATGGTTTCAATTTCTGCTGCAAACCAGGGATTTGAAACTTTATATTAGGAAAATGTTCTTTTTCTGCAAGAAAAGACATGATTCAGTGCAGTATTCACAACTTCTAGCTTCGATTTAGGTCCAACACACGTAAGGACATGATTTTCTTCTCAGCATTTTCTATTGGAGATTTTGAGCTAGTTTACATATACCCCCTTTTAAAGTGCTTAGTTCTCCCTACATGTGTTATAAGGAAACTGAACATTTTTAAGTTAAATGTTGCCTAAGTCCATCTCCTTTTACAAGTTTAGGTTTTAGCAGGTTTGGAAAATTTTGCCTGAAATATGGAAGTTTGGTTTTTTGGGGGGTTTGTTTGGGTTTATTTTTGGGCTTGTTTTTTAAGTAGTCTGTTTTAAGTTTTACTATATATTAATTTTTCAGTATTTACAATATTTATTCTGGGGTAGCTGCTGGCAGTTCTCAATATCCCTAACACTATTTCAGTAATTACTATGAAAAAGAAATCATTTAGTATATGAGATTTATCAACTTAACTTTGCAATTCCTGTGTTACTTATAATTTTGTCTGTAAATAAGCAAACAAGCCTTCATAGGTGTGATGTCTCCAAAGACATTTACAAACAATATTCTAGATAAAGAAAATCTAGGTAGAAATGATGCACGTGATGAATTTGCTACCTGAATAACCATTTTGGGAAGCAAATATGAAAAGAGGGATTTTAGATCAAATCTGAATGTTGTGCCTCAGTCCTCTCTCTTCTTTGCAATAGCATCAAAGTTGCTTTGAGTTTTCCAGTTAGCTACTTTAAAACACTCGTATTGTCTTGCTGTAATATGTCTTCTCTCCTCTTTTTTATGCCTGGGGGGGGGGGGGGGGGGGGGGGGGGGGGGGGGGGGGGGGGGGGGGGGGGGGGGGGGGGGGGGGGGGGGGGG
>JAVKLA010000053.1:6701361-6722065 GCA_034782735.1 Sagittarius serpentarius | reverse complement strand
TCGTTTTTATGCCTTCCCCCCCCCCCCTCTGATAACTATGAAGACGTCTAACAACTATTAGTCTCAGTCTTGTCCCCTTTCCGGTGGTGTCTGTGAATTTAATTTCTTTCTGAGCTTGTATCTTTGAAAGCTTCATTCCCTCCAGCATTCTGCTTCCTTATTTCTGTTTCTCAGTTTTTTTCCAGTCTTACTCATGATACATGAGGGCAGATATGGTTTCAGATCTTCCTTTCTCTTCCTGTAAGAAAATCCTACTGCTGCTTTCATTGCAGAGAACATGAATTGAACAGACAGTGTAGGAACCTTTTCCTATACTTCATATATCCACAGAAAGGAGGAGAAAAAGTCTGAAGCAGTTCAGCATAAAGCTGGATGTAGCTTACAAGATCAAATATATATGGCTGGCCATGACAAAGGTAGCAGAGGCAGCTAAATGTCTTTTGACTGTCATTTTATGGGTGACTGAAGACGTATGAGGGGCAGATGTTTTCCATTTTGCCTAGAGCTACACAAATCTGTGAGCTGGCAGTGAACTCGTACATGAAAGAATAAACAGTGATCAGCTCATATAAGGTATCAGCTTTAAGTATCTGGTATTTTTAAGCACTCTGCCAGTATTAGCTCTTAGTTCTTACTACAGGCCTATGAAACAGAGGATTACCATTTACCTCTGTGTTCAGGTAGACAGAAGAAACCCAGACTCAGGGGTGAGGCACCTCCATAGATGCCTTTGAGTCTCCGGTCTAAGTGACTTGCCCAGGGCCATGCTGAGAAGCAGTACCGAAGGGTGGGCTTAGCACTCAGTAGCTGCCTGGGCTGTGCCCACTATCAAGCCCCTAGAGGACAAGCTCTTTGAGAACTGAAGTTTTCAGTGTCACCCGTACTCTCTGACCTTTCTGTCAGTGGAAGTTCAGCATTAAAAAGCTGGTTTGAATTACAGACATGCAGCACCTTCCAATAGTTATGCGAGCAGTCTGGGGAATGCAGTTTATATTGAACATCTGAGAAATTCATCTTATTGTTAAGGATATTAAACAACAGCTGCTAAGTTTCAGATTATTTCTTTAAGCTACTTGGATGTCAGTCTCATGCATTCCTAATTGGAAGATTTCAGCAATATGACTATTCTTTCTGAAATTAGATTTGCTTATTACTTATGTCTCTTGACTGTTACCACTGCCTTTCTACTTTCTTTTTGATTCTTTTGTTCTTTTAGTCCTGTGCTTTTCTCTTTTCATATCCTTTCTTTTCTGTATTTCTTTGCTTTTCATTTTTCAGCAACAAATTTGGGAATTTAGCATTCCACATATAAAGTTATTAAAATGCCATTTAGTAAGATAAAAATGGGAGATTAACAAGTGATAACAGAAAAGAAACCCATTTTACTCACTGGTTCAATAAACAGTCAATTTCTGCTAAATTCAAGAACAATCTCTACCAAGGCCATGTATGATTTCTCTACACAACCACTAGTTGTATGATGAAATCAGTAGATTTTAATTTGTATCTTAAAAATTCTTCCAATTTAGCTTTTATGAGGCAGCCATGCAGTCAAATAATAGCCATGCTATTTGTTCAAGCTAAGCAAAAAAAAAAAAAGAGTAGTTTTCCTCAATTAAAAAAAAGAAAAAATCCTTTAGCTCTGAATCTTACTTATGCCCACATCTTTAGATCACTACAACTGATGTCCAGCTTTCCATTTATAGATGATCATTATCATTATCACATTCTCTAACACTGTCACAAATGCTTACCTCACTAGTAAGTCTGGATGCCTCCTAGCAATTACACTGAATAAAATCCAATTGCAGAAGGAATGCTGGTGAGCATGATATAGAGTTACAGCAAATTGAAATGGCATTTCAAAATTTTGCTAGATCCTTTCTGCTGAGGCCAGTCCAATTACTCAGCTTGTTCTCATTACCTCCTTTGATATAAGTATTTGATGGTTTGCTGCTGTGCACATTATTACACAGAGCTGGCAGCAGTTTGCAGTTGCTTTATGAAGAATCATTTCCATGAGGAGGGAAAAAAACAACCCTGTGCAAACCAGAGGTGGACACCATAGGAGTCTGGTCTCAGATCTCACTTTTGCTGTTTATCGTATGGGCATGGAAAAGTAAATTTAAAAAAATCATTGAACTGTCAGGTTTCTGTTTCAAGAAGGACAGTAGGCCATCCTTGCTATTACTGCTCCACTCTTGAGTCACCAATAACAGCAGTGAGACTTGGGATCAACCTAGACAACTATTTCCAATAATAGTTTTACCTGTTTATGGAGCAGGCTATTTTTTTAATAGCAAGACATTGGAGATGGTGCAGCTTGCAAACTGTATGTGGGCCAGAACTAGTGAAGAAAGCAGGAACAGCTTTTAACTACACTAGAAACCTGCAACATCAGCTGTACACGGTGCAGAAATCTTTGGAACAACAGTGCAATGTGCCTGCAGCTTCATCCGTCCCTGTACTGTAGAACAGAATGATTCTCTGGGGCCACTTGACTTCTGTGTCTCTGGTACTAACATAATGTTTCTTCTCTTTGCTTTCTACTCACCTCCTTCCCAGCATTCCTTAGCACAGCATCCTAACACCCTCCAAAGGATACTCATAGCTTTACTCAGTCATTCTCAGTTGCCTTCATGCTCCAGAATCGGCTGCAGGATGTGGTAGGAAAGGTTGCAGAGCTGCTAACACTTAGGATTCTGTGTGCATACAGAATCAAAGCGGGGCCAAAGACCCCCAAAAAAGCAAGAAAATAAGGGTCTCCTTTCTTTAGGGGAAATCAGTATTCAGAAATTCTGCGATGTGCGAAGAGTTACACAAGATTAGCTTGTTAAAGTACATAGATGTTGTGCAGAAAGGGGAAAATAAAAGGTGGAAGTAATTATGAAATTGCTGTTTCCTTTTTTAGGATTTGATATATTAACATTCAAAGTCTTATCAAAAAATAAACACTTGACCAATTCCTTGGGTACAGGAATAGGGAAACCTATTGACTTCGCGGGCAAGCCCTCCTTGAAAGGACTAGTCAGTTGGCAGTGGGAAACTTGACTGGATTAACAGTGATGACAATCTATGGAAAGACAAAAAGAGGACAAACTCAAGACTAGAAGGAATGTTCCATCCTCTATTACGGGCCAGCAGTGACTGTGCCCCTCCTCCCTCCTCCCTTCTGAACCTGTTAATCTGAACCTGTGCACCAGTTTTGTCTTGGGGGGTGCTGGGAAGCTCTTGTTCTCTCAAACCTCATTTCCCTGCAGTCCAAAGTTATTTGTTAGATAGCATTGCCTCTGATCGTTGCCTATGGTTGAACTCTTTTTTTTTCCCCATCAGAGCCAAAATGGAAGAGAGCTGATGAAAGAGGCTGGCCTTCTGCAAAGTTTCATGGAGGTGCAGGGGTAGATGTAATTTTAAATATTTAAAAGTTTAACAGAGCTATTGGCTAGGAAGTTAGAATGCATAAGCATTCAGAAACTGGTATGTGGCTTGCACCACCTCAGATTTACTTCTTTCTTTGTCAACAAAGCTTGAGAGAGGAAAGAGACTGAAAAAATTCAACTCAACCCTCTGAGCAAGTGGAGAGAATTTGCTCCAACTGTCCAAGGGCAAGAAAGTTTGTGAAGCCACACTGGCAGGACACCAGTGCCTAGCTTACTAAGTTAAAGTTGTAGTCTTTCACTTTAAAGTATGTCTGGCTTTTGTCACCTGCATATGTTTAAATGCACAAAACCACAGTCCACTCAGTATTGCCCACCTCTGAAAAGTATACCATTGTCCAAGGAATTTAATATATGTGAGCAATCGTTATGTGAATACTGAATTTAATGGATTAAATACAAAGCAAAACTTGACAAACTGAGCTTGAAGCACAGGGAAAAATTAGTGGGTGAGAGAGAGAGACATCTGAAGCTATGCTGAAATTCTTTCCAGTTTGCACAGAAAATATCAGAGAGGAACACAGACCCAGGAAAAAAAAAAACAAAACCAACAGTTTCTCTTTCCTTGTGTAAATTCTTTGTCATCCTTCACAGTTTATCATAAAATAAAAATCAAAATAGTCTTTGTGCTAAAATTAGATGGGGAAAGGAAAAAAGAGAAATTCTCATAATGTATTAACATCTGAAGTGCAAGCTCCATGTTCAACATTTAAGGACAATGGCATTTATTCACTTGGTATCTTCAGTGTTTTAAAAGATGTTACTGTCTTCCCTTCCCTTCCTTTCTCTACCCCTTTCTCTGCCAGAGCATACCTGCCCACAAGAGTGTAGCAGAATACCTTTCATTTCCTCACCCACACCTCTCAAAATCAATCGCTTAGCTTTATATTGCGGAAGAGGTGAACTTCAGGCAAGCTGCAAGACTGCGTACTGAAGCAGCCGAGAAGCATCTGGATGCTTCCTTTTGCTAACTCTTCTGTGGAGACAGTAACACTGAATACAAGGTAAAAATGGGCGTATATGTTTGGGAACTTAGGCTATTTTAGGAAGATCCTTTAGACTATATCTTCCAGTGCCCTAATTCCTCAACCTCCGGTTACACATGATTAATAACAGGCTTTGTTCTATTCACAGTCAAGTCCTTAGCAAAATTTTCACTAAATCTAGTGGAAGCAAAATTATGCAAATTCTTCATTTAAGGAACAATTTGTATAAAAGTAATATTTCCTATCATATTTGAGCTGCTCTTTACCACTTACATCTTTCAGTGAATTTATCTTTTAAAGAATGCAGTTTGATGGTATTTGCAAGCTAATTCTTTTGATGGTATATGGACATGGGGTTTTGTGCACGATCACAAAGGAAACACTAAAAGACACGTTACTCTCCTGCCACTCTGTCTCTGCCACTCTTGTTAAGGGAAATTGTCATGGCAGTCTGAGCTCTGAAGTCTTTGGTTAGCTCTGTTTCCATGTTAGTATTGTCAGATGTTGGCTTGACATGTCATTTAATATTTGAGAAAGTAATTATGTACTTTCAGTGTTGGCTTTTTTTCTTTTTCATTGCAGGCTGAATTTGCTCATGTCAAGGTTTTCAGAAAGTGCATTCAGATAGGAGATTCACATTTCTCTATGTTATTTTTATTTCATGTTTTCTTTTTTTCAGCATTGTAAAGTGACTGAACCTATTCTGCCTTAAACATGAACAAAAGCACCCTTTCCATTCCAGCAGTTATGCTGTGCTAAAACTTTTTTCCATGTTCACTTTTGATAATTAAACATAGAATTTTAGGTAGATCTTTCTCCCTCGCAACCCTGGACTATGGATTACATAGCGCAGCGCCATCTCAAGACACGTAAATTACTGCAGAACAAGTTAACAGAGATATGAGAACTAATATATGATAAATTACACTGGGTTTCATTTTAAAGTAAAATAGCTATAATGCTTCTGATAGTCAAGCCACCAGGGATGCTACCCATGACACCGCACTCTGATATGTGCTTAGTTTCTTCAGATATATGCTAATTTCTTCAGATTAGTCTTCCAGCCTTAGGGAAACACAGAAACATAGTTAAAAGGATAAAAAAATACTGCAAATAGGTTTTTTTCCAATGCTGTCTCAAACATTTTTTTGAAACAAATGAAAGAAATTTAAGAAAGTAAGCTTGATACAAGTTCAAGTGGGATATACCTGGAAGTCTACCACAGTAGGAAAAAGTTCTTAAATGGTTGTTGGTTTCAAGCAATGGAGGTATCTCTTTTAGCAAATGTAAAACTGAACATAATAACAAAGTCAAAAGCTGGGCTAAGAACACAAAATGGGGATAGCTCTAAGTTTCATCCTATTTCTGTTCCCCGTTTTGTTCTCTTGCAGTATTCATAATTGTTCCAGTGGGAGTAGAGCAAGGTGAATGCTCTGCTCCTGAGAATTGCACTTGGACAGACCATTAGTCAGAGTGGATGACGGACACCTCATTGTCTTCCGCGTTTCAGCATTTAGGGCATGTGAATACAAATGAATTGAAATTGATTCATATTGTTTTCAGAAACAATGGAAGCACAGCTACAACATGTATAAGCTTCTGTCTGTCCATTAACTAACTCAGTGAGGTAGTTTGTGCATATCAGCTCTCTAAAATTGACCTGGCTGAATTAGTTCTTTTGGCAGAAAAAAAAATCACAGTTGGAATTAAAAACACATTTTTCCTATAACTAGAATATTAGTGTTAAAAATAAGGAAGCGTGGTCACTGAATCAAATATGTAATTTATCCTAGGCAGAATATAAATGAAACATATTAGAACAAATATTGCAGGTACTTTCATTTCTTTGCTGCCTTTATTTCACACAGCCTTGTGCCTATAAATTCTGTATATAACTTCAGACTTCTAAAGGGTTTGGGAAAGAATAATGTGGTAGTGACAATAAGAAAAAATAATTGCAAAAACTTTTACCTTGATGAAAAATGTTTTTCTACTCAAGTTAAAATATTCATTTATATAAGTTAAAAAAAAACCCACAAGATTTTTTTTCTGCTGTGTTTTTCAAATATATTTCAGAACTTTTCTCAAAGATTTTTTGGAATTTTTTGACCGGATAAAGTCTCAGATTTCAAATACACCTGCATACAAATGACATCCATTTACCATAACAATAGCTTTATTAAAATTGCATATGTTAAAAAATAACTGGAATGAGTAAAGATCCTAATCTAATGTGTTCTTATCCTACCATCTTTTATTGAAACTGGATTTCTCGAAAGCTTAACTCACATGAAGACAGTTAACACTGAGCTTTTTCTTCCAAACCATTAGCAAAGAATTCCAGCAGAGGAGAATTCAGATATTCAAATATTACAGACCCTGGCCAGTGAAAGTACTGTAGCTTCTAAAGCTGGGCTTACTCTTTTGAAAATAGTTCCCACAAACAGAAAGTGGGGAAAAAACAGTCCAATGGCTCTGAAATATAGCCAGCTTTATCTGATTGTGAGGTAAGTCTCAGACAAAATTTTGAGTGGAAAAGTACTTTTCACATATTTTTACTTATCATGACCTGGATCAAGATTTTCTGATTTGCTTTATGGTTTTAATTTATTTAGCACTAGTATGTTGCTTTGCATTGATTATTTTGGGGGAATGGAGTAGGTTTGGGTTGTAGTTTTTTTGTAGAATGGAGTGGAAATGAGGATTAAATTGACTGGAAAGGAAGGAGGAAAGCTTTAATTTTACCATGTGTCACATCTACCCACTTGTTTCAAGGATCATTTCTAGCTTGTTTTATGGCTCATTTCCATTTTATCTTGTGAACAGGTATGCGCCACGTTGGTCATAAGGCTGCTATCTGCAGCCTGTGGCAGCAAAGCAGGTGGTGTTTTGCAGTCTTACGTTCCAGCAACTTCTTCTGCATCGTGGCTGAGCTCTCGTTTTCCATGCTGTGCTGTTCATCCTTTTTTTGTCCACTAGTATCGTGTAGTTGGTCCATTGCTCTTGGGACAGATTTTTAATCCTCTCCACTCATTCATCCCATCCTAGTAATTTCACTTCTCTCAGTTTTAACAGTGGGATCAGTAGCCTCCGATTTCATCGTCTTCAGCTCTATCACACCACTCTTTCTTTCTGGATGCAGTTTCCCTGTTGCTTCTCTCTCATCTTTCCAGAATACAGCAGGCAAAATAATTCCACATCTCACATAGTCTTGTAATTCTTACCCACATTATAGAAGCTCTGCAACCACAATCATCTGAACGTGTACTTCTCTCTCTTATCAGTTTCATCAAATGAGTCATACCTCATCTATCCTTTTATCTTCTTGTTATTCCTCTTCCTACCCTTAAACTTGCTCCCATACTGCCCTTTTACTTAGATCTCTTCCAGCCATAGATAAAAGTGTTCATTTGAAACTATTTTTTTCAAAACCCACTTCTAATGGACTGCATTTCATCTTTTCACTAATCTCCATCAACGCAATGTGTCAGTCGTATTTTTTTTATTTTTTTTTAAAGACGTTTAATTCATCCTCATCTCCTTGGAAACAAAAGTACACTATGTACTGAAGTTGCTACTGTAAATGTTTCTGAAGGGTATAAGCATGCCCTTTTTCTCAGACTGCCTGTATAGTCTTAATCATAGCTAATTGACTTAACAGTAATACGGATATCCAAGTGTGTTTCCTTCCGTGAGAATTCTGCCATAGTCCATCATTAATTAATGCAGTGTTACAGTGTTATCTGATCATAGCTGTCATTGCCTGGACTGTACCTCATATCACCTACCCTTGGTTAGTATAGTACAGTAATCCATATGTGTCATGTGTGACAGGAAGAAAATGTGGGTTTTTTCATATTCAGACTGTTTTGGAGGTCCCTTTGCCAAAATATGATCTTCAAAAAAATTCACAGACTTTTCTGTCTTTTATTCCACAGCAAGATTTATCTGCCAGTCCAAATTCCTGTGGATTTTCGTGCCTTCAATCTCTCTTCCTGTTTGAACCTCAGGCAACTAACATCCTTTGCAGGAGTCTACAGCTGCATCCATCTCAACCAAGGGCCATTGTCACTAGCTGTAGTGTCAGAAGTTCAATAACCAAGCTAGAGAAAGTCTTGCAACAAAGAGCTTCTAGGTAACTCAGCAGAGAACAACCACAGCTGTAATTACAGTTACAGAAGGATCACAAATGGGTAAGGTAGCCTCCCACAGCCATTGGCATAAGTTAATTTATAAACAGATCCTATGCTGTTCCTTTTAATTTTTTAATGATCAAATTAATATTCCGTCCATATTGCAAACAATTTTTATTTCTATTTTTGTTGTGATAAAGTTGTGACATAACCTAGAAAATTAGTTTTTTAAACTAAATTGCCTCCTCCATTTCTATTAACTGAATGTGTGAACTGTCTAACTGCAGAAAATTCTATCCTACTTCACTTAAGTTAAAGGCACATTTTTAAATCTAAAGTATGTTTAACCACAACTGTCTTTTGACTGCATTATGGTTAACTGAAGATTCAGATTACACCCCAATACTTTTCTCAATATTTAGTCCTAATGAATATATTACTGTGATGCTCAAAGAATGGTTAATTTAACTGTGAACCTTTGCCTTGTAAACTACATTGCCATAGTTTCACTGGATTGTATGGAAGCATGATTAGCATACATTAAGATAAATTTTTGTTGCTCTAGCTTTCTACTCAGCATTGGGTAGATATAATTAGTTGAAACACTTCCTTTTTTCTCAGCTCAAAGGTGACGAGAAAGGGTATTATTTTTTCAGAAAGAAAGAAAATTTCAAGCAGATCAGGGAGCAGGGGGCTTTCTTTTTTTCAGCTGAGAGGGGAGTCTCTGTCCTGGTTTAACCCCAGCCAGCAACGAAGCCCCACGCAACTGGTCACTCACTTCCCCCCGAACCAGTGGGATGGGGGAGAGAATCGGGAGGAAAAGGTAAAGCTCGTGGGCTGAGATAAGAACAGTTTAATAGAACAGAAAGAAAGAAAGAAACTAACATTGACACTAATAACAACAATGAAGTGACAATAATAATAATAGGATTGGAATACACAAAACAAGTGACGCACAATGCAATTGCTCACCACTCACCGACTAATGCCTGAGCCGTGCTCCTCCTCCAGTCAACCCCCGGTTTATATACTGGGCATAACGTCCCATGGTATGGAATACCCCTTTGGCCAGTTGGGGTCAGCTGTCCCAGCTGTCTCCCCTCCCACCATTTTTGTGCCCCTCCAGCCTTCTTGCTGGCTGGGCAGGGGAAGCTGAATAGTCCTTGACTTAGTCTGAGCACGACTTAGCAACACCTGAAACCATCAGGGTGTTACCAACATTCTTCTCATCCTAAACCCAAAACACAGCGCTGTACCAGCTACTAGGAAGACAATTAACTCTATCCCAGCCAGAACCAGGACAGTGTCCTGAAGAATTCAGTTTCCTCTGAAATGAAAACTCCATCCCACCACTCATTTTAAATTCTGACTGGACAGAGTAGTCAAAAATACACAGTGGGAGAACAATTGCTGACACTGTAACAGATCTTAAAAATAGTGTGGAATAAATTTGGGATACAAGAAAGAAAAAAACAAAAAACATCCACACACAGTCTGAGCTTGACTGCATCTAACCTCTATCCCCTGTCCTAAGCCAACTAGCATCTCTTTTGAGATAAAAGGACAGGAACATTGGCAGGTCAAATACCAGAAGCCTGGTGTTGATCTGCAGGCAGCAACCAGAGGAGGGAACTGGCCTGACATTTTTCCCTCCTCCTCTGAATCCCCAGACAGACCTTCTGGGAGCCAGTCTGTGGCCTGGGGCTGTGAGGAGCAAGAACAAGCTGTTCTCCTCCTGAGAGTGGAAAAGGTGAACTGCTCAGCTCATTACAGGGGGGAATAGCAAAATCTTGCTCTTTCCATCCACTTTGACGAATTCTTTTATATACCAACATTTGGATTGTAAAAACAAGTCTTCTAATTTGTACCTGAGCTCTGCACTGTGAATTATGTGCAATGCTTTTTAGAGTGTGATGGCGTTCTTGACATTCACTTTATGCAATTGAGAAGAAAAGTCCTGCTGACCCATTGAAGGAAACTACATGGACTGACAGATTTGGCAGGGATAAGGGACCAAGAGGCTCAGCAGATGTCATAAGGACAGAGATGTATATTCTCTCAAAATCCATTTCTACATAAATAGGATCTAACAGATGCAAGAAGCAGACTAATATACAGCTCTGCTCTGCAAAGTGACTGTCTGTGCCAGTGCACTAAAACCAGTCCTGCTGTGCGCTGTGAATCATGTCAGTTCATGTTGGTGAAAAGTTTTATACTGTATAGCCTTGGCAAAACCAACACAATTAAGTCTGAATGAGCTGCAGTACCATTCCCTATCCTATATCAATAAAGGTGTTTAATCTATTTAATCATGTCAGTGCCAAATACACTAAAGTAATTGCATCATGGACCTAACAAAAGGGCATCATTTCACTTGCAACATTTTTATGACAAGTGATAATGTGCAACATGGAAAGAAGCCAAGGGTTTCTAATAGCCAAGACCGGGTTTACTGAGCTGCATTTATAGGGGGGAAATCTGCAGTTGTAAACATTATTATTTTATGTGACAAAAGAAATGCATACTTCTAAATTTACTTGGCCACACTGGGGATTTCATTGTGTTGACCACATAAGTAGGAAGTAAAGTTAGTGCAGAGGGAATAAGAGCCTCCTAATGAGCAGAATTCAAAAGTTAAATACAACAGCTTTCAGTGTATCCAAACCAGGTTTGAACTAAGTCCCTCGGAGATCCTGAAGACAAGCCTTTGTTCCCCACGGGGCTGGTCGCCAGAATGTATTCATGACAGAGGAAAGCACTGCCCTGCTATGTAATAGCACAGGGCATTGTCTCCTCTGTTCCTAACTGAGGGTGACAAGGAACAGGATGGGGGGCACCCCAGAGCCTTAAGCACTCACTAGACCCCAGAAACCTGCTGCATTGGCAGACCACTGACTTCCTCAGTAATGCAGGCAGTGCGCCTATCTGAAATTGTGCTGCCTCAGCGCCAGCGGCTGCTTCTGCATAAGTACTTGCAAGAACTGCATCCATAAAGCTGGGGGATAAATATAGAAACTGCTTTTAAACTTGAAACTCAACAGCTGAGCAGCTGATACCATTATTCAGTGGGAACAGAACCCCCAGGACTGATTTGCTTAAGTGTTTGCCAGGACATGTAACGCCGCATGCAAAAAAGTCATCTATTGACTTTGCTTATTCTGGCCAGAAGTAGTTGCCACTACAGTGAAATAGATTGTTCTATAACTGGTGTGAAAGCTGTCAAAGCTCTAAATGAGATGCAAAATTAATGATCTGACCACTTCAAGGTCCAGCAGAGGTGTTTCTGTATTCCAGAGAGCCTTCTAAATCGTCAGATTTGACACCAGGAAAATGAAACGCATGAAGAGTTGGTAACTCTTTCCAATTTATCCCAAGTCCTTCACTGCCATTTTAAGGTAAAAAATTGCCTGAAATCAGTGGTTCATGTTTGTATCATTTCAGGTATGTTTGATTTGGCAGGATGCAAGATACATGTCTGCTAAAAATACATAGTCTACTCAGCAGTGGTCAAATGGTTCATTAGAATACACGACTACCAAATTGTTTCTTTGGTGTTCTAGTGTGTTCTGTTGAATTTGCTATTAAGAATTTTTACAGGGTCCAGTACCAATGACATTCTCCATTAGTGCACAGAGACTCAGCAATTTTTTAAGACCTGGCAAGAAAAATTAATCTTTGAACTTCTGTTGCAACTGCCCTTTGCCGTCGGTGGTGGAAATAAATAATCAGCTACTTCTCAGAGTATTCACCATCTCTATCTTAAGCAGCTATGGAATTCATATGCCTAAAGGAAGTGTTTCAGCTCAGCTAACATCATGGCATGATCACTTATTATACATACAGCATTAGCAGGCTTTTTCCGTACTGCATGTGTTGTACTTCACTTTACAATACTTATTATGATTATTACATTTTTATTGTATGCCTTTGCTGCTATGGTAATGCTGTCAGGTGGATGTCAGAATCCCATTTTGATTACTTGTATTTTACCTGTCAAGGGCATCTGATGCTTTGGGAGGGCATTCTTTTTATGAAGGTATGATCAATTTACATAAATGAATACCTACTTCTACTGTACATGATGTTAGGTAAAGAATAGCACAGAGAGAGAGAAACAAGCATAACTTATGTTAAGAGCAGAATAGTTACTATGATACAGTACCTGTCTGCTCCTGTTGGCACTTGGACAATTAAGAAGGAATGATTTTCACCATAGGCAATAGTAACTTTGTCCTTGATAAATGTAATCTCCAGAGGCTGGGGATAAGGTTAACCCAACTCTACATGTAACATCCAGGAGAACAGAAGTAACCTTGAGGAAGGCCCTAAGCTTAATTTTTTTTTTTTTTTTAACTTGACTGAAAATGAGGTTGTACCCCAAAGGACACAAAATATGCTATAGGACACAATTAAAGAGGAAACGTGCTGAGAATCACACACAGAGAATTTTAGTGTCAAATTCTTGAACGCAATACTCAGCCTTCTAGGAAAAGGAGAATTAAATGTATGAATACTTGCAAGAAATTGTTCTTAAGTTCTTCTCTGAAGATCCTTTAATTAGCTAGCCTATTTGTTGAACTTTCAGACTTGTAGTACCTTGGCTAATGGAGCTTTAAGCTCGCTTTTCTTCTGATCATATAGCTTTTGCTAAAATGTTTGAATTTTTATATGCTGATTGGGGAAGGAGGAGAGGATAAATGGAAAATAAAAATACAAATGTAAAGACAGAAGATTGTAAGAAGACACTTCGGTGGCACTGCCACTGTTTTCTGTAGTCATCTGTATTACAGAGTTTATTGTGTAGGTCAGGAGTCCGTTAAACACCTGTGTAACTAGTAGCTTTGAAAGCTGATAATGATTATATTGCATTTAGAGAGAATAAAATGCTTTGTAGACCTCACAGAAAACTTTTTATTATTTTTGTATTAAATCTGTAGACTGTTGATCCATTTGGAACCTATTACTATGAATTTTCATAGAATAAAACTACAACTATAAATTGCATACTGGACTCTAAGAGCTCTATTAGATAAAGCAATATTGCTGTCATGAAAAAAGATAGATACTAGTGGAGGTGTAGGCAGGAACTGATTTAAAAACTGTAGTATCCAGACATGCTGATGGGTTGTGCAAGTAACTAAAGAAAAGCTACAAAAGAAAGCCACACACCCACATACAAAATTTGGATTCCAGGACTGCCAAGGAGATGAAATTCTATGAGGCAGTAGCTGTCTACTAAAAACCCAGCTTCTAGTCATGGAAAATCTTAAAGATCAAAGCATTTCAAATGAAGTTAATTTACCAGTCTAGCATACTGGACACAAGGCTTGTGTAAGCAACAGAATTTTTTGCTTCACTGGGAGTTTCAAAAAAATTACTGTAGGTAAATAAGAAACTAATATTTTCAGATACGGTGAAAGCTCATGCAAGCTTTATTTGAATAAAGCAGGATGGGTTTTGACCTTTATTTTTATTTCGAGCCACAAAACAAACCATCAAAATAGTTTTGGAAGTGAAAGCTGTATCCAAAAAAAGTTTTAGGATTGGGTATTTAGCAGCTTAAATGCATGTAAAGGGAGATGTGTTTAAGATCCGTGAAGACCCATCTACTACCACAGGAAAGCACTTTTACAATGAGCCAAAACATGTAAACAAAAAACTGAGCTGGCAAAAACACCTACTTGTTTCCAAAGGATTGTGCTGGAACCCCAAAACTGTCCTTTGCTGTCGTTCACAAACTTTATGCAAATATGATAGAATGTTTAAATAAAAATTCAAAAGAACCTTGCAGTGGAAACACTCCTCTGAAATCTTACACCACCACCCACTGTACGGGGACAGTAAGAAGGAAAGAAAACTGAAACTGAAAAATGTAATGGAGGGAGGGTGGTGAAACAAACCCAGAGAAGAAGAAAATTACGTAGTCTCCCATTTCTACCATGAGATCTGAGAGCTCTAATCCCACGGAAAAAAAGAAACAGAAATGCAGAGCTCATTGTGCTACAAAAGGAGCAGCTGGTCGGGAGCCAGATTTGGAATAAAGTCACAGAAGTCGTTAGGCAGACTCACAAACAGCTGGGATGCCAGGGCAGCTAAAAGAAATCTTCTATGCGAAGTATGATGATAATAACTGATTTTGGTTTTATCTTTTTGCAGTGTTTTTCTATTACTGCAAATCTATGTTTTTAAACACCGTTTTCATGTAAATCTATCTTAGACTTGAACTCTTGATGATCTAGTTCAACAAAGCCATTTATATAAGAAGGAGATTCCTAACAGAGATTATTGGAACAGCAATAATTTTTTCCAGAGTTTGTGAAGAGTGACAGGGTAAATCTCTGCTCAAGCTGCAGAAGCAGATTTGAGAGCTGCTAGGTCAGAAGCTCAGGAAGAAGCGGGCTCTCAGTAGCCAGAAAAACTCTCTGACACTATGACGAGGCAGAGACGGACACTCCAGAAGTCTGAAGGTCCTTACAGATTTCATAGTAAAGATGAATGGCCATGCCTACAGCTGATGCAAATATTGCTTTAATAAAATGAGCCAAGACACTCCATCACTGGAGGCTCTGTGCCAACTTCCTCAGTTCAAAATTTCTAATTCAAAATACTACTTTTCTTGGCATAAGCACAAAAATGTGCAGAACAAGAAGAAAAATTCCTAAATATTTTTTTCAAAAGTTGTACCAGTACCCCTCAAATTAGATTACAAAAATTTATCTAGGAAAAATATATATGACTCCAGAAATCCCCAAAGGACTGTTCATTTCTGAGAGATTCAAGATGAGAGCCTGGCTCAAAACTAGAAACCAGTTGGAACAATTGTTTTTTGAATGTTCATATTCCCTTATGCAGAGTTTGCCTTCTAAGAAACAAGTACTCTTAGACTGACAACCAGAGTCCCTTGCACCGAGTTAGGGATGGGCACTCACCATTATTTCAGGGGATTTATGTAACTGTTTTTTCCTTCTGTCCATCGAAAGACCACCTACTTAGACAAACATATGCAAATAGTCCCATGAATTGTTCATAGATCTCATTGTCTGATGTGGGCCTTTAGTTGCCAACAAGGTCACCCAGGTTTCTTGACTATTCTTGGTTAATTTGTTATCCTCAGTATGGTCTCTCTTACTAACAAACCTATTAATCTAACTGTCCTTTTGAGATAATGCAATACCTTCGTACCCAGTCCCCTTATCAGCTAAATGAATTTGTTGCACTGAAGCAACCACATAGATCTTACACTGTAACGTGAGATAAGACATAAAAATGCAGCCCTGATGATCTATGTATGAACTAATTTTTGATAACATAAAACACGATTTTGAGAAAATTTGGATGCTATGACTGCGTCGGTGCAGTAGGTCTGCAGAGCAAAGTAGCTACTGCTGACAATCTGACATCCACGCTGTAACTGTAACTCTGGAGTGAATGCATATTAATGGTCAGAGTGCATCCTTTCAGTCTCTTTTCATCAGGAAGTAATCTATCTTGATACACTCCAAAATCATTCCACAGTGTGAACCAAAAATTGATAAATGGGGATGATCAGGAGACTCCCTTCTCTTCTCTCTCCCATCTGCACACTAATGTAGATGCATCTTGACTTGCAGTTACCTTGCAGGGTTCTCTCGATTCTTTACTTAAAATTACAAAATCTTCATTTCAGTGTCACAGGAAGAACAAAAGTTCTGTTCAGCCTCACAGATGGGAAGGAAATCACCATCAGTGTTTTGGAGCAATGGCTAGGGGTGTTAGATTGATGGTGGAGGCAGAGAAATTGCGGAGGGTGCAAAGACAAGAGACCACACAAGCGCAGTAAATGTCTGTGTACTCGTAAGCTAGCTGGCAAGAGATGACAAGGAGAGAACTTTATATTTGAAAATAAGGGGTTCAGAGAGTGACATTGACATTTGTTAGCTGCAAAACTAACACACCGACTACCTGCAATCTCATCACCACACAGGGTAATAGATCTCTGTGAAGCTGAGGTGTAATACTTTTTAATGACCTCATGAAGCCAAGATTCACCTATTTGTAGTTACAATACACAGTGCAAGACCTTTTCTTACACTGAAGGGGTTATTCTCTCTCCTAGTGGACTCATGATTATTTGATAGACTGGTTTATTTGACATGAGTGGTTTTCAATTAAAAGAAACAAGCACACTGACTGGCATTAATGGTGCTTACGTTCTTCAGCTAATAATCCTCACATCCCACAGCAGCATTTCTAATTATTTTGCTCGACCTTGATATCAGAATAAGCATCCTACAGCTGCTCAGGTCATCATCTTCATTCTTAGCCATGATTGCAGCTTTCCCCACCTTTTACTTAATAGGAATTTTGCCATATTACAAGGTATATTAAATGCTGGCTTCAGCAGTTCAAAGAGCTCATCAGCAAGCTGTTTTAATATTTTTCACCAGTGACTTTCCCAAAGACAAGCAGGGCTGATAATATCCAGAATAGACTGGATATATGAAGTCTGGAATAGGAAGTGGAAAAGGACAAAGTGACCAGGTTAGCCCCAAAAACTTTAGGTGGAGACGGACAAGAGAAGGCCAACATCTGCTTTTACACAATCTTCTCTTCTCTTTTCAACCACACTGGAAAACTGAGGTCAATGCGTTTTTTAAATACTTTGGCAAATTTTTTTGTGCAAGATGCAATATTTATCTGCACCTTATAGAAATATCCCTTGTGGTCCACTGTTAGTATCTGAATTAAAACAAGAAGGAAAAATCCTAAGTCTTCTTCAGCTATCTAAGTGGAAACATTTTCTAATGGACTATGCCTAATAAGAATTTAATTTCTGAAACTTTTAACATAAAATCTTCAGCTGTTTTAGTGACAGGCTTCTTTATAGGGACAGAGGTTTTAAAGCTTAAAAAAAAACCCCAAACCAAACCAAACCAAACCAAAAACTAAAAAACCCAGCCACAAAAGCAAAGGAACTTTGCCTTCTAGCAAAAATGAAAAATGTCAGTCGGAAAAATGTCAGTACATGTGGCTTTATTTCAGAGGAAGCAAGTGTTTCTGAGTGCCTTGTGGAGGCACTTCAAAGTCATTTTCTAAATATGCAAAGTAGATACATCTAAATTGTTAGCAGTGTGTAAGACAGTGTAAGACACATTGCTGCAACAGCATGGATACTTGATACTATGGAATTCACACATTGCAGTTACAAGTGTAGGAAGAAAGTGGAGCTTTGAAATCTTGAGGGCTAAGGCCCTTTATACTGACTTGTCATTTTAAAAAACTTTGTTTTGAAAAGGACATTCAATAAAAACTGATAAAGAGTGAGAAGGCTTCTATAACCAGACAGTGTGCACAGTAAAGCTAAATCTCAACCATTCTCTTGAAATGTGTGTACCTTTTTTGTCATGTTTTTTCCCTCTTACACTGACAACCATCCACAGTGACTCAATGTTGCTTTACCTCAAAGTACAGATTCTGAAAATTTGTGAGGAACACTTAACACAGAGGCTCAATTTTTTCAGCTGCTTGAAAGTCTACATTGCTGTTTCTTATAATCCATCCTCTTTAAGACTTTAAAGATCCATATTTTAAGGCATTTTTTTCTTTTGCAGAAGAATTCACACCCTGGAGTTCCTTTTTCATGCAACTGATTAAAGCCGAGCACTCAGCCTGGAACAGCAGATGAACAGAAGATGATGTTAAACATGTAGCTCGTTTGCCTACCATTTTGTTACAGCTCTGGGGCCTAAAGAGACAGAGCTGTCACAAAAGTACCTGTGCAGGACCGTTATGCAAAGATGAATTTTATTTGATCCTAAACAGACTTTAAAGGCAGTGAAATGCATGCCGCTGATCGGTACCCTGGGAATCTCTCCAGTAAAAACAGGCTGCCTATTTATTAGGTGCTGATTATGTGTCACACACATAGTCACCCAACCTTGAATTATATTAAATAACCTAAATACAGAGTTAAGTATGGTTCATCTGAATTAACCCAGGAAGATAATGATATAAAAGCTTGGATCAGATATAGACACGCTTTTTAGAGGTACGGAGCACATGCTGTAAGAATATATAAGTAACATCCTCAAAGAACTACTTCTCTGGCAAATACAACTTTTCAAAGAGAAAAATTATTTTTTCTATATTCTGGTCAGATTAACTGGTTTTGTCTTACGCCTTTTATTAATATAGAATTTCACACATTTTTACAACTAATTTTTAAAGGCCCCAAGCTGAAATCAAGGTGGCAATAGTTCTTCCTTCTTTAAAGAACCAAGGACCACTGCCTTCCCCTCTCCTCTCTCTCCCAAGGCGGGCAGGTGTCCAGCATCACAAATTCACTTTCATTTGGAAATTTCCTCAATGAAATCCTTCAAGAGCTTCAAAGGTTTTTTTCCCTGCAAAACAAAACAAAGTGTTTGCCAGTCTATGTTAAGAACTGATGTTTCCAGCCCTTGTTTAAAGATGAAACTGATTTTGTAGCGTCCCGCAATTGTCGCTTCAACCCACTGCTTGCAGCACTCCTAAACCCAAGTCTGATTCCAGAGCAGCTTGTGCAAGTTCCTGCTTGGGACATGATAATCGTACTTTTCAGAAGGCATTAGACATCTTTAATGATTCCTATTGCATTTCCAATGAAATCACTGCCTTTTCGTCTCTTACATTGGAGTGTCCTGGTTCTCCACTATCTGGTATTAATGGCTAAAGTCTGTCCACTTGGCTTTATAAAAAGACAGGTAAAGTCTGAGCACTTAGCTGTTCTGTATCATTTGAACAGCACTTTGCTGCCTTATCCTTACAGCCAAAACATTACAATGTCTCTCTTAATGTGCTAACAGTAAAACTTTTTCCACTAACAGAATGTGTCAGACGCCACTGTTTGATAACATACCAACAGATACCAGTTCCTAGTGGTGGCAGGGAGTGG
The DNA here is from genome assembly GCA_034782735.1 of Sagittarius serpentarius. Lineage (NCBI taxonomy): Eukaryota > Metazoa > Chordata > Aves > Accipitriformes > Sagittariidae > Sagittarius > Sagittarius serpentarius. The sequence goes on along the minus strand of JAVKLA010000053.1, from coordinate 6,702,600 downwards.
TAGGATATGCTCAGTGCTAGGCACGCATGAGCGTATCTTCTGTCAATGTTAATAGATGTCATGTGGCAAACTGCCTGAACAGCACAATTAATTTTTTCCCATGAGAACAGATTAAGTCATGCTTAAGAAGGCTTGGTACTGCAGCCACTTGAAACAGCTTCAGCCGCTTTTCTATTCAAGGTTGTTTTGGGGAGCTCAGCACGTCAGAGATACCTCGTGCCTCTCCAGCTCACATTCGTAATAGTCCATTCTTTTTCCCTTTGCTAATTTTGCTTACATATATAAACAAACTGTAGAAACTGTCAGAACATTACTCCTACAAGACGTCTAGCACAGAAAGGGTAATTCAGAATGGATAGAAATTAAGGTCTAGTAAATGTTGCTTTAATTCAGTAGTGATTTGAACAAGTACAAACACCTTCTAGTGAGGAACTTTCATAAGACACTGCCCCAAAATGTGATTTAAATGCAAACTTCCACTGAGGAGTCTCTTGATTTTGGACCTCAGCCGGACTCACTGCCACTGGCGCTGTGCTGCTGTAAAGCAGTTTTTGTTAATTTGCTGCTGTTTCTTCAGCAATTTTGCAATCTTGGACTACCACTAATTTATCTTAGGCGTAGATTATCTAATGTTACATACCACAGTAATTGTTCCTATTGACATACATGCTAACATAGTTTAAGAACCTACTGGCTACGTACATACAATGCAGTATTTTGACTTTGGGGGTTTTGTTGTTGTTCTTTGATTGCTTAATAGTGCCTAGGGAACAAAAATAATCTTCCACTCAAGTAGTTCACAACACTGAGGCTTAGACTAGCATCAGAGCTCCCCTCTAGGTACTTACATTGAGCTCACCAGTTTCACTAGCAGTAGGTGGCATGGTGGGAGGGCAGAACACCAGGAAAGATAACATCATTATGCAAGGAGCTAGTCTTGCCAGAGCTGAGTGACATTTTTCAAAAAATTTATGTGCTGAAAACTTCATTTCAAATTGATCAAGATAATATGTGAATTTAGCAAATACTTATTGAAGCAGGCAAAAGGGACAGAAAAAAAGAGAGGACGATAGAAGTTTCAGAAGCAGTTGCAATTCTTATGTTGAACTCTTCTCAACTTTGTCGTGGTTTAACCCCAGCCAGCAACTTGGCACCAGGCAGCCGCTCACTCACTTCCCCCCCACCCAGTGGGATGGGGGAGAGAATCAGAAAAAAAAGTAAAGCTCGTGGGTTGAGATA
>JAVKLA010000053.1:6676103-6701261 GCA_034782735.1 Sagittarius serpentarius | reverse complement strand
CTGTCCCGGCTGTCTCCCCTCCCACCTTCCCTGTGCCCCTCCAGCCTTCTTGCTGGCTGGGCATGAGAAGCTGAAAACTCCTTGACTTAGTCTAAACATTACTTGGCAACAACTGAAAACATCAGGGTGTTATCAACATTCTTTTCCCACTAAACCCAAAACACAGCACTGTACCAGCTACTAAGAAGACTATTAACTCTATCCCAGCCAAAACCAGGACAAACTTCTTCATTTTTAAAAAATGGGCCTTTTAATTTTTGCCAAAGTTTTAAAAATTAAGAACCCGCAAAGAGATGTGATCCTTAGACAAAACAACTAATTGACCTTTCTTTCTACCACTTACAGTATGAGATAGATCCAAGAGCTGTTATGTCTTCACTCCCAAGACGACCCTTAATGCCATTTTATGGTTTAGATACTTTAGCCCTGAATTTAGCTCTTTACCTAAGGACCTGAAGAAAATAGGTTTTGAGAGCACAGGGCTAAGATGACAGAGGGACATCAGCATTTTAATACCCAACTTTCCGGCGTTCCCCTGTGAGGAGGGGTACACTCCCTCTAACACTCGGCAGCCTATCTTTTGTGCCGTATGTTTGGTTATGGACAACTGGGCTCATATTCACTCTGCAAATATGAAAAAAGCTGGAAGAATGGAAGAACAGGTCTCTGGTTTCCTGAATCCTTAGATTGTGGTTAACATACATTTTTAGTGAGAAGACTTAGACCTTCCCCCAAATTCTAATACTCCCTTTCCTCTTTGCAGGTTATCTGTACATGAGACCCAGCTGCGGGAGCAGCTGGTGGGGAGAAGACACCCTTTGAGAGTCCACTGAAGCTTGTGCGCAAACTGCTCTGCTTGAACAAATGCCAGATACTCTTCAACGTCTGGCCTATTTTTGCTGCTACAGAGGTTTCCACTGTTCATGCAGAGGACAGGAAACATCCTCAAAGGCATCTGAGACCTCACCTGTGCAATTCCTGCCGTGTTACTTCTTCGTGCCTCACTGAGCCCTTGTGCAAATGATTGACAGGTTAAGCCTATCTCTAAAAGAGGGGCAAAGTAAGACCGAAGTAGAGAGTGTAGGGAATGGGTAAGATAGCTGTGGACTTTTTCATGGGAAACAGCAATAGAGAACTTGGTCTATCTCAGATTGTTCATCAAAGTTACCATGATTATTATCATCTATGCTGTTTTCACAAATGAAACCACAGGCTAGGCCTGTATTGCTGAAAAGCATTATTGGCCATTGGTATTTTAATTGCTGTTTTCTCACTTCGCACTCATGACGATTGTTTAAGACTGCAGACATCTGATGGCAAGAAGAGAAAATATGGAGGTTTGAAATACAATATTTATGCAGTCACATTAGGTTCTCACACTGTGTTACCTTTTTTTTTTCTGGAAACAGCTTATGGCTTTGTGAAATGAGCTTAAAAGAACAGAAACAGCCACGGAAATATTTTAATTTCAGAGTCGTGCTGCCCTTCCAAGGACTTGTACAGATCCATCAGCTAGTGTTCCTCATTCAGACTGACTTTGTTCAAATTAAAGGACAAAATTTCCAAGACTGGCTTGTAAAATAATAGTCACGCAGTAATTACAAAACATATGGATTTCTTAATTTGATACTTTCCGTAGCTTCCTCTGGCTCCTGATCTTTGCACTGAGTAAATGTATTTTCAAACAAAATGTTATAACAGTATGTCAGTTCTTTTAATGGGGTTAGCTAATCCTTGAATGTGCCAGCAGATACATTAATGATCTTGAGGAAAACAAACTCATTTGATTCAGAATACCCATTTTTCATATTTTACACGATTTTCAGCCAAGAGATCACTGGCACTGTCTTTAAATCAAAGCAAGCTAACAAGGGGAAAGGAAGGAAGTGATAGAAGACATTTAGCAGTTATCACCCTTTTAACAGTTCTGGTGAATTAAGACCATAAGTTCTGTACACTGCAAAAATATCACACTGATATATGTTGTGCAGTTCCTTATAAAAAAACCCCAACTTATATCAGGCCCAGTTCTTTAAAAGTATAATTATATTTCTTAGATTACATAGCAATACACCTCTGACGTTAGCATCACAGATGGCCAGCACTTCCCTTGTTCTGCAGCTTCAGTGGAAGATGTGCTGAGGAGGAGTGGGTACCATGTCAGGAAGATTTATGCAGAGCATTTAAACATTGCACAGCCCTTCTACTGCAAGCTTCTCTGGCAATGTTTCAGCATTAATCAACAGTATTTATACCAGAACGGAAAATTCAAAAGCAAAATACATTATTAAACATAAAATGTCAAATGGAAAAAAAAATCAAAGAAATTAAGATATTAAAAAATGGAAAAAAATGACAGTGTATGTTGTCAGTTTCATTCCCTTGAAATGATACTATAAACGACTGCTAAATTAGATTAGTCACCTCAGTCCATCATTACGAGAAAACAATATTCCACCTAAAACACAACGTTTTGACTGCTCAGGACAGTATTTTTAAAAAGAAGAGACAAAAACACATAGTTTATTGCTACTATAACATATATATATGTAAAATTATCTTTATACCCTAAAAGCAATATCTACCGTAAAGAGATCTTTCTTCACTTACAGAAGAGCAGGACTGTGCTTAAATCTGTATTAGTCTACAGAATTCAAACCAATATAGCTTTGAAAATACAAGGCTACCATATTTGGCTGCTGAGGTCAGCATAATTTTTGGACACTTTTCTATTCATTTTGCCATGCCAAAGACATGTATCCAGGCAGCCCAAAATTCCCAACGTGGAAGAAATCTTCGCACATTAAAAATCTCAAATATCTTTTCATTCATTCATTCTCATCTCGCATGAGATCTGATGATAAGGAGAAAAAAAGAGTAATTTCAGAGGAAAAAAAAAAGAAGCATAGTAGCTTTAAAAGTACTAGAGGAAAGAGGTTATAACAGCTCTTCAGAGTACTCAAGGGAGAATGCTTTCTGACAGTCCTGGGCTACACTGCTTCACCGGGCTCCTATTTGTGCCAGAATGAGTGACAAAACATCATTTTCCACTTAGAACTTTCCTACAACTGTTCTGATTTCCCATTAGATCATTATTGTGAATAATATTTTTAATCCAGAGATTACTTTCTTAGATATTAAAATCATTTATTTCCCCTACAGGATTGCTTGTTCTTAACCTGCCCAAGTGTGAAGTTATCTTTGACCCTGTCTTCACTTCAGTACATGGTTCTGCACAGTTTTGGACATTTGTGCTTTTAAATAAATCATCCTTAGCCTAGGTTTTTTGTCATGCAAATTGAATGAATTGTGGATATGAACGTAAGTATAGCATTAATTTCAAATATGAGCTCCAAAACCTGTTCACATCCATAGTTTTGTTCCTGACTCAACTCCGTTCAACACCAAATAAGGGAAGTTGGGGACAGAGACACATTCCTTACTCATTTTTTACATTAAACATAATTAATGTTGTGGGGTGGGTCTTTTTAGTAAACAAACATACAGAAGGAGCAGCCATTTAGCTTAGAAGCTGATATTAATTCTGAAGTAACCAGCAAAAGCACAGATGTGCTCTGAGGAGAATATGGATGATTTTACGACACATTACCTGTTCCCCATTGCCCACCTTCGTCCTCTGGAATTTGGTCCGCTTCATAGGGGACTGCAAAACTCATTTGCATCCCAAGTAAAGCACTTAAGACAAAGACTGACACAAATAATTTCATTGCTAAGGAACTCAGTTGAAAGTGGAGAAATGCTGCTCCCATCACAGTAGGAGCTACGGGGCCAAACAACTTCAGTGTCTCATGTCTCAGCTACTGTTTGGGGAAGGCTTGGGGAGATAGATCTCGCGTGGACAGAGATGCCTCCCTTGCTGTCTGGTTTCTGACATCCAAGCTACAGAAAGTGCATGTGATTGACAGACTTGTCTTTTTGTATTTCCTAGTGGTTAGCTCTCAATTCAGACACCAGGCCTGTGGTGGTGACCACGTGCGTTACAAACTGGTGCTTGTTAAAAGCCATACCTAAGCTAGGTCAAAAGTTTTGCAGGCGTGAATTGGATTAGGGCATTATTTAAGCACTTCTGTCTACCATACAGATAATACAAAAAGAAGGATTGCATCACTCTACTTGAAATGCAGCTGCTACATGGTGTCATGGAAATACATATTTAAAACTTCCGATTCATTTTCTTCTTTTAAAATAGTCTCAGTTTCAAGACCTGTGACTAAAAGGATCACCATGAGCCAAGCGTCTCAAATGCAATACTATTCTGGAAACTACGTTTGCAGCTCCTCACAAGTAGAAGCTTGCAGAAGTTCACAATTTCTAAGGGCTTTAAATAGGTTGGGAATATCAGCTGGTTCCATGTGTTCCTCCCACACTAACCTGTAGACTTGTGCGAAGAATTTTTTCCAACCAGAAGAAATCTGCTTTTGGAAGGGCCTGGTAGATTCACCGGATTTTCAAAAAACTGGCTGAATTTCTGTTCCAGTTTGACTGAAATCAGAAACTATTTGGATTTTTTCATGCGCTAAGTAACTATTTCAGTGATGATTTATTCTGTCCCAGCTGTAGTTGTCTTCATCTGAATATACTGAGATTGGAAGGTTGATCTAACAATTTAAAGCCATTCACACTTCAGTCTAGCACGTATAATGCTCCTCTGTTGGTGGGGCCACCAAACAGTTTAGTGATTAACAAAGGTCAACAAAGTGTATTGTTAAAAAATTATAACGGCAAAGATGCTGTGCTGGTTTGAAAGTAATGGGTAACTGCCTCCAGGGGTATGTTCACATGGTATTTTCTCTTTTCTCTCTGCAACACTGACTTAGAAAACAGAGGTTCTTGTGCAATTACAGTTTCAGGAAGTGAAGCTTTTGAGAAAACTCTAGATTTTGCAGCACTGGTTATGCTGATGTAAAGTACTTGACTCCAGTTAGTAGCATTGTTCCACGGTACAAAGTAGAAGGTGGAAACGCAACTTTTCGACTTTATCCAACCACTTTGCTTTCATTATTTAAAATGCTGTCTGCAAAACCCTCTAGTGGAGTTTGCAGAGAGACTGAACACAGTTTTAAGGCGTGACTGGTCACTTGCATTTCTGATACAGAGATGATACTAATATATGGTAGCCTGAAGGGAAGACTGCACTTGTATAATTTTCTACCTATATGAAAATGCTCAGCTTGCAGTAGTCCTCCAGAATGTCTCACTGAAATGCTTCTTTTTAGCCACAATAAATTACATACTTTTACACAGTTTAGAAAGAGTCTTTAGACTGAAAGTTGCTGTGGAAGGTTGCCCCCCCCAAGGGGCAAAGAGATTGGAAAAAGGAATCTGGGGGTGCAGCCTCTGGTTGCCAGCTCAAATGGGTGCAGAGGCTGCTATGTGACTCCTCTGACTGTGCAAGAACTTGAGTAACTTTTCTGCCACAGTCTCTCGAACTCATGCCTCTGCATTTGGTCACAAGCACATTTTGAGTTCACAACCAATCCTGAGGCAGTTTCCTTAAGTTAGCTTGGGATCCTCTCTACCCATCACATGAGTCAAAATTCTTCCTGAGCAGAGCCATCAATTGGGATGCAAAGAATAAAAATATATATTGAAAAATAAAATAAATCTTTTTCATTTTGCCGGTTCAGTCTGCAATAATATAGCTTTTAAACAGTTATCAGAAGCTTAGTTACTTACCGTGTTGATCTTTTGGCATGAGATGAATATAAATTAATTTTAAGTAAAAGGAGAAATTGTTTTAAAGCTCTTCTCACTAAGAGTCGGGCTAGAAAATCTGTATAGTGAATTTTTAATAGAAGTTAGATTGAGGTAACTGGTTTTAGTGACTAAAGTATGAAGGGTGCCTCATGGGGAAACACAGCTCCAACAGTTATGATACACACAGTAATGTCAGGCTGCATATGCTATTTGCTCCATAGTTTCACAACTTTTAAGGCCAGAAAAAAAAAAGTTCATCTAATTTGACATGTAGTTCATAGGTCATTGTATTTCACTGAAACCAGTTTCAATAATTTTATTTAAACTATCATTTTTCAATCCTCCAAAGATTTTAAATGACAGATGAAATGTAAGAGAACACAGTGCTTCATGAACATAGCCTGACTCAGAAGAACACCAGGCCAGGTCAGAGCCCAGCTTATCCGTCACTGACAACCCACTTTTACTTTTGATGAAGCCCTGCTTCTTGAGAGAAAGGTGAAGAACATTTGGGCAACTGCACATCATCCTGCATGATCCAGGCAGGCAACCCACCGCAGCGCAAGACTTCCATGCTGGCACAGGCAGCAGCAATTTGTGCAAGTGTCTTTTGTAAAAGCTTCTAAAGCTTTAGTGGGGTAATGACACTTAAAGACAAAATACAGAAAAGCAAGTTGGGGAAAAGATCCTAGAAGCCGTGCCAACTGCTGATCAGAAATATGACACAAAAGGACACAAAAGAAAGTAATACTACATCTCTTGACATACCCTACTGTCAAGTCTATTTTTGCACACTTTGCTCAACTGGAGAAGAAATAAACTCACTATTTCCATGCATAATATGCATTTGTGACACCTTTCTTCATATTGGTCCAGATTCACCATTGCAACCAAATCATGCTGCAGAGAAACAGAACCTGGTGTTTTTCTGGCAGCTAGTGACAATTTCCTTCTGTGCTGCAGACTGGAGAAGTTTGAGTGTTGCTGTGCAGCGGGTGGTAGCTGCAGTCCTTCAGGGCTGTATTTAAGCTACGAGGGCAGTTCTCACTTGCTTACCATTATGCCACAATCAATGTGGGAGAAGCTTCCTGGTTTCCAGAGTTCAAAGGGATAGGATGTGGGAAGAGAGAGAGGCAAAGATCAGGGTCAGCAAGAAGGACTCCTTGTAGCTGTCACTGTACTCTGCAGAAAGAAACCGCAGGCCTTAGTGTCATTTTTCTGCTGGTTTATTGCATGCTCTAATTTTATTCTTTACTGTTTGCATTGTCATACAAAGACTTTTGCTCAACTTTCAGTGCACTTTTCTCTGTTTTTCTCTGAATATGCATATGTATATATAGTTGGAAATACAGCAGCAGTCTTTCAGCTCTCCTTTCTTTCTCTCAGAAAAAAATTATAGCTATTTACAACTTTCACTTCCTTGTAATGTAGTTTTCTAAAAAAAAAAAAAAAGGAGCTGATATTCATGGAGGAGCACCCCATTAATACTAATTGTTTTTAAATGACTAGTCAGTTTTAAAGCTTATGCAATTATTAGACTGTTACTTCATTCTCTTGGACTAAAGAGGGAAGACATTTTAACCATGCGTAACTAATTCAGCCCAGTAAGTTACTGCTGTATGATTCAATAATTTATGAAACATAAGGAGTGTAAAGAAGTGTTGCGAGGCTGCCCAAAACTTTGGATCTGCATTTTGTGTTATACTGTACAATTTGCAGTCTATCCAACTTCTGATTAGGATAATTTGCTGTCATTCCCTATACCCTTGTACAGAGCTTTTATAGAATGAATATTTAGTTATTCACTTAGAGATATCACTTTCTGTATCCGAATGAGTTTCATGAGTTTGGGGATTTTTTCCTCCTTTTTCTTGAATACGCTGAGGCAAAAATCCGTTGCCTCAGATAAGCAATTTCCTCGTCCACCGTTATACAGCATGGGTCACACCATTGCAATGACTTTAATGTGGCCATTACAGGGCATTTCAGTAGCGGGCATAAAAACATATTTTTCTACAAGTTTCAACAGTGCTGAAAAATGTATCAGTCTCTCCTTGTTAGGAAGCATGAGATATATAAGTGCTAAGAACGGTTGCAAGCCTTTGCAAGATCTTGCCTGGCTCATAGATTTTCATGTCATTCTATCATCAGAGGAACATTTAAGCAACTCTGGCAATACAATACTTGTTTACTTGCATAAGAAAACAGCTAAATAAAATCTAAATAAAATGTGATCTCTTCTAAAAATGCAGTTTAGCTGCCTTAATAGCTGTCAAAAATTCCACTAGAAAAACATGAGCCGTTTCCTATTGCCTTTTGAAGCCCATTCTGCCTGCAGCTGTACTGTTGGTGATGCATGCACAAAATAGGTTGTGTGCCTCATTAGGAGCAACTTTACATCTCAGCTTCAGACACCAATCTTGCCAAATCAGCTGCAGTTTCCTTCTTCTAAGAATGAACTGCGTATGCTGTTTCTCAAGCAATTCTTAGTCGTGTTCTCGTGGCTGAGCAAATACCAAACAATATAATCTGTCTCTTGAAAATTAAGCAAATAAAGCTATGTTTAGGTATCTTCTAAAACAATGAGAACTTTTCTTTCCTAAGCTTTAATAAATACTTCAGTTCATCATTGTACCTCAAAAGCAAGAGTGTCTATCAGGTTCTAGTGACCCCTGTTTGCTTTGGCAGTCCTCATGAAAACCTCATGTGGGAGCATGGCCAAATACATTTCAGCTCCCTTCATAGGTTACAGCCTCAGTTTTGATGCCTAGCAGAAGCTATGAGAGAGCTCATTAGCTCTATGGACAGTGTGCTGTGGACAAGCTTGCTCTGCCTAGACCACCTGCCATAAAAAATAGCTGGAGAAATGTGTAACTTGCTTTTAAAAACACTTCTTATAAGGCAATTTTCATTTACTGCATTCCTGTAGAAACAAGTTCTGTTTCATGCCCACCAGAGAAAGTTTACAGTGACCTAACATCCTAGTCCTTTGGGCTAGGCAGGACACGTACAGCAGTTCGAGTTCCCTAAATACGCCTCAGGGCCCAGAAATATCCAAACACTTTTACTTGGCTTTGAAGCCCTGAGGTAGTATGTACCTCTGGTAGATCCATTTTCGTTTGGCTCCATCTGAAACCTAACAGACTTAAATGGGCCTTCCTTTAGCAAAGTAGAGGGTTCCTGAGGACAAGATTGCAAAAGAGAAAAATAAGACAATCAAATGAAATTCTAGATGATGCTCAACAAGAAGTAACCACCTGATTTGATTTCCTGTGTTTCCCAGTCATCCGCAGCTTCAATGGCTGACAAATTTGGCACCTCCTTTTTTCCTTTAAGGCTCTCTCCATTTCCCTTTGATACTTCCCCCCCATAATTTACATAGAACTTCTCCTTGTTTGTCATGTTGTGACGTTTTTAAGGCTGTTACAATATTTTGCAAGTCATACATCAGAAGAAGCATTTGCTGTTTATACACCTTAGAAATGTTGCAGCCTATTAGCACACTTTCAGTTCCCATCCGGGAGGCCACATGTGACAGCTGAACTGCACAGATGGAGATCTGTCATAGTGCTCTGCTTAAATCACCTCTCCTCCTTTCGACCTGGCTGGGTCACATGCTTTCCCACTAAACTGTGGGGTTTTGACAGCAAAGATGTTGTGAATCACTAGTACAAGGTTGTGGAAAAAAATAGGACAAGCTAGAGCCCAGAGCTCCACTCTGTTGTAGCCTAGAGCTACAACAAATGCATAAGGAAAATAAGAGGGCTTCTCTCTTACAGAAGGGGTTGATGGCTCTAGGGAGACATCAGACTGAGCAGGAAAAGCTGTCTAGGGAAGATGGGGAAGGCACCTCACCTGATAATGTTGACTGCAGCCAGAAACTATAGCCCAAACATTCTCTGGAGCTAAAATTTCAATTAACTACTTGCTCTCCCCAGTCCTGTCTACCTATACAGCTGTGTATCTGATCTGTGCATCTGCTGTTTCTGAACAGAAACAAAGTAGAAATGACACCATGAGACAATCTGCTTTCAATAAGACACTTCTGTTGTCATAACAAAAAGGTCTGTTCCAATGGTGTTTCCAAGTCCATTGCAAAAACAAAGGGTTCAGAACAAATATCTAAAAAAAAAAAAATCTAATTCAATCTTACAATTGTTTGTTTTAAAATCAGGTGAGGTATAAAAAATTAATGCTACCTTTCTCATTTGAAGTTGTGTTTAAATTTAGCTATGTATTGTCTGTTATATAATACCAATACTAGCAAAACTTTGCAAAAAAGAAAAAAAAAGGATCTGTACTTTTGTGCAAGTTTGTGCTAAGAGATTCAGACTTTGTCCTACTTATAAAACCACTTCAGATAAGGGTAGCCTACTTGCATCTTATTACTTTTCCAAAATAGCACAAAGCAAAAAAACAAAATCTTAAAAGAAGCAGGACTGGGTAGGAAAAGGGAATCTCTTTCCTGGAAAATTATTCCAGATGCAGGCAGCAAAAAAATACACAAAAGAAAAACAAAAGCCTTCACTAGAATACCTAGGGAAGCTTACCTGGATTCTAGAATCTCTGCAGGTCCTCCATTTCTCCTCTCACTCCAGCAGTTTATCTGTGCTAGGCCTAGGAAAACAAAACCAAACGATTTCAGATAAAAAGAGAAACTTCAGAAATTATAAGTGCACATGTGAACTCCCTGAAAGCTGACAGTTTGAAATTATTTCGAACTGCATTGAACACCTACTACAAAGAGGATTTATCTCCTCATGCCAGTTTTTCTTCAAGGCAGCCATAGGAATAGCCAAAGTTATCTTCTTCAAACCACTGCATCCTAATTACTGAAAGGACACCTACGAAATACTCACATGTTGCCTATAGTGCTCTAAAGTCTCATTATTTTTTCACAGTGATCTGTTGATTTTTTTCAGTCCCAAGATAGGGTGTGTTGCAGGAAACAGTTTCAGATGGCCGGTGGATGCAACGAGGATCTGGATCGTACAGAACAAGGGGCCTGAGACTCCAGGGGGAATAGGCTATAAGGAGTACATCATCTAAGTCTTTCAGGGCCTTAGGTAGTTCCCAGATCACATCCACTGGCAATTCAAGGAATTTTTCTTCTTCTTTCAAGTGATGGATAAAGGCCAGGCCTAGATGTTTCCCTTCATGAATGTCAAGATCTATGAATTGTTTTGGGTTTGACCAAACCCTGATAAAATTTAACTGACTCTTCTTCATCAAGAAAACAGCCCCTCCTCTTAAAAGTTCAACTACACCCAATAAAAATTTAACTTTCAGTTACAAGAGAGGGGTTTTTAGCGTTTTTGCTATTTTGTCACTTAAGAAAATGAGATTTATCTTAAAGAAAGTGAAGAGCTACTTTTAAAAAAATTAAGAACCTAAATTTAAAGAAAAGAATTTATGATGTAAAATTTCTATATTTTCTGTAATAAATTGCCTAGGAAGTAATAAATTTCCAATCACACATATTTGGCTGAAATCAACAGATAAATTTACAACTCAGTTCTTCTAAATAAACTTAGAAATCTTCGACTTCCGCAAAATGTTTCTACCACAGTTGGCTAAGGGAAAAATTGCAGAGCAGTTTTTTAGAGAGCAAAAAAAGAGGAAAAAATCTCAAGCTCTCATCATGGACGTTTAGATTCTTTGGAGACATTCAACCCCTACATATGGAAAACTTAAAGGTTGATACATTAATTTCCTGCCCATATTTTTCATAATAAATGCAATGCAGCAAAGATGCCATATAGGTTTCCAGGAAAGACCGTTTTTCCCCCCCAAGCACCTGATATCAAGCATTAGACTTGCGTAAGGAGAACGCGTATCTAATAGAAACATCCGTGTTCATTGCCGGGGGTGCTATTAGTCACCACCGGTAAAAACAGGGAGAGAAATTAAGGTCTATATTAACACAGATAAGCTGCAAATCACCTCCAAAAGTCACTAATCCAAACTCTTCAGATCAAACATTAAAGGTGCCCGAAGTGATTAGCGGCATTTTTAAAACAAAAGAATCTTTCATCCCTGTGAGTCTGGAAGGCCCCTGTACCTTTCAGGGCTCCTCAGGGCACTTCTGCAGCACCTCACAACAGCCCTGGCCCTGAGCAGGCACCCGCTTTCCAGCGCTGTGCACAGAAAGGGTGAGGTCCCATGGAATAAGACTTGCTCTGTAGAGGAAAGCGACCTTCGCAGGAGCCACCTAAGCTACGCTGATAGGGGACATGGTTTAAGTAGTGTAGGGTGAGGACGCTGTGGTGGAAGAGCAGCCCTTCACCCCAGCCCCCAGCGGGCTCAGGTGCCAATGCCTGCGCACCTCCTGGCAGAGGGTGACCTGAGACGGCAGCTGTGCCCACTGCTGCTGGAGGACAACGTGGTGGGATACGCCAGCAGACACGCTGCTGGCCCCCTCCCCTGGCAGGGAGGCTGGGTGCCAGCGGTTATCTGGGCACCACAGGGCGCAAGAGGCCGCGCACCTCCAGAACCAGCACCCAAGAAGGGGCAGGCTGCTGGGCTCAGGTTTGGGTCGTGGGCAATGACCAGCCATGGTTCAGAGGCTGCTGGGTGTGCTGTTCACAGACGTGCTTGTGGGAGCCTGTCAAGGATGCATAGCCCCACAGCTCCTTCCTTGTGAGCAGGAAGGTACTAAAGGGTCCCCTGCATTTGATACCACCTACACGTTTCACCTCTTTTTCTCTCATCCACTGTGCCCGAATTAGATGAGTCAAGCTCCGTCCTCTGTTACACTAGGATAAAACAAAGGAACTGTGGGAGAAGATGAGGAGTTACTCTAGGTGGTATTTGAGGGTTAATGGAGTAAAAGTTGCTTCTGTGCCTGCAGCTCCTGCCACTCTTCTGCTTGACTAATAGAGCCTTAAACATTTAAGTGATGGATGTTAGTGCATGCCAGCTGCAAACCGACAGAGCAGGCTGTAAACACATTTTACTCGTTTCTCTCTCTGTTTTTTAATGTGCTCTTTTTCTCAGCTGAGATCCTCTCACCTCTCCAGTGTTGTATCACACTGACATGAACGGGCCCAGCCAGTCGGGGCAGGGGAGGTACAGCCAAATATGACTCACGGTGTTCACTAAGTTTTAGTCATCAGGCTGACACTACAGCTATGGTTAGCATCCTGACTGCAGCGTTTCAACCACCTCAAATTTCCTCTGCTATTCCTTTAGCTGGAACAAGCCGTTCTTGTGTATCTGTAGGATTTTTTTCATTAAGGCTGCTGGTGTGCAAACTTACGTACGTTTACATACCTTTCGGTAGCAACGTCAAGAGCAACGTGTTTCTAAACCCATTAGATCTGAAGCTGAAGCTGCCACATTTGTGGAAGTGATTTCTTTCGGAGATGCAGGTACCTGTTTGCTCACAGGACAGGACTTGAGCTGTCTTGGGAAAAATGTATTTTCTGCCCCATATTTGATGGGGCCGGATTCCATAAATCAGACTGTTTTCTGTGTAGGTAAATTGTTTCATTAGTGAAAAACACATTGGGTATGCTTAAACTAGGAGCATGGGCAATCTGTGCACTTAGATGGCACCCCCGACATACAGTCACCCAGACCCAGGATTAAGTGCACTCATTCTCCCTCATGTATTGTCGTTTTCATTTGTTGGGAAACCCATGAACTGGATAAAAAGTGTCAAGGCCCAGAGGGCACCAAGAGGCCCTAATTGCCTTGAACAGAGTCACCTGGGACCCCCACCCACGCACCCTCTGCCCATAGGCCCGGGGCACCATTTAAGCTCGGGCCTGGGCCCTGTTCTTTCCTTAAGCCATGGCACAGGTGGGCTTGTCTCCGTCTCTGCCTCCTGGCTGGACTGTAGACCTGAGCTGCTGGTAGCTTGTCTCCTGGCTGGGCCTCAGACCTGTGTTATAGCCCTATCTCTAGCCCGTCTTCTGCTGCTACTGGCTGGAGCCTGGGCACAGTCCATCCCTTCTGCTTCTCTGAGGCTGTTGGTGGACCACGTTGCAGCCCCTGGTGCTGGCTGCCATGTCCAGACCTGTGGGACAGTGCTGTGGGGGAGGGCCCTCGAGTCCTGGGTCATCCTCCCTAAGAAAGTGGAAACAAAGCTGGTGAAGGACCCTGGGGACAAGCTACGAGGTGCTGCAGGTACGTTTGCTTTGTAATTGTAGCGCTGCCAATGCTTGTCAAGCCCCCAAAATGAGCAGTATGGGGCTGGTTGGAGGCAAGACTTTTCTTTCTGGGTAGCCACATTGCTAAACAAGGGGTTACCCTGTGATCAGCTGAAATAATGACAACAAAATGCAAATATGAAGACTCAGTTTCATTAGACTGGCCGGACCAAACATCTATTAACAGTGCATTTTTATCTTAATAGATATCCTATACAGGTTCACCTTCCTGTTCCTATATATGTTCTTAGTGACTTATTTTTCAGCTGCTGACCTCCAAAATCAAAAATCTTTGTTGCATTTGACAACCGACGTAACTACTGTGCAGCGCCAGTGGCTTCTTTCCCTTTTGCTCTCTCTGTTTTCTTGAACTCTGGTGCTTGCAGTGCGATGGGTTATTTAAGTACTGAGGTGTTTGCTGCTTGCCTGTTCTCTCACTGGGATACCACAGTACAACACAAATTAAAATGAATTCTAATGCATCATCAGTGCCATTTATTATTTCCCCTTCTTACATCTGCTCTTGAAGCTTTTCAGCTCTCTCTGCCTTGGAAGCTTCTAACTATCTGTAAATAAGGCTGGTAGCCTAGCAACGTTGAGTGAATGCGTTTTTCCCTTGCTGAATAACACTGGGCATAATCAAGTCAGCTTGTTATGCTATCTGCGGCATTAACGCTGTAAGTTGGAGACAATTACAAATATTTCATGTACATTGGCATCATTTTTAATTGGAGACTTTTTTCACCTCCTTCAAAAGCAGTCTGTGCCCACAAAGTGAAATAGAAATGCTCAGCTTAGTAGCAAATAAACCAGCTCCAGAACCAGGTACCATCATCAAACTGAATTGATTGATTAACCTGACCCCTCAAGGAGACTAAAGAGAAGACAAACACCGTATCTGAGCATTTGTACTCGCTGGCACAGACAACCAGACAGTCTGGAGCTACCTTAGATATCTGACAGAGAGAACTGCCTTGTGCTGCAGACATGGCATTCTCCTAGGCAGGAAACGAGCCCATGTCATAAAAATTGAGCAAACGCCTACAAAAAAACAGTCCATAGCACCATCTATAATCCTTGGGACTGTCTTACCTCAAAGGGGAAACTTGCACTGTCAAACTGCATTTACTACCATGTATTTCAGGGGTGGAAGCAAGGCATAGCCTTCTCCCTACCCTGTCACGCTTACACGCACATGAGGAGCAGCACCATTCTGAAGGACGCATCTCCTGCTCTTTCCACGCCCTGCAGTATTGGGTTATTCGCCCTAGTACAAAGAAGGGTGGCATAGATCTTCCTCAGCCCCTGCACGGTTAAACAAGTTAGAGCATGAAAAGCTTCTTAATTTTATACCAAAATGATGTCAGAACAAATTCTTCAGTTTGTAGCACTCTGTACAGACTTTCCATCTTCTTGAAAACTGTATTTTGTGTGAGTAGAACTTTATATTTTCAGCTGCTACATCACTTCAGAACAAGGAGTTCTTTGTTCTGCATTTTTTAATTGACATTTTTAATCTAAACAAGTTTGACTGGGCAATGAATGAATGAATGGTTCCAGCATAATGTTATCACAAGACAGAGTTAGTGATGCCAAGTACAAAAATAGCTCTGGCTTTTTCTCCCTCTTCTCTCCTCCCATCACTGATTAGCACAGACATTAGTAGATAGACAGCAAGAAATCTCTTTTTACTTAGGTTTTATAAGCATGAGTACAGTGGTGTTTGTTTTTTTTTTTAACTGGCTGGGAAGATACCTAATTCTATAATAAAAATAACCAAGTGTAAGAACCAGAGAAACTAAACACTGTTATGATGAGGTTCAAATAGAGAAATAATTCTGGTATTTTTGAAAACTTTACTTGCACTTATAAATAACCATGCAGCTTAAAATACAAAATTTTAATTTGCATTGATATAAATATTACTGAATCAAAATAACCACTTCACTTTCTTTTCATGTTCAGTTCTGCCTAACTAGCTTATATTGCTGAAACCTGGCCCAGCATGTGATTTACAGCCACAGAAAGAGCTTGGTTTGGTCTTCGCCACAAGCTGAAAGCACATCTAACTCTGCTTTCTTAACTTGGTACACAGCCAGCCTGGATGGGACTGAAGATCATAGGCTTGTAAGACAAATGCATTTATTTCCTGATACGTTTGTTCCAGGCTCTGGTTGCTAACACACTCTGCTGTAAGTAATTGTATTTGCCATCCTTTTTTCTCACAAGGTGGCAAAGCTTCCTGCTCAGTAGAATCACTGCTTGCCACGCTGAGACAGAGACCTAAGAATCAGTGATGTGCGTGCCCTGAGGCTGTTGCAACCTGGGAGGTAAAAACTGATCTTGCTTCTTTGGGTGAAATCGGAGTTTGGGAGCAATTCCACAGAAACCCTAGGAGATCTGTCTGTCTGCCCATTTCCCCCATTAGCATGACAACCTGTTTTGCACCACAGTCTCACTCCTGTCAATGATTACTTCTCTTGCTGTCAGCCTTCCCTTCCCTATTAACTGGTGAGAGACCTCAGCAGAGTTACCGGGGGAGGGCTGCAGCCAGGCATCTCCTAAACAGGAAGGTTCTGACCTTGAGAAAACCTTTAGCAAAGAGAAAAGTGTGTGTGTGAGGGGAGGTGCAAAAAGACGAAATCAAAAGAAGTGCCTTGAGACTCATCTGGAGGATTAGGAATGGAAGGTGAGGTACAGAGTGGGAGACCAGCAAGCAAAAGGATACGGGAGACATCCTAACAAAATGGAGGATGAAGGGACAGAACCGTAATGTGAGAGGAGTAAGATGTAACAAGACTTCCAGAGTGATAATGTGGAAAGTGACAGAATAGCAATATATTAAAATATTTGAGTGGAAGATAATTGACAACTGGAGCTGAAAAGGAGTGTAAATGCTGCGAGTGGGAGGAAAAGCAAAAAAAGTAAGGAACTATTTTTTGATACATGCTCTGACTGTGTAAAGGTAGGAATGCCATCACACCTACACACTGTCTGATTTGCTTTTGAGATTCACAGGAACATTTTCTTTCAAAATAATCTTGAATATCCCCTTAATCACCCCTTTTCCCATTTTCACAACAGAGAAGCTTTTTTGTTTTCTCTTTCTCTGCTGGTTTCTTAAACAGGGGAAAACCATCACCTCTAATGAGTTTCTCTCCTTCCCTTAAATGCAGAGAGATGGAGCTGCTCCTAAAGAGCTAAAAGACTTGGCTGAAGGAGGAAGGAAAAGGTAAAGTGGCACCTGATCCTGGTTTTCAGGAAAACGTATTGAGCTAAAGAATGAATGACCTAATTGAGGCTTATATTATGGACAGACTGAGTAACAGACTGAAACTGCAAAACTGAGACCCCTTTCCCTGTCTACCTGGCCCTATATCTTGTGCGGGCAGAATTAGCTGTGTGTTTTGTTCACTAAAATCTCAAACATACTGTAATACATGAAGAAAAAATCAAGTACTCAAGGAAAATGACCGTACTTGAAAAGCAAACATTAAGTACATATCTGAGGCTTATATAGGGTTTTGCTGAGACCTCTGCAGGGCTATGTAAAGTGGTATCGCTTCCAGCTGAAGGGGGTCTGACCATGCCAGATCAGTAACGAATGACTGGTGCTCTGCTGTCCGCTGGTCCCCCCCAGCCCCTCCTCATATCTGCAAACGTGCCTTATTTTCTGGAATGTCCTTCTGAAGCACGTTTCTTCCTCAGTGCTGCAGTGCCCTCCAGTGCTCAGAGAAAATGCTTTGGCTTCCATTACCAGGAATCCGAAAGACAGACACCATTTTATATCTTAGGAGGCTGAACCCTTCATAGTATTTCAGATGACCCTCTCGTTTGGCTTCCAAAGCATAAAGGCCGTACAGTAGCTATACCTAGCTACCCCTTCCCAGTGCCCTCTGTCACCCTGACCCAGCCAGAGGAACTACCCTCGGAAAGCGGCCTCCTGGCTCGAAACCTGCCCCGGGAGCGCCAGGGCACTAGTCGGGTGTCCCTGAATCCACCTGCACCACAGCCGGAAAACCAGGCTGCGGCTCTCGGTCTGGCTGCCTCTGTAACCTGGGGCGTGTGCCTGCTGCAGGGCTGCGGCCCCCAGCCTGCAGTGGTTTTTCTTCTCCAGGGCATCTGTTTTGCTGCTTGAAATACTTTCCACAATAAACAAGGTGCCTGAGGTGAATGCTTGTCACCTCAGTTAGTCATATCCCCAAAGTGGTTAAAATGCTCCTCTAACTAAAGTACTAGCAGCAGCATACAGGCTGTACTTCAAGGACTCTGTTCAGAGTAGTAAAGTTTTCCTAAATGCTTGAGGTTGCAGGTTATTTTAATGAAAAATCCTGGTTAAGGATGAGTGAGAAAGGCATAGAGTGAGTCTAAGCTGCTTTTGTGAGTTACATTTTTGCCCTTGTATACCTCTAGTGCAGAGGTTTACTAAATTCTACCTAAAACATCGCAAGTGCTTTCCTAAATACAAATGAGACAATTTGTAAGTCCAGAGCAGCTCAAAACAAACGCCTGGTTAGATTTTCAACAGGCTAAAGGAGTTCAATTTCAGGCTTCCATCATTGTCGTAAGAGCTGCTCACACAAAAAAGTGTATTCTGATAAATTCTGTTTAATGGGAAGAATCATTTTGGCACTCTCTCATCTGTGTATTCTTCAGTCAAGAAGGCATTTTTTTAAGAGAAGTTGCTGGGTGAACTAAAAGCTATATAAATAGTCCAGAGAGCAATGTCCCTCCCGTGTTTTTCATTCTCTTCCAGATGTGAAGTATGTGACTGACCACCACAAACCTGGCAAGCTTCTGGTCAATCCAAACACTTGCAGATCAAATATGCAGCATTCTAGTAAGGGAGATCAGTCAAAAGGGAAAGGGGAGGGGGGGCAGGTTGCAGAGAAAGAAGTATACACAGGGTCATAATTAGAAGAAAGGAGGAGGTCGGAGATGAAAAAAAAGTGCTTGTACTCATGGGAGAGAGAGAGAAAGGATAAGGGAGCCCATCAAATGCCTTGGATTTTGAAATTACCATCTTCAATCTGCCTCTGCCTTTTGGATTCACAATAGCTTTTTGTAATATTATGACCGAGTAAGGTAATAGCATAGTCTTTCAGGGAAAGATTTAAAAATTACTTTTATCTCTGCAAATGATGTATCATAGAGATTGAAAGCAAAAATGTGAAGTAGAGTATTGATAACCAGTGGTGGTAGGTTTTGCAATTGACAAAATATTTTCCCCAGCATTTAAGTGTGAATCTCTTCCTAGGAAGAAGTACCTGTGCTTTCATGGCCCTCTTTTCAGCAGGCTTGCTAAATATACTAGGAGAGATTCTAACATAAAGGGGCATGTTGGTGTTCACAGCTATTAGGAGCAGATGCTTGAGAATTGTAATGGACTGTATTTAGCCAGTAGTTATGCTAGACAGGCTCTCAAAACTTGTGCTTCATCTTTTTCTTGCTTATAAATCAAGAAAAGCTGTAGAATCTGACTTCTAACAGAAGCATCCAGGTTTGCCCACTGTCTCCAAAATATTATCCTCTCCTGTAAGTGTGTCCTCACCATTTGTGCTGGGCACTTGCACCAGGGCTGTGTATCATGATTCTGTGTACAGAGATGCCTAATTTTGATAGAATTGATGGAATTTTACAGAACACACTCTGGTTACAGTTTTAAAGTACTGTTACCATGCACATGACTTTGCCTGCACACACTTTGTGAAGCAGCAAGGTTCCTGACCAATTTACAGCAAAGCCTGCTCTAATCCAAACCTGCAAGGACAAGCTTAAACATACAGCACTCCAAGCCCTCGTTCAAAGTCGATGAGGCGCAAACGGAAGTCGCGCAGATCTCAGTAGGAAAGGCTGTCCCCAAAATGCAGTATTATTCCAAATGTTTCAAATGAGCTTGAACAGAAGTACAAATAAAGGGTATACTCATTCTGTCAGTAGCGTATTGTATAGATAAATTCCACAGGCAATCGGAGCTGGCCCAGTGCAAGAGTACTCTCTCAGAATTTGAGATTAATTTTGAAGTTAAACTGGCAAGCTAAAGCATTTCCCAAAGCCATGGGCAATAAAGCTTCAGAAGTGTACATGAAGAATGTGTAAGCCTTAGAAGTGCTGCTTAAGTGGAGATTTAGGCTATAACTATATTTGTGAATATAGCTTTTGATGGTTAACCATCTTAACCAAACTATAAAAAGCAATGCATAAATTGTTAGCTGATCATTTGTACACAGTCCTTTTTCCATTAAAAAAAAACCCCTTATTTGCAAATGAATGCAAATTAATGTGATTTGTATTTTTGCATGTGTCATTACTCTAGAACAGCTTTGACTTACCAAAATAGAAATCCATAATATGAACAATTAATCTCTAATTTTAAACCTCCATTAGCATGCTCTAAGTAAGGACAGACATTAATTGCATTAATAATGCAATGTAACAGTGATCATTGGATTTAGGACAAATTACTTCTATTCAGCAAGTCTGCTTTTATGGCTCAGTCTGCCCTAGCTACATCAGTCTAATATGGTAGACACCTCTGTTTTCATGGCTCCGGCCCTGTTTCTTCTACGTAAAATATTGTGAGGGCACATCTTATTACACCATCAAAGAAAAGTTGTTTTTATGACTGGCCTCTGTTGAAGAGCTGTGCTGAGGTGGTAGCACACATTAACCATAGCCGTCCAGGGTTCACGTACACCCTCCCATGTCATGGATAGGCAGTTTCGGACAGTTATTTTCCTGTTGCAAACATCCTTTTCAAGTACTTTGTGTCCCAGACTGATCCTTTGAAGGATCCGTTCTGATTTCTTATGTTTATTATAATCACATACGTACCTGGGCACCATGTTACAGATAGATTCTTGTCTTCGCTTCATAAACATTCAATCCAAACAGAGATTATTTTAGTGATTCTTCATAAAAAGTTCCTGTCATAATAATCTTATAAACGTTTTATTAGGTACCAAAAATACTTTGCAGAAAGATTTAGACCAAGTATTATACAGTTTTGCACTGTTGATATGGAAGATGTGTATCCTTACATTTATGAAGACAGTTTTCAAATTAGATTCAACAGTTGCTATAACAAGTTTTATATAAAAATACTTGAGACTCTGGAAGGATTTAGGAATTCTAATTTACTTCCTTTTTTTAAAGTGGAATTATAATTTATGGCCATAGATTCTGGTCTTGCAATGTAGCAGGAAAGCTGTTACTCAATTGTTACTGCAGCAGTAACTGTAAAACTGTATTCGTTGGACTCATTTGTGCAAAGATAGTCAAATACTCCTAAAAAATGAGGTCAGATATTTCTTTCACCTAATGTGAACAATTTTTTGTGTCATTTAACTAAATGTCTCTACTGCATCCTTTGAAGTAGAGACCCAAGACAAAAAATTTGTGCAGAGGTTAAAAGTGTTCTCTTCTGTGTATTTGACTGTTCTTACTCTCCAAAAATGGCTCTTGATACATGTTCAGAAAAGACTTGATAGCTGCCAAATACTGAACTGACTGCACAGTGAAAACTGCCAGGCGTCTTCCATCCCCTCAAAGCCGCTTGGTGTGACGGGGTAACTTGTGTTCGGTCAGCAGTCACAGACAGCACACTGCAGCCCAGCATGGCAGGGATGTGGCCAAATTTTCCCCATGGTTACCACATTTGGTTTTTTCTCAAGTCCAGCGTGGTGCCTGTCAGCAGGGTTGGAAGAGGAAAGCGCTGTGCTGCCCCGCACCGCAATGGGGGGGAGATTCTCGCTTCAGTGTGCAGCGATGCATGAGATGAGAATGAACAATGGGAAAAATGAACAGCAAGGGATAGAGGGAAGAGGTTCAGAAGTGTGCGAGGGTAAATGGAAGCCTTTCACAGAGGGAAATCAGGAGAAGGGATCAGAAAGGGGCGATTTGACAGCACAGCTTTTGCCCTGGATGCTGAACGTGCCAGTATTAGAGGATGCAGTGACTTACGCTGGCTTCGCAAACATTAGCCCCCAGATCAGCAGAACTGGGGTGAATAGACCACCCATTTGAGTTCAGAATCACTATTTCCCTTGAGTGCTACAAAAGCTACATGCTTACATACAGACCTTAATACTTTTGATTTCTGCTGGTTGACAGACTCCTGTATCGCATTCCACGTACAGATGGATCCTTGACTCTGAAGCTGATAAATACTTTGACAATGGTCTATTAGCTCTTACTAAGATGTCGCATTTCCCCAAAGTCAGTATAAATGAAAATATTTCTGGAGGTTATAAACTCTTTTAATGGGTGTGTTCTTAAATGGTGCAAACAGAGGACAAACTAATGAATATATGTCCCATTAATAGCAATGAACCTACCTGCTGATACTCTTAGGAAATAGAGGAAGATACAGTTATTGCATAATTAGTAGATTATTAATGTTCTTTATGTGATGTATTATCTGCAGCCTAAATGCCAGCTGTACCTCAAGTTTTATGACCAAAATAACAATTACAGTATGTGAAGCTGAAACTTAATATTTTGTGACAAGATAGCCTCATTTCAATTTAGCTGGTAGGCAGTATTTTTAGGTGTTTGCTTATTTGCATGTCACCAAATCTTGAGATGCTCCCAAATGGCACATAATTTAGGAGTTTTTTCCAATAATCATATTAAAAATCAAAATTGAACAATACATTCTAATCTCCCTTTCCATTCTACATGAAATGGTATTTCTTGTTACTGTGCAGAAATAAACCAAGACTCTGTCAGCAGGGCCTTGCAGTTACCGCTTTCAAAGGACCTTCCTTCTTGTTTCGACACCAAGCAAGCCTCCAAATGTATGTAAAGCATCGTTTAGTTTGTCTTCCTCTGCAGTGTCAGCTGCAGAACAGTGTACTGATACCTACTTTACCCTCTGAAGTAACTTGTCAACTAGGACCATTTTTTAAAAGGTTGCAAATAGCTATAAAGACACTAGATGGCAGCAAACATCTTAAAACTGAGTTCTGTCTTGTAGCCTGGCCCGGCTCTAACAGATGCAGGTAGCCTTCCAGCTGTGAAATGCCTCTTGGGACTTCTTCCGTGGTTCAGCTGTGAAAAGAGTGCCTTGCCAAAAAGCTGGTGTTTTCTCAAGCTTCTGAAATACAATTTAAAGTCAGAGCTTTCCGGATGAAAACCAGAAATTACTTTTTCCCATGTCTTCTCCCCCGCCCTCAAATATCTGTACTTAATTTTGTGTTAATGATATATAATTGAGTAGGACTGAGTTCAAATGTTGTCTTTACAAAGGCTTAGCTGTAAACAGATGTGGTAACTTGGGCTGCTTGCCCTGTTGAAGTTTAGCAGTATTGTATTCAGTATCAGCTCACACTGCTCAGTATCATCACGCTTATTTATCACTGTTTTCCCTACTGCAGCAGCTTTAGGCACACTAAGTAAACATGTCCGTTTTTTGTGAGTGTCTTATCTGTCACGGCAATTTCTCTGAGCCAGATGATGTCTACTGCTTTATTAAAATACTCCTATTCATGCTAACAATATACTTCTTAAGCTGCTGTAGAGGGAGTTAATCATAGACTTCCTACAGATTCTGGGAAGCCAGATGTTTCCTAAAGATTTGTTTTTCCTTTATTAGGAAAAAATGAATAATATAGGCTTTGTATGCTCCTTTGTAAAGTGTCCTTTCACTCAACTGATCCATTAGGCAAACTTTTCAAGGGCTATTTTTGTATACGTGCAGCTGTAAACTAGGGACGTGCAAGGTATAGGACTGCACTTTGCAGACCTTGAGTTGCTTGAGAACTTTCTATTTGCTTGCTTCGTGAGGGGGGATTTTGTGCATTTAGTGTACAGGCAGATATTGAAGCAGCACCGAAAGATCATGCAAACTCCTGCAAACTCCTCAGTTCCACAGCAAGCTTTTAAATCTGTACATACTCACTTTAAATGTGGAACACAGACGCCCTGCAGCCTACTGCATCACCATACTGCTCAGGCTGTATGCAGGAAAGGGCTCGGGCCCAGCTTTCAACAATGATGACAGGTAAATCCAAGGAAGTACCAACAGTTGCCAGGTTTGTGTGTCTGGGTGATTCTTATTTCGTCCGAGTCGTATGTTGAGTGCCTTCTCTCCAAGCAAAAATGGAGACCCTTTAGCTTACTTTCAAAGTCTGAAGAAAGTGCAGGCCTGCAAAGGAGGAAAAGAGAGTACAGCAAGAGCAATGCTCGAGGCAGGAGGTTAGGTGTGAGTCCAGTGGCTTGTTTTCCTGCTCCACAGGAATATCACCCGTGTCTCTGACAGCTGAGACTTCACCTTTCCATTGTTCAGCCCAATTCATGGTCAGAGCCTTTTCTCCCATTCAGTTTTATTTCCCAAATTTATTTTCCAGCCTTTCAGTCACAGATTTTTTTCATGGATTTTTAGTCTGCTCCTTAGCACAGCTCCCTTTTGGGTTAATCTCCCCCACTTCCTTTTTTTTTTGACCTGCTGTTGTTCTAAAAAGATGAAGCGTTTTCCATCATTTTTCTTGCCTCCTCACTGGAATCTTATCCATCTTCAAAGTCTTCCCTTTGCCATAAAAAGAGGAATAATGCATGAAAAGGGGGAGGGTGTTTTAAAAGAAGTCTAGCTAAATTATTTCTTTGTTCAAGTAAAATTACTGAAAATGCTAACCTCCGAAGAAACTAGATGATGCTTTGTGTTACGTTATGGCTTTATCCTAGGCCTTGGCAATAGCTCCTACAAGAAGCGTAACGTCAAACGTTTAACAAAAGCTTGAACAGTTACTTTGGATCTAAATTCAGATGCAGTATCAATCAATGTAATATACAACTTTGCAGCTCTTTCCTACAAGGCCATTTCTGGAATTGCTGCTGTTCTGGGTGAAATACTAGTCAGCTGCAGCAAATTAAGAAATATTTTGTGAGACCCTGCAGTTAAGTATGGTTTTTATTACCCAGTAAACAGAGCAGCAGCCATTAGGAGGCTGTATGCTTTCTCTTATCACTGCAGCTCTGTGTTACTATACTGTACCAATGCAGGTTCAGGAAGCATTTTATTAGGAGGCATTGAAGTCATTGTTAGGTTTAAATATGTAATTATTTATATAAATTAAGAAATAACTTGTGACATGGCTTGTTTATTAACCTTGAAGAATGAACTTCTTAGGATCTGTGAAACGAAGAATCTTCTCTGTGTTCAGTATTAACAACCACAGAAAGATGTTTACTTCTCCTTCCCTAATCCTCTCATCTTAAAAAAAAAAAAAAAAAAAAAAAAAAAAAAAAAAAAAAAAAAAAAAAAAAAAAAAAAAAAAAAAAAAAAAAA
>JAVKLA010000053.1:6616177-6676003 GCA_034782735.1 Sagittarius serpentarius | reverse complement strand
CCACAGAAAGATGTTTACTTCTCCTTCCCTAATCCTCTCATCTTAAAAAAAAAAAAAAAAAAAAAAAAACAAAAAAAAAAAACAAACCAAAACCAACAAAAAAAAGGCAAAAAAACCCAACCTTGATTTTTATCTGAAAATGTAGTAAAAGGTTGGAAACTGTTTGCCAAGTTAAGCTTGTTCCCTTACAAGGAAATGCAGTTTTGGGAACAAATAGCATTCCAGTCTTTTCCCCAGTGGGCATTATGCCATTGTACTTGCAGACATCGTGTCATGGAAATGTGCAAGGAGGCCTGACACAGCTAAGAAATGCATTGCCTAGTTGTATATTTATTTTCTACTACTTAAAAGATACCGTCTACTCTTATTCAACAATAGAAAAGGACACAAGCTGAGGCTTATGGATTACATGTTTTTCTGCTCTATTGACTTAATGAAAAGCCAAAACTTACATAATTATGAAATAGTTAATAAAAGCAAAATTTGATCTTACTGAAATATTTTAATACTGGTAAGAGCATTTTTAAGCAACCAGTTCTGTAGGTGATTCCCATGCTGGTCACACTTTTCAGTGTGAACAAGGAACACATTCAAAATTAAAACCAAAGCCTTTTTGCTAGATTTTTTTATGAAAATATTATTCTTTAGCAAGAATTTTAAAGAGATTTCTCCTTTAGTACTCCCTGCTTTTACACCAGCTTTTAAAATACACTTGAGAAAATTAATAGCAGATGCTCACCTTCCTTTGCTGACATTCAAGGTCTTATTAGTGAGGTACTTTTCTAAGTAAAAGGCTTTTTACAGTTAATGTTCTTAAATGAATCTTTCTTAGGAAATTACTTTTATTATAAAAAAGCTGTGATTTCTGCTTGGAGACCTTTGTTTTATTCCTTGATACTATCCAGTAAAAACATGGTTTAAATCCACATGAGCATTTTGACAATCTATTGTTTTCCTGGGCAACACAGTTGTTAATAAAACACAAGCTCCTTTATATTTCTCTAGTTTTCAGCAGGCATCAGAAAATACCAGTTTAAGTTTAGATATTAAAAATACTTTTTTCCCCAGTCTAATTCAGATTACTTCTCGGCAATGAACTGGTTCTTGTGCTTTCTCCAGCCTATTGCTGTTTGCTTTTTTAGGGAGAACAAATTTCCATGTAAGTGGGATATTCCTAACCACAGTATCCTCTCTGCCATCTTGTTGACAATGAGATACATTTGAGAGAAGGCTGAGGGATGAATGAAAGCCTGTGCTGGCTCATAGATAACTTCCATAACATTCAGTTGCTTCTGGCACCTTCAGCATCATCGCTGTTTTCCAAGACCTGAAAGCCTACATCAGGAAGAAATTACACTCTCAAGTGCCCTTGAAACTTCAGGTTCATTCATTGGTACCAGCAGGTTACCAATCACTCACAGCACAGTAATATTTGTTTGGAGAATGAAGAGGATAGTTTGGTGCGCTGTACACTGCAGTTTGCTCCCAGGGCAGCTGTAAGAACGCATCCAATGAAGGAGCTCCCAACAATATGTTGGCGAACTCTCAGAGGCCGCCTATATTTTTGCTGCCCCAGGAAAGGATGTTCTGTGAGTTGCTTTTGACGATTAAATTCCTGCAGATCACATCACATATTGCATTAAAGCTAAACTTTCTTATCTACGCATTCTGTATGGTGAATCAATAATGCAATGCGTGATGATATAAATGTGCCTACGCAAGTACAAAGCTTTAGCAAGTATTTGACCCTTTTCAAACAGGACTTCATACTGGCTATTGGAAAAGATTAAAGCACCAGCAGGAAGTTCCTGTACCTTCTCCTCTCCAAAATATGCACAGAGAGAATATTTTACTGATAAGATGCACTTTAATTTATTTCATAATTATGCTATCAATGTCCCTGCACATTTTTCCTATTAAGCCACATTTAAATGTAGATACAAGCTAGCCAGTTCTTTAAAGTTTTGCCAAGAGCAAAACAAGAATAGATGAAAGCTCACAAAATCCCATGGTTAAGGTTTACATTTTCAGTGCCCTGCTTTATGTGGCATTAAGAGCCTTTGCATGCTCAAGGGAAAAAGTGACACTGGTGAACGCTTCCAGTTGTTAAGACTATTTTGGGCTTAACTCTAGTATGAACTGCAGTCATAGCAAAGCTTCCTTAGGAGGGATGTGAATGATGAACATGATGTTTCCTTTTCCTTAAGCTTAATATTCTCTTCAGTGTCATGGTATTTTTGTATATGTTAAGGGCACAATATTTTTAACTATTAGAGAAGTTCAGCTTTTTTCCTCTGTTCAGCCCACAGACTTCAATTCAATGAAAGAAATGGCTCTGTAAGTGTCACCGGAGGAGCCAGGTCTTTGCTTTCTTAACGATTACTGTTTGTTGGATAAGTGTTTTTACCTACAATTTCTTTTTTTGTATGACAAGCTGATTCCCATTCCTGCTTAGGGTCTTGGCAAATAAAAAATCTAATTCAATTCACACTGCTCTAATTCCATACAGCAGTTTCAAGATTAAGTCCTCAGTGACAATATGTAAAGCAGTTATGACTTTGCATAAGTTATCCAAGTGACAATTACTAAAAATATCTTGCAACAGTTGTAAGAAAAATATTTTTTATCCTTTTTAGCAATATTCGTGTTCGCTCTGAAGCCCAGCTTCTAATAGCCAAATTCAGCTGATAAATATGAATATCAAAATGGTCAAAGATGTTAATCCATTTTTCAGAGAAAAAATATTTTATGATTTCTGAGTCTCCTTCAGCTTCTGTTCCCAGTAAAAAAGCCTGGGTAAGAGAGCTCATGGAACAGTTCTGCTTACTAAATTTTTGTAACAGGGATAAACCTTTTATTCTGGTAATTTATACACTCACTAGCAACCACAAATTTCAAGGTGCACAATTTTTTATGCAAAATGGCTTGTGCTTAGTTTAAAAAGCAAACAAACAAAACCCACCTGAAGTTCTTTTCTGTGCTAGCAAGCAGCAAATAGGAAAACAAATGCGACTGATGACTGAAAATTCCCTTGCTCTCAGAGGAAAGGGAATTAATGGAAATTGGTGAATTACCACCAGAAATACAAATTAAGTTAATCTGAATAGAATAACGACCCTATTACACATACAGAACAACTCTTCTGATGGCTGTTGAGAGACTATTAACAATTCCTGTACTGTCCGCACACTTTTGAAGTGTAAAGAACAGAAGCATTTATCAAGCTGCTAAACCAATCGAAGAATTACAACATTTAGTTGGTAAATTGCCTTCAGTATGTGAGAGTTTGTGACACTTGTAATTGTGGCCACTTCTGACTACAATGAAGGCTTAAATTGACACCACCACCACACGAGGATACCTTTTTCAGAAGGTCATTCTGTGTTTCTATGAGTAAATTATTATTTCTAGATTTGTCTTCCCAGTCATCACTCACAATCAATGAATAAGTTGTGTGACAAAAGCCATCATTGAGTGACTAAGCACAGATGGTCTTGGGATCTTGCAAAACTAAATCTTCTCTTCCTTATGCATGCCTAAAAGGGCTACATCAGCCCATGGAGCTGAGATCCGAAAGCTGTGCCCTGTATTAAGGGTGTGCCACACCCTGGGAACTGGCTGACGAATAGCAAGCTGTTGGCAGCCAACTAATTTGATGCGTCTCTGGGAGGCAGGGTCATGGATTTGGCTCAACAAGGCAGACATACTGAACACAAAAAAACACTTTCTCGATCCATTCATTTTTAGCATTTCATTCTTGGTATAGTTTTTCCCAGAGCAAGACTCTATCCAGACAGTTTTTCCCTTTTTGCAAAGTCATTGCTTTTGCGGATTCCTTGGGCAAGAAGCTTATCCATTAAAATGCAAACACTCCGACATCCAGGATTCTCCAGCCTCATGACTTCCCATAGCTTCGGGAAAGCAGAGCCGTCTGCAGGGCTTCTGCAACTGATTATTGCCCTGGGCAGATGCTTGGTTTTGCCCTTGCAAATACCTCGGGTAGATCCACAGCAGTGCTCACACAGCATCGCAGTTTCCCCATTCCTCTCGTCACAGGTGCCTTAGCAGACTTTGAGGAGGCCTGTAAAGGCAATTGTAATATAATTAATAAGTATCAGTATTACCCTATAGCTTGTATGCAAGTTTGACATATTTAAACTCCTACATAATTTAGCCCGTTATCATTTGTTTCTCAGGCAGTGTTCTGACCCGACAAAGCAGTATTATGAAAGCTTCACAAGCACGCTGATGGAACAACACATCGTTTTCCAAGGCAGGTGAGCTTTTAAGATACAATTCATAAGGAAGAGTTATTTTTACTTATGAATTTTCATTACTTATCTGTCAAAATTGATTAATATTATACATGCTCAATGCAGTATTTAGTAGTTCCTGCTCTTTTGCTTTTTCTTCTCTGGTCAATCCATCAGTAGTTCTTTCTATTAGTTAAAAGATGAATTACATCTAATAAGGAAGATGGTTGCTCAGCAACTCAGACTCCTGCTAAGCCTGACAATGGTACATGAAGGAAATTTCTTGAAGTTCTTATGTGCTAACTGAAGGGAAAAAATAACCCTTATATTATTTTAAATAGTTCCATCATGAGCATCTAAAAATGACAATGAGACTTCTAAACAAAAGATTACTTTTTTTTTTTCTTCCCCAAACAGGTAAAATCTTAAGCAACTCTGTTCTGGGGGTGGCAGTGAAGGGGACAAAGGAGTGAATAAAACTAGTTCAGTTTCATATTACATTTCTACCTTTTCTTTCACAGGTGTCTATTTCTATAGTCTGAACTGTTTTCAGAGCGTTTTCCCAGTGTCTATTAAATGAACAGTGATCATCAAACAGTAGTAATGAAATAGAAAAGCCAGGGGAAATGCTACAAGGGTGTTCATAATCAGGGCAGTAGTTTGTGTACCAGAAACAGTGCCAATTAATTTACCGGTTGATTGGGTATGCCTCAAAAAAATCCTTGCAAGATGTGGTCAGTTACAGGTTTCATAACATTATCTTCCTGATAATTTTCCAAGTAAATCTACTGGTCTAGAACTGATACTAGTTCTGTTTTGCAGCAACACCACTTTGATCAAAGTCCTGACTAAACACAGAGCTGACATTGGCCACTTGCCTAATTTCAGCCAGATTCGCTGATGTATTGCTGAAGAACCTAACCTCACCATCTTCCTATGAAGATATATGATAAAGCTTCCTTCTCGTCTATTTTGCAAACATTGCAGAACATAAATGTAAGATTAATTGCTCCTTCACTCTAATAATGGAAACCATATGACTTTTCTTTTATTAAAGTTAAGTCATCTGTGTATTCTTATGTTCAAGATCCAGAAACCATTGTTTCTATCATCAAAATGTTAAAAATAAGTTGGATCTCTCCAAGCATTAACTGTTTTCACTGGAATGATTCCTATTATAAAAAGCTGTAAGGGAAAGAAGTCTACAAATACTCAGTATCTGTATTAAAAATCAATATAATCATAGTCCCTGCATTCTGAGTCTCTGAGTTGGAAAATTTTATTTTATAACCTATAATATCTTTTTGCTGTGTTGTTCAACATGGGCAGTTCAAAATGGAGCGCATTATTAGTATGGACAGGTCATAATTTTCATTTTCCATTCATTTGTAAACAAATTGGTGTCCAAGACATAACATTTGAGAGATCAAACAATGTGATGTAGGACTCTTCCTACATTTGTCAAATATTCCTACTGTAGCTTCACTGTTGTCTTCAGAATAAGAGATGATTCTCTTCTCTGTTGTGCAGTCAGGAAGCTGAGAAACGTTTTGATAAAACTTTGATTAAAGACACCAGTGGCCACTGAGCAAAACATCTTTATCTGCCAATTTTTGTTTCTTCAGCTGAGAGGTAAGCTAGTATATTATTGGCATTACATAAATCTCAATCTCAGCCAAGATATATCAAGTCATTTATGGAATCTTGGGAAATAAAACCATGTACTTCATTGTCATGTCAAGATAAATTACCTGTAGATAACACTGGTATGCGTTGATTACTTCTTCAGAGGCCACCTTGTAATTTTCCGTATTTTCACATTTCTCTAAAAAGAATGCCTTAAAGTTTTTTTTTTTTTGTAGCAGTTATAAGATAATTTCCAATATCTACATCTTTTCAATGGTGTTTTGTGTTGACAGTTTACTGTCAGCAACTGGAGAACTTCCACATAAATGACAGAAATATCAGTAGCAATTATTATTCATTCACCAGTGAAAAGTGAGTTCACTCTTTTTATGGAACGCATCTCTGTCTTCCAGTCAAAGGTTGCACTTAGACTAGTTCATGACACGTTCACAGTCCAGGTAGAGCTTACTCTGAGACACTACGTCTTCTAAAAATATTTAATTCAGGATCAATATACAATTTTAAAAATCACCTTTAGATACCAAAAGATATGAAATATTGGGAGAGAGTAAAGTTCACTGCATACTTCATGGGTAGACTGAAGATATTCAAGAAGTAAGTGCTTCAGTGATGACTGCTGACATGTTTGAATTGCATCTGACTAAGCATAGTATTATTTGCTTTTAAAGTTTCAACATTCAGGTAACTACAGAGGTCAAGTACATAGGACTAGTGTTGGAACAAGAAGATAGTTTAGGAAAATGAAACAGCCTGCAGTAAATAGCTCAGATTCACTCACTTACATGCGTGCCTGGGAGAGCCGGTACCTTGCTTGGTCCTTCCATGTGCTCTGTGCCTGCGTTGTCAGCCTTTAAATACAGTGCTAGCATTGCATGTGGGGGCAAGCTCTACTGCTGGTTGACTGGTTTGGGTTTTTTTGGTGGAAGAATGGGGAAGGGGGAGACGAATATACTCAATATATTAAATTCCTCCTCACTTCTCCACCATTCTTGTAACAGCCATGCCCTAAGCACCTGTTTTGTCACCAGGCTCTGAGGCTTTCTTTCTACAAATCTCGACAGCACCGCTTGCGTATGTTACTTTAAGGTCCTGTGGGACTGGAGTTCTGCGCAGCATATAAACTGCTGAGCCCGGATAAACGCATCCAGGTATACTTGAACTTTCCATGCCTGAAAAAAATGGGATTGCTGGCAACTTTTGAAGCCTATCTCTAGGCCATATTCCCAGAATTGTTATAATAAAGCATACCAATATCTCTGTTGGGCCAGAACTTGTGATAACGAACTTTTCAAAAAATTTCCCACTTTGTCTGTCATTTCCTTAACAGAGCTATAGATCAAAGGAGAGAGATCAATGTGGTTTTAGTAGCCAGTTTCAAGCAAGGAGTCATATCCAGGATTTTCATTTCAGTACTATCTCAGTGACGCAGTACTATCTCAGGATAAACAGACTGTTACAAGGTAGAGTTATTGTTTGTGCATGCTATAGCAGGTCATGATTTAAGCAAAAATTTCATGTCTTTACTCTTCTGCTCAATTATGGGACGAGTGAATGAAACACTGCTCTTTTAGAAAGAGATGGATGATTTCTCTAACGCTTATTGAATGGATTGATGAAAGAAGCAGGGAGAAGAATATTCTCATTTTTAGACAAGTTTAGTTTCACAAAGTGATTCTAGAACATTAGCTATGTTTATGGACACCACTTGTAAAGCCCCTGTAGCGCTGACGGTAGTCTGACCAGATATACTGCCTGATGCTTAGGGACGTGGTTTGGTGGGGGACTTGTCAGTGCTAGGTTAAACAATTGGACTAGATGATCTTATAGGTCTTTTCCAATCTAAGCAATTCTATGGTTCTATGATTCTATGCCTGGCAGAAAGGCCAGACTTTTTTCACAGGCCAGGCTACATTCTCCAGAATGGCTCAAAGCAAAAGCAAGAAGGGAAAATTTTGTGTACCCTCAGTGGCCCTCATCAAATCTTGTGGAATGCCCAACTCTTTCTGTCAGCCTCGACAGGCTTTTGAGCAGATCTTCATGGAACAACTTCTGTTTGCAGCTAGAATTCATTGCAGAGAATTGATTTAATTCCTTTCTGTCTGATCACACTGGTCTCAGTGCCTTAGATATTGCTGTTACTCAGTGTCACAGTGTGCCGCTACAGCAAAATTTCCTATGTCACCCATATCATTTGCAACACTGCTTCTATGCTGTAGCAAGACGGAATTGGATTTCAGGAAGAGCTAGTGTTTACCCTTAAAAATTTCAGCCTGGCTTAGTAGTTTCTGCTTCTCTTCAGTATGTGCAGCTAGCTCCTGGGAAGGACAGCCACAAGAACTGTGGTAAGATAAAAAGGGCTCCTAAGTACCCCATGAACTGGAATAAATAGGGAGTTTTTGCATAGCTACCTTTAAGTATTTCATATCAAGATGGTCACAAAACATCTTCTCTAAGTAGCACACAAGCTAACCACTGTAATAACCAAGTTTTCAATCTGTATCATTTCTATAAACTCAAGTAAATATCTCATGTTGTTGGTAAATTTGTTTTCCACTCTTTAAAAATAAAAGGTAGAAGCAGATGACAGCACATTACCAATGTTGGAAAGACTCCTCTGTGTCAGTTCGGTAGTATTCTGTCTCATTCTTATCCCTCTCTCTTGTTTAAAATTTTTCTAGACATAATTGAAATCCTTAGAAGCACAGGGAGCCAACCAGAGATTTGAAAGCCACGAACACAAGGCACCACTGTAGATTTTTGTACAGATCAATGCAGAGGTAGTGACCCTGAATTTTGAAAATTTACATCTTTCACTGAATGAAAAGAGATTATATGCATTTTTTGAGAGATCTGAGAATGCTCATTTTTTTCCGTGTTCAATGATTTATGAAAGTTCTTATTCATAACAGATGTGTCCTGCCACACACAGAAAAAGTTTGACTTGTGAAACACATTTGTATTTTGAACTTTTTTTAATGCTCCGTACTCTTGCATACCGAATGTGACCTCTGTATGAAGAGTTGCTCATATTTTTCTTTTAAATAGAGGTTTGACTGGAGTTGTCAACACCACAAACCGTTATACGTTTTGGTAGAACACAAGAACAGCAAAGGAATTACTGGATTTGATGCAGACGTTTCAAAGAAAAAAATCTCTATTTGGGGAGGGGACTTGGGCTGAAGTTACAAGTTTTACGTTGTTTTCTGTTCTGCCCTGCTGACCCAGTTGCAGCCTCCACCCTGTGACATTTACCAGACGGTTGCTAAACTAGCCAAATACATAAAAGGCTTCCAATTGGACATCCTCAGAAGACCATCACTGATATAAATGATAAAGATACACTTGGGGAACATCACTCAAAGCTGAACTTATTCACTAACTGGAACTTCAGAAATCTCAGATCAGGGAACTAATAAAACATTTCTGATTTGTGTGTTATGTTTGCTCAGCTGAAGAGCCTTGTGTTTCATTCAACCCTTAAATTAAGGAATTAGCTAGGTTTGTAACTGTAGGTTTGTACCTGTGGAAGTCTTACAAGTAATCCATGACAGTGTAAGTAATCAAAAGCTCTGTGCATTTACATATCAGAAAGGATTGAGATGGAACTGGCCTAAGGCAGCCCTCTAGCAAGTTTATTCAGCATGACCATAATGACTTTTCAGTCCCAAATCATCACCTGAAATAAGAGTGGTGGGGTCAGGGAAGTGTATATATTTTATATGATGTCATCTTTTCAGAATTATTCAGTATACTCACACAGCTGATTGTCTCCTTCTATTGAGTACTTATCCCAAATCTGGCCTCAGCTAGCATAATTAGCAACACGCATAGCTAGCAGGTTTTTTTGTTTTCAAATGCTGTAAATTTCTTTTCTGTGTTTTTCTTTAAATCAGCTGTTTGAAGGTAGACATAAGAAGAACAAAAAATGGATGCTAGATTTTAACAAATGTTAAAACTTACATAAATCACAAAGGTGAAGTCACAAAAGCCTTAATCTTGTGGTAAGAATGGCAACACATGGCAGCAACTAGACCATGCTCTGCATGAGACCTGAACCTCGGGGCGTTTTACACAGGCAGAAATCCTTCCGGTTACCGCAGAGTCCTTACAATTGTACATGGATCTAGAGACCATTAGAAAAGAATCTCCCATGCTCAGCCGCTTTCCTGGGTGAGGAGAACAGGAGGTCCATAGGCAGATCTATAAAGTTACATTAGCAAGGATTTGGGGAAGTAGTGACAAAGGAAGAGGTGACAAGTCAGACATAACCCCCAGGAGGTAAAAGACTCCAAATTATTGTTCATTTTGAGAGAAGAACACTGAGTTATTCTTTTTCTGTATTGCAGGGTGAAACCTGGCTCACTGATGTGGTATCTCCATTTTTATGGATGGCAAAATGAACTCTAGGCCGCACGGTTTGTGCAAGGTTTGCTTGGGCAAGTTGGGAAGGCAAAAACATGTATAAGGGCTCCAGGCTTTTTCCATAAGATCAACTGAACAATTAAAGGCAGTGTTCCCTGTGCGCATCATTTTTCAAATTTAGGAATAGCCCTGGTTTTCTTTTTTAAACAAACTGTCATGCTAAGCCTTTAGCTGTTTGCTACTGTGGTGCTGTTTCTGTGCAGGGTAATCACATGAACTTCCAAGACAAAAGGACATCTTCAGCAACATTCAGCAGTAACTACTTATGCTAGAAATATTAAGTGAATGTCATTGTGCTCTACCGCTTTCGTCCCAAGAATGTTTCCAAGTCCGTAAGAGATTTTAGCAGAGGGCTGTGCCTCCAACCTTCACAGAAAAGTATTTTTAAGCATCTTTCTTCTAAGGCTGCATTTCCTGACATGCCAAAAGTTCTATTTCCAGCCACAGGCCAGTGCTGGCTTTGTCAGTCAAGCATTAACTGAAAATCTACTAATGAAGTAAGACAGTAGAAGTACAGCACCATTTTATTGCCATCCAAGCCCTATTCACAGAGTTACATCTACTGCATCAGGACATTTCGCTCAAGCCCAGCGGCCCAACTGCACAGGTTTACTAGAGACCCTCAAGAGTTACAGGCAGACTTGCATATAAATATAATACAGCCTAGGGGGCTAATTTAGAATGGGCATTGGAGTAAGTCATAAAGGATTAACTGAAACTGAGCCAGTGTGTCATGAACATCAATACAGCACAGTGTCTGACATGAGGCATAACCATTACAGAAGTTCATATACATTAGTCTGCTCTGTTTATTGCAGCTTGATATATTGCCCCATGACACAAGAAGGGAAGAGAACGCATAGCACAACTACATCAGACTTTCATTTAAACATCGGTTGACTATCGTAAAGAAATTAGTAATGGAGGAATGGCATTACAGAGCATGAACAAGTCACTGGTGTAGAAGGTGAATATCTAAGAAACCTGCCCAGAAAGTTGTTTTAGAAATAAAGATATGCTAGGAGCAAGAAGAAGAAAGGAAGGTACAAGTGCAAAAGGGATTCTGCTCAAAAATTTTCATGGCGGTGACTGAACCAAACAGTTTTAACAGAAAGATGCACTGTGGAGTATAATGGTATGGTCGTGGTAGCAGGTAGAGTTTTTTTCAATACATAACTAAATAATTTCATATTAATTCT
The DNA here is from genome assembly GCA_034782735.1 of Sagittarius serpentarius. Lineage (NCBI taxonomy): Eukaryota > Metazoa > Chordata > Aves > Accipitriformes > Sagittariidae > Sagittarius > Sagittarius serpentarius. Next base: position 6,664,482 of record JAVKLA010000053.1, on the reverse strand, counting down.
AACAGTAAACGCAAATATTGGCCACCACTTTTTATTTTACATGGCATTATACAACACTACACTATTTATTCTGCAGACACTAGGTCCCTGATAGTCAAATGGAGTCAACAAAAAGTAAAGCAGAAACACGTTGTTTCTCTCTGTCTTTCCTTGACGGAAGTTCTAAAGTTTTCTTGTGAGTCAAATAAAAATAGATCAGAGAACTTAGCACCTATTCAGACAAATATTAAACTAATAAAAAATCAGAAACAATAAGACAATCTGATGGGCACATTCACAGGAAAAAGAACACTGAAGTGAGATCACAGTGGGCTAATAATGTTTGTCTTTGATCTGTACTTTCAAGATGAACCTTTGACAGAAGTTTGAAAACTCCTTTTCATCCAACACAGGTCTGAAAATGACATTAATATTAAATTGCACAACATATTTCAGGTGTTTATTTATTTACTTTGTCTATGTTGGAATTGTCTGTTCTAGCCTTCTTTTGTGGTGGCACATCCTTATGTGACTATCAGGGAGAAGGGTGCACTCCTTATCTTTACCTCTGTCAAAGGCAGGAGTTTTTAAGCTTCACAAGTGGACGTATCTGCTGACAAATCCTCTGCCAAGTTGTGCACCCCTAAATACTGAACCTGTGACATTATGAAAATGACATAATTACAATTAATTCAACAAAATGATTTCTAGTTTATGTGAGCCAGAGGCAAGAATTCAGTGCCTTGATTTCACTGTTTCTTTCCTGACTTGATCTATCTTTAGTTATGGGAACCCACGCAAAATGAAAGTAATCCTACCTTGGTGTGTGTCCTAGCTGTCAAAGAAGTTTAGATCCTCCTTGTCTAGGTGGAAGTGATCTTAAAAATCGTTATGGTATAGTAAATCAAGCAATGTAGCACATGTAGCAAATGAAATGCACAAACAAGTACATAAAAAAGAAATAAAGTTTTATTTAGCCAGTTATCTGCAGCTGGGCACTGTACTTTGCAAGATGGAGAGAGAGAAGGGTGAGAAACAGTGCGTTTATGCTAACTTCCAGGCTCACTTGAACAGAGGTAACTCTAAAACTGCCTTACTGAATTCAGCACAGATATCTGCAAATTCCTACTCCTCCCTCCATCTTCATTTTCTCGCAGTTAGAAGCGATACTCTAAAGTGTGCTTTGTGCATACGTCATTGCTTTCTCATACTGCAACCAGTGCAACGCTTATATAAATATTGTTCTTGTGATTTTAGCCTGATAAAGGCCAGTGAAGAGTGACATCCAATCTCCCTCTGAAAGCATCATAATTTTTTCTCTCCTATGCTCAATTCTGTGTCCTCCAATCAAAACCTAGGAGACAAAAGGTTCTTCTCAACTTGAAATTGGCACTCCCTAGGCATTCCTCAAATACGGCGTCATTTTGCCTTTCTTCCTGCAGATTACCTGGAGGTTACATCAGGTTGATAACAGAAATGGCTAAGTGGTTTTTATAAAGCAAATAAGAAAAATAGGAAGCATACGGCAAGAGTGGATCTGGATAAGAAACCACTAATAAGTGCCTATAAAGTCACTGGATCCTCACTTGACCTGCTTTAAAAGTATTTGCTAACATTAAAAGCCATTTCCATTTTTGTAAAGGGACGGCTCAGAGTAACAAAAATAACTTGCTATTCTTAGGAGCAGAGCCAGGGAAGTAGCTGCTTTGTTCCGTTACATGCAGAACTGAACGGGGGAGAAACGCCTTCTCACAAAACAGGCAAGGGGCACAAAATCCCCTAATGTTTTGGATAACCCTGTTAGCTCTGTTCCCCCTCCCCCCCATCCCTCCAGTCTTTCTTTACAGGCAGGTATAGACTTCGAGGTAACAGATGGTTCTTCTCACTTTCTCCTGGGACTTCTCTGCCTAGGGCTGTTCCCGCTGCAGCCAGGGCTGTCTGGCAGGCACAGCCGCATCTCCGGCGTCTACCATCCAGTCTCACACCAGATCCTTCAGTTCATCTCACTTTAAAACCTTTCTCTAATCAAATGCAAGTTTTCATAGTTCAATGCAGTTAAATTTCAAATCGTCTTTCATAGCGTATGATAAATTTTAACACTTGGTTTGCTTGAAAAGACTATCTTTTGTCCCAAGTTTACAGCAGTAAATGTAAAAAGACGTCCTTAGAAAATGAAATTCTTATTTGCAGTCAGCTGATGACTTCAGAAAATACTAGTATTTTCCATGAAAGCATCCAGAATTAGAAGGGAAATAGACATACTGACCACGACACAGGGTCTCATTTCTGTGTATGCCAGAAGACTGCAGCAAGCTCTGAGCTCACAGCTTTGAAACAACACTGCTGAACAGAAATGCTTCTATTGTAATACTCCAGCTATTTCAATTGTAGTGGCTAACAAAGCTTTTGTGTTTTCTATGCAACCACCAGTTCATAGTTTGAGCAGCAGACATTTCAGTTCTGGAAAAGATCACTTGTTGTCAGGATTTTTGAAACTGTTCTGACGTTATGAAGATTTCTGCACATTTCCAAAATTTATTAAGAAATCCTGTGTCTTCATAGGTGTAAAGGGTTAACAGTATTTGAATAGTTGCTCTCAAAAAATTGTAACTCCCTCTTAATATAGTCTCAAATGCTTCTCTGTAATAATTAGTATATAATGTTTTCTTCTGGGTGTGGATATGAAGCTGAGCCAGCTTTCCTCTTTTGTTCGTTATTAAGTCCAGTTATGACTGAACTCACAGCCTATATTTAGTGTTCTAATTTAAGAAGTCAGATGTCTGAAACATCAGAAAACATAGAAACTTTTAAATTCAAGGGAACAAATAAAAGAAGGGTCAGTGGGAGCTGTAGAGTGCTTGGAGAAAAGGAGAGAGAGGCCATGTAGCTAGGCGTCTGAAAAGAATTCAGGAGACTAATTCAGGCCCCTCTGTCTTTTCAGGTTTATTTTAGGCCCCCCCTTTTTTTAAAAAAAAGGTTGTATCCATAATCATGACAAAAAACAATCATGCAAGATATTTCCCAAACATCCAGTCTTACAGCAAGAATATATTTCATTAAATAAATTCTATTTTAAAATTTTCTTTCTTTCTTAACCTGCATTCAATGTTGATGAGTAATATTTATTGCTTTTTTAAGCTTGTTGTTGTTACTTTAAATGACTTTTTGCGATACATTTCCACCAGCCATTGCACTTCTAAGGCAATGGACTTTAAACTGCTTAAAGAACCATTGCAGGATGTTATGAAAACCTACCTAGCAAGAAGAATGAACTAGATTGAGGTACTTCTGCAAGTGGTAAAATAAACTATGAGCAAATTCATTCCAGCTCTGTTTTACATGGTAATTTTTCTCTTAATGAGTAGGAGTTACTTTAGGCGTGTGTTATTCAGAACCTAGGGACTTATAAATCCAAGTATCTTAAAAACTGTAGTGACAGAAAAAGCACTGAGATATCTTTCCTCTATAGAGAGTAAACAAAACCCACATTTCTTACTCTGCAGCTTCCTAATATCCCAAGAGGCTTTTTCTTCATTAGCACTGACATTAATTTTCCAGCAGCTGTGGTAGGATAGGTAAAATGCAGATCTGTCTTCAAAACCTCATCACTGCGGTTCTAGTGAAGCATTCCCTGACGGCCACTTGTTTGAACCTCTAGTAAATGATTGGTCATGACAAGTAGGTCTTTAATCAGAAGCAAATTATAACAATGACACCACTTAGCTCTTGCGTGTCACTTCTGCCCCTTTCACCTCTTCCCACAGCTACCAGTATTCCCACAGTTTTCTTTGGCATACGCCACAGGCATTTCATTATTTTCTGTTCTTTAGTCCCCAGCAGACTTTGGGAAAAGCTCTTATTTGCATTGCATGGGTATAAAACAAATTATCAGCAGACAGGCAGGTATCATCTGCAACCACCTACAGCTACAGGTTGAAATTTATACTTCTATATGAATTGTGCAATGGTTTAAGGTAAAAAGAGCATTCTTTTGGCCATTCTTACTGCCAAGGAAAAGTTTGTATTCTAACTTCTCAGAGCACCTTTCAATGAATCACAGACAAAATCTTTCATTAGATAAATTTGAAGTTGCTACAATGATTTTTTTTTTCAATCCAAGAGACGTGTTCAACAAATAAATGAATGAGCTTATAGAAAAAAAGTGAATTTTTTCTGTTTCTTTTAAGCCTATTCATTCAATATAATGTAGATAATTCGTATCAGAGAAAAGGAAAAGATATCTGTCATCAGCCATAGACCACACATGCAAAACCTGAAACACAGATTTCTGAGCTGGTATACAGAACTAGAGAACGCGTTTGCCAAACTCAGTCTTATAATGATAATCCCTTAAAAACTTCTTTAGAAGACAGCTACATTTTCCAGCCAACTATTCTAAGACATTAAAGGGAGCTACTATCATTTCAGAAGTTCTTTAAAATATACTCCCTTTAAAAACTCCCTTACTGATCCATAAAATACATCCACCTAAGGTAATCCCACAACTTCGCTTGCCTGTGCTTGATACTTAGGGAAGAAGTATAGAAACCAGTTATATCTAAAATAATCTTGGTATACCCTTCTGGTTTCCACATGCCAGTGGCATACAGGCTTCTCGAGTGAGAGGCGGCATCCAGAGCACGGTTTCCCAAAGGGCCCAACCCTACATAAGCGCATCTAACCCTTCAGCCGATTGTGTCTACTAGCCGGGCGCAGAAGAGGAGATGGCAGAGGACAATGAAAGGGAAAGCGAGCGCAGCAAAGGACTGCTTCCCAGCGAGACAGAGCCGGAGCCGGCAGGAGCCTGTTGGCCTCTAGCCTTTGCTCTCTGCCAGCTTGGCTTCACAGCTGGGGTATCCCCTGCACACGCGCGGTGTGTGGCAGCCAGAGAGGAGCTACCAGAGGCCGCTGAATCGAGGGTTATGCTGCTACAAACACACAAACAGCAGGATTTAGGGCTCCCTGCTGAGGTGCACACAAGCCAGATGGAAGCACGCAGGAAGCAGAATCCTAAAGGAACAGGACGCGGGTGCTAGTTAGTCACCGAATCCTCACGTTACATTTTGTCACCGGATTCTGACCCATTACTTGTCATTTTTAGGGCCGTGGCATCTTTTAAGACAGTCTCATTTTCGGACCCATAAACCTATAAAAAATTTAGACCTTTCCAGTATCACAAGGAAGCCCAGTCGGTGAATAATAGCACTGTTGTATCTGAGTCAACTGATCTAATTATTTCTCGTGGCTTAGCAGGGATTTCAGGCATTCGCAGCTGCTTACACAAGGCATCACCTTTTTGTGATCACTGTGAGTGAGAATCCACAGTGCTAAAATTTCACATGATTATTTCAGCTCAGGCTGAAATGTTGCTGTTTTAAGATTGGTCATATATTTGCAATTCACCTAACTCTTGTGTGTTCCTCTCCTCCCCGTCCTAATCACTGTTTTTATAACTTACGTTGCTGTTCTCCCTAAGGCGCAAAACACATCCAACTCTACGGTCAGTACATCTGCGGGATGCCTCTGATTACAACCAGCTTTTCTCTTACTACCTACCTTGAAGTAATCCTGAAACATGCAATAATAACAAATACTGATGTGTAAAATCCTCTATGTTCTTATTATACAATCATAGCAGTTAGAGATTAAATATATACATAGTTCATCCATCGTCTCTGTGACAGATTTAGATCTGTTTTATGAGAATTTAGGGTTTACTGGTTGCTCACATAATCTGCAGCAGTTGCAGAAATGGTGCCCACAGCTTCAGCAGCATCTATAGTCCCTCCTGACTCTGTGCCTGACCATGTTCTTGTGCGGGAAGAAAAATGGTGCCTATTTTTCCCTCCTCTTCTGTACAATCTAGCGATAAGATCCAATACTGCAATAGGTAACAAACACTCACCGACGGGAATGGCTGCCCCATGTCCTTCTCTACTGAAATTCTCACTCTAACCCCAAGTTTTCTGCCTGGGGATCCTGTCCTGGAAGTTGGCGGGGGGGGCGTTGGGCCTGTGTGCCACAGGGATGCTGCCCGCCTCCACCCGGACACGCACGTCAGGGGACCCGAGAGCCGGGTCCCAGCTCCCGTCTCTGATGGAGCCTGGAAATATTGTGAATTAGGTCCCAGCCACAGCCTTGGCACTTGGCGGAGGCCAGTGCTGGCTCCTGCCTCAGGTCTGGTTAGGCAGTGGCAGAAACTGGCACCTGGGACTAGTTCCTGTCACATACCAAGCTAATGTGGTAGGTGTGCCATGACGTGAGAAGCACCGATGCTAACTGTCAGGTATATTTTTTTAATTATTTTCTCCACAACCACTATTGGTGCCATCCTGTTCTTCCTAGTTACACTCTTACTAGCATACAGGTTCACCGTCTCCCGGAGTTCATAGGCTGCGACCGCTTACCCTGTCCTCACTATGTTTAACTAAGGAATGCTGCTCTGGGCTTTTTTTTTTTTTTTTCTTTATTCTTTCTCTTACTTCACACACTAGTCCTCCCCTCAGTTTTGCTGCTTTTTCCTGAAACCTTTCCAGCTTATCAATGTCTTCCCTCTAGTGTAGTGCCTTGAACTCATTGTGATTCTTTAAATTTAGCGGAATTAGCTTAACACAGAGAAACACAGACCCCTTCTTGTTTTATCAGCTGGAATTCTGACACAAGCACCTCAGAAAAGATTTGCAGCTCTCTTTTGTAGCAGTCGTAGTGTTCTTCAAACTCAGTTCAACTTTGGTGTTCTCCCTCAGATTTAGGCTTTTTTCTTCACTTCTCATTAACATAATTCTTTTCTTGCTATCTATATAGATAAAATCCTTACAAAACTCCTCTTTCCTCCAGAGATTTGACTTTAAAAATTCATAACTGTTAGAAATACATTGGCCTACTTCTTTTCCACATAGTAACATTATTTTCTGTTGATGCTTGTTAGTCTTAGATTCTTTGTGTATTTTGCTTCTCTTCATTGCTGTTTTCATTGCTTCCAATAGTCATTTACATTTTAATTAATTAGCTTATTTTATATCTTAATTTAGATCAACCCTTACAAAATCCATTACATTTGAGAATTAACATTAAATTACTGAATAGAAACATCTGGGAAGAATATAAAGCACATATAAATCATCTCCTCATTTGCCTTACAGTTTCCAAAAGGGAAAAACTAAGGACGGAATTCTTAAAACAAGGACTTTTAAGAACAGGATTACACTTCACTTTAAATGTATTATCTCTGGATTTGTTCTTGAGATATTTAGTATGTGTGAAAAAAAACCCTAAAAGATTAAACAATACAATTATCAGACTTTTCCTATGCCCTAATAGCAAATAATGAGCTGGTTTTTGAGACAGTAACAACTCTTGCTCTAAAGCCATAGCAGAAAATGGAAGTGGATGTTTCAGGAAAGCAGTGAGAAGGGGAACGAGATTCTGAAAAAGAGACTTTTTTTGCTTGGGAGCAGCACTGCCCCATAGAACTATCAGCAGTAGGAAATAATGAGTTGAGTAGAATGAGAATGATAGAGGTTCCTGTATATTTATTGTTTCCCATGGCTCAAAAAGACACTCAAAGATGGGGAACCGATGCTGAGATATCCCACCAACTCAGCACCCCACCATGTACACTACAAAAATTAATCTATGCTGAAGTAGCACATTCTGAACAACTGTAGCTCACTGAAGGCATTAATAAGTGTTGACATTTGTTTTAGTTAGAAAACAACAAATAACTTGGTTATCCCAGCAGAATTTTTTGTGCCTTGAATCTGTCCATAGAGGTGGAAAGTTAAAACGTAAAATTTGGTCTTGCCTATGTGGGAAAGTTTTTTCAGTAAGTTATGGTATGACTTTATGTCAAAAATTAAGGCAGGAAAACCATGTGGCTTGTGGCTTTAACTGCCATGTTTAGTTTTGGCTTACCCTATGTCATTTTAAGAGGGGTTCTAGTATGCACAGCTGTGCATCTTGGCTCCAGTGGTAATTATACAAGTATAACTGACAAACTCTCTCTTGCAAGCAAAACCTTGGTTTTCCTAGATCTGACGCATGGGGAATAGCTATGGCTTCAGGAACATCCTGGAACAGTCACCCCAACAAATCTTGCCTAAACAGCATTTTAAACTATCTGCTGGGGCATATTACATTTACCACTTGAATGATGCATTGTGACCGTTCCAATCACACCAAAATAACTAAGTGAAGGGCACTGGTGTGAAGGCCTTCCAATTTAGCAGTTGTACCCTTCTTACGGGCACCAAGAGATTTGTGCCTGCTGGGACAAGCAGTGACAAAGCAAAAACCTCTTTCTCCATTTTCTCTGGCACATAAATGCTTCTGTGTACTTTTGCTATACGTCCTTCAGCTTATCCAGGCTTTTCAATGTATTCTACATATTTCACTAGCCCAGCCACTGCTCTACTGCTTTTAAAATTTCAGCATAAAGAAAACGTTAATCATCAGTCTTAACTTTCCTGTATTTTTTTCTTCCCTGTGAGCAAGTCATTACAGTATGTCTGATTATTAGGAACAAGGAACAAACATTTCCCCTCTGTGAAGAACAGGAAACAATGTTTGGAGAACAATCAAGTCAATTCTCCGTGGAAAAAAAAATGTAGCAACAGGGGAGAGGCTTGATCTTTTTCCAATTAAGAAAAAAAAATCCATTTTCATCTGAAGAAGAAGAAATCAGCTTATGTATTCACCCAATCTAAAGATGTATTTCATTGTAAAATATATTTAAATATCAAGCATAACCATGAAAGGAAACCAAAACACTAGGAGTTTTGGACTAAGTGTTTTGCTTTCCTCTTGTGAAATTCTTGTTTATATCTGCCTGCCATTGTAAATTATGTTTTCAGCTGAACATGAAAAAAAATACACAAGATGATATAAAGAGAGGCCGTTCCCCTACACCGAGCACACATGAGCATTCACTGCCACCTGCTCGCAGCTGTAGTTTACGTGGGGGAGTTAGCCTGGGAAATAACATCAGCAAAGGCAAAGCGACGGCTCTGACCATAGTCCAGCTGAGGTCTGGTAAACATCAACAGTTCTCTTCTCTGGTTGGAGGTTTTCATTTTGTTCTGTATTTTTTCCAATATTCATTATAGATCAGGGAAAAAAAGAAGAGACAAATGTGTACGGCACTGGCACATGCAGTGGTACACGCATTGATTCCCTTAATCTGTCACAGTTTGAAGTCGTACGTGTATGTATGCCTCCTGTCACTTGCCTCGTCCTATTGCGTTTCATACTCCAGCTATCTGTTGTATCGCATAGTTCTTCACTTTGGACTAATAATTAATTCTTCAGTGTGGAGCAGAATGTAATTTTGTTGCCACAGCAGCTAAGGAGTCACAATATGGTTCCCAGTTTGGCCCAAAGGGAGGAAGTAATTGATGCCAATTTTTAACTGATGAACAATACTTCCCTGTGTGTCAGCTCAGACATGTGGTTTGTGCATCTGGGAGCTAAACACAAGGTTTAAATGTTCCCACTCGCACCCCACACAGCAGAAATTTGATGGAAATTTTTCTCCTCGCTGTGCTGTACAACAGCTGCACTGACCGTCTCAATACTGCTATTAAAATCCCTGGGCTGGTGCTCCCTCTCTGGCCCCACAAGTGCCATGAGAACACTGACATCTCAATACATTACAGAAGAAAATGCAAATTCACCAGTCATATGCAGCAACGACGTTGCCAGAGCTTTCAGTTTTAGTATTAGTTTTGCCCTTTTGGACGGTATTTCCCAGCTTGCTGACAAACAACAGAATCTCAGGGAAGGGAGGCTTTTTCCCCCCCGCTCTTTTTAAAGCATATTTCTAGATCTTTTGTCTAGGAAAAAAAAAAAGGCTTGAAAAAATGAAACATACACAGTTGGGGCACAGAAAACAGGGGCCCACGGGAAAGAAGCTAATGTTTATTTGTCAAATTTTTGGATTCACTATTTTTCATCTGTACTCATTTCCACAGACAAAGTCATGGTTTTTAGACACCTGAGTCCAGTGCTACTGAAACAGCAAATGCTCCTTGCAGTCCCTCTGCGCGCTTAAAGCTGACACAGTTCCACCACCGAGCTCCCAGCCTTCATGCTCGCTTGACAGGAACGGCACAGCCGCTCTCTGACCTTACCGAGTCCGAACCCAAGACACTAAGAAAGGGCAGCAAGATCAGAACTGCTTATTCTAAGGGGAGAAAGACACGTTGCAAAGGAAAATGCAGTGAGCGGTGCCTGTCAGGCACAAATTCCCACTCGGAGCTCACAGGAGACTGAGGAAACACTGTTCTTTAAAAGGCTGCAAACTTAAAAATTGCTGTGAATTGATAAACCGCGAGACTCATTGCCGTGAGACGCTACAGAGCCTAAAACACATCAAGAAAAAGATTAGTGCGTGTGGGTGAATTCAAATGCTGACATGCACAAGGACAAGAAGAGGCTGAGGAGAATTTGACCTGGTGAGCAGGAGGGTATGAAGCAGTACCTGCAGTATGTGAAGATTATGGGCTTTTTTCCCCCCAGAAAATAATGCTCCACTGGTGCTTGCCAAAGCACTCAGCCACCATCTGACATCAGGCTGAGAGCTTGTTGATTAATACGTGTAGGGTAACCTTTCTGGCACATTTCTTTAAAATTACTGGTTGCATTGTGGCTGTGCTTCAGATTTTACTCCCTCTAGAATCAGACAGTCTGTCAAACGCATTCAGCAAATAATATGTTTACTGAATTTCATGATGTATTAGAAAGCTATTATTCAACGGAATGTTCTCAATGGTTCATTCAGCTCTGCTGGATGAATGGGTCACGGCTCTGCTATATGGGCTGTTGTTGACTGAATTTGCAAATCCTCCTACACATGCAGCAAAATATCAAGGCATCACAAGAACAAGTTAACTTTATAAATCTCAATCACCTTTTCCCTTTTCTTGAAACAATGCTGCTGTTGTCCTATTTGCAAAATTCCTCTCGGGATATAACGAACTTTAGTCCCAACATACAATTGTACTACCGCAGAGACCTTAACATTTACAGTTTGTTTGCAAAATTAAGCATTTAAGCTTGCAAACTCAAAATCCTCAAAACATTTCTCGTCTCAGAATTCTGGTGTCTGGGGGCTACTTTGTAAAACATTAGGAGCAAATTCTGTCAGTAGTTGTCTCACACTGAGTACGGAGCAAAAGACTGGTAACCATATCTTAGAGACTGAGCTATGCATTTATCATAAACTGTGGGAATATTCTAGCAAGTTATAATTAGTATTCATTAATCACAGAAGTGGATTAATTTCTCTGTTTGCTTTCCATCCAGGTTTTAATGCATATTAAGGACTGTATTCCAACTACTTTGTGGGTCTTTTCCATTTTAACTCATGCCATTTGTACAGTGAGAGTTAAAAAACAAAACACAAGTACACTCCTTCATATCTCTCTAGTCATAATAAAGAAATTACATGTTACCCAAAAAGTTAACTTCCATTTCCACTGGCTCTGGAGAAGCATTTCTAAATTAGACTTACAGCAAAAAATCACTGTCATTCTGTTTTATGTTGTGAAGATTTACTGCTGAGTGTTCAATCCCTTCCAACCGGTAGAATACTGAATCCACTGATCCATCTCTTTTTGCAGCTCCGGGCCTTGTTCTTTCTGTACCTTCTGCTAAGCGTCACATATATTTTGCCTTTTATTACAGTACAAAATTAGGGCTATCTATGGACCTGTATAAGAGGCAGCCCTCAGTGGAAGCCATAGCAAAATGCTAGTGACACCATTTCTAGTCTGGCAATGAGCCTGGCACCACAGGCCGGTCAGAGCCTGTTGATTTGGACACAACGCATGATTGAGTTTGTCACAGGAACATGCCATAAAAGTTCTTGAAAGAGGAGAGAATGTTTGCATCTGGTGTGTTGGGGAACTGCAGGCTACTAGTAAGATCCAGAAAGAGACCTGCTACGGTCACAACCTTTGCTAGCAGTATTATGAACGGCTGCATATATGGCAACATTGCAATTAGCAAGCACACCCCAGAGACAAGGGTGTTTCAGGACTCCAGGCATGATATGAGAGCTTGTACAAAACTCTTCGCTGTGGGTGGAAGAGTGAAGGCTGTATCCTATAGAAGCTGCACAGAACTGCAAAGCTGAGTTTGACAGTGAAGTTGCAGGCCTGAGTGACAAGCCAGCTATTGCTGTTGTCCACAGTGACAAAGGAGCTGTCTGCAGGGATTTGAGGAAAAAGATTAAAATCTTCATTAAACTTTAGCTGCTGGCAAGAAACCTCTGAGATGGTATCAGGCAGAGGCCAGTCAAAACAAACTGGAGGCTTAGTATTTCAAGCCAGTTTAAAAAATACAGACAATGGGGAACTGTTTGAAACAATGGTGAACTTTCAGATACTTTTTATAGTTTGTCTTGAAGTTTTCCCAGAAGAACACTATCTTGGTGTGAAAAGTGGCATGCAAAAGTGAAAAATTCATACATTTCTGCATTTTCAAAGAACATAAAAGGATACTGAATTAATATATATTTGGTGCAGACTTCTAATCAAGAATGACCCATCTCTATAAGGACTATATTAAACATACATTATGATTATTAAACTTACATTATGATTTTCCTTAGCCTGCTGTTCAATTCCTTCAGACATCTAGTGTATTTAAATCATTATGTTCTTTACTATTTACTCACTGTCATGACTGGAAATCCTTCTATAGCAAAAGCATGACTTCATCTTAGAAGCCTTTTAATTACAGTTTCTTCCAGTACTTTTCTGGCTTTTTCTGGCTTTCCCCAGTTTAGCTTTACCTCAGTTCCACATCCCCGCCCTGCAGTGTCAGGGTATGGGAGGAAAACCACTTTATAGAGGGCGGCTGGAGAGGGAGTGGAGATGGAGACAATAAGGCTCCACTGAAAGGCTAGGAGGGAAAACAAAACTTTGTCTCCTAAACTCTTGTGCCTTAAAAGAAGTTGCACCTCCAATTTGCCTTAAGGAATTGCACCTCCAAGTCCATTGGCAGCCATTGACACAAGCTGCTGTATCCCCTCTTGCCCCGATGCACACACACCTTTGAGCCTCCCCTCCACTCCTCCACAATGAACCTTAGCACCCCTCCATTTCACTGTTGTCTGCCAACAGATTTTCATGTTCTCCCTCCCTAAACTATCTTCCACTGGAGAAAATTTGACCTTGCCTGAGCTATGCTGTACATATGCTATATTGCATATATGCTGGGCCTGGCCTTGCACCTGCCTTGTGACTACGTGGACTCGCCTGGTGGTCACCACGCTGTTGGCTGAACTTGGTTTCACTGGACTCGCTCTGTCCCTCCTGGCTAGGGATGGGGGGACAGCACTCTTGCCCCTGGGGCCAGCGTCATGGCTGGGGACAATCTAATCTTCCAGTGTTCCTCCTCATCGCTTTCCCCACTCTTAGGAAAGCAAAGAAACTCTATGGCTAATGCTGGGGACCTGCCTTTCAGTGTGGTGCCTCCAGCTGAGTTGTGTCGAGATACTCAATCTTGCTCTTACCTCTTCTGCTTGGTTCCATTTTTGAGCTAACTCTACGACAAGCAGCCCAGCCTAGATAAACAATCCCATACATCATCTTTATCCTAAAAAAGACAATTGCTTCCCAGTTCCTGTGTGGCTGGTCGGTTACACAGATGGTGTGAACATCCTTTTGCATGAAGATTTTGGCTCTGGCATTGTTTGTCTCACAACTGAATGCTCACTGTCCCACGATGTCCCATGTCTCCTTCATTTACACTGAATTGTTCAGCAGATTTACAAAGCCTTGCTCTCAGTGTCTCCTTCACTTCCCAGAAGAGCAAGAGGCTCAGGACAAGCTTTACTGATCACTTCTGCCAAAGTGAGCAAAAGTTTTCAAGGAGATGCTTTATGGAATTCATTTTCCAGTGGCTGACTTGACTCGCCATGCTCCATTAAGACAGCCTTATGTACTAAGCAAGCCTCAGAAATGGAAAATTGTGCCTTACGGTAATTTAGACACCACCACCCCCAAAAACCAAGATGAATTCCTATAGGATAAGTGCTGGCACAGTTCCAAGCAGCTGGGTTTGCACAAAGCAGTCTTTTTTTTTCTTTAATAGATTCTGGTGAAGTTTTGTCCCTGTCTATAAAAATTGCCTGCATTATCCTGAAAATAGAAGCAATTGAGCTTTCCCTGACCTGATCTGGACGAAACATAAAAAAAGCTCATTTTGTTACGTAACCTAATTAATATATGCTCTCAAAGTTCATCATAAAATCTTTGTTGAAAATTATTTAGGAAAGCAAAGGAGGCCTCAAAAATGCTGGTACTTACCATCCGTTGCGTGGCCGTCACACATTCTGATTCCCAGGGAGTATTCTGGAAGTTTTCTATGTGCAGCAATCGCACAGTAGTATCCGAACCAGACACACGACTTCCCAGTATTCCCCAGTTCCATGCTGGAGAACTACTAAACCAACTATTTGCATGGCTTTCTGGGATGCAAGGCTGGGTTCGCAGGATCATCACATTGCTTTTGCAACTGCTAGAACACAAGCAAGGCTGCCGTGTGCCCTAAACAGAGATGCTCATCTTGCGTGAGAGTTTTATTCTACACCAAGGATTATCTTTAGAAACAATGACCCTGTGTTGAGTAGTCAAAAGACATTTAAGGACTTATTTAATTTTCATTTAATGCTTTCATCCTGTTTTTTGTTTTCACTGAGGTCAACTTAAAGTGTTTATAAAGCAAGCTTGGAAAGCTCAAACAGTGAGTTCTGCAAGGCTGAATTATAGAAAAATAAACAAAACTAACCCTACTACTATAGTTACCTATCTGTCCTTTTGGATTTTTAGTTTTCTAGGGGGGGGTTGGGTTTTTTTGTGTTTTTTTTTCTTTTTTAAAGCCTGTTTTCAAAGTCTTGCTCTGTTTTGGATTTTACCTCTCTTTTGAGCAATCATATTTGAAATATGTCTACCAAACATCTGATTTTTAATCACTAATTTTATCCTCAAAATTATATGTATTTCAAACTCTCACCAGCTCTCTCTTTATTTGTTGAACTTGTGATCAAATCAGGGTTAAGGAATTAAGAAGAGGCATTCAATCAAAATGTAGAAAGAAGTCTCTGTATCTGATGTATGGCTCCCTTTATTGTACTAAGCATCTTGATTTTTGAGCAAAGCAATTTAAAGAAATAGATGATAGCTTTTCAGAAATTATTTGATACGCTTGGAAAAAACAGGCAAGTTTTCAGGCGCAGAACCTTAATCAATCGTAATTCAATGGTACCTCTCTTACAGTTTTTAATGTAGTTATTATCACAGGTCAGTACATCAGGCAAGAGTCACCATTTTACCAGCTGTGAATCAAAGCACATATGCAAATAAGTAAAGGTATTGCTATCCAACTGATACTTAATTAGACACTTAACTGCACTTACAAATCTGTGCTCTAGCTATTTGCATAGAGACATGCAGGGCACCTGAAGTGGAAGAGAGACCTGAGCACTTGTACCTGAACTGAACACCCGTTCCTACAGTCCCACAACATAATCAGGTCTTTCTGCCAATGTTTTGTATATACATGCAATCATCTTTTTAACTACTTGTATACTACTTTTGGGCAGAAAGAAAATGCCATGGAACAATAATTTTGTAAAAACTGAAGCTAGGACTCAAACAAACTCTACAGGCAAACTGAGTCCTAATTTGAATGCTTCCAAGTTGAAGAGTGTTTCCAAAACTCAGCTAAAAAAAATCTGATTGCACGTAATTTTTAGAGTGCTCTGATTTTTCAGTCCCTCATTGTTCATAAATGCTCTTTTATGTAACTGAATTGTCTTGGATGTGTGAGAAATCCTATACATTTTAAGTTCTGAACTCTACCAGAACTCCAGGGAACAGGGCCATTTAAAAGGACATACTTCTGCATAGCTGTAGATAAACCACCTGACAGGCACAATGTCTACAACTCTGATGCTGGGCCCTAACACTGGCACTGCTAACTCCGGATACATGCTTTTGTCTGCTCCCAGAGCTACAATAAAAAATAGTCGCTACAAGAAAGCAGCTGCACGTAGAGATACAGGAGAAGAAACCCACAGAAAAGTAGGAGATGAAAGGGAACTGTGTGTTAACAAGAGCCAGTGGAAACACACAGGGCTTCATTAGCAGCCTTCTGGTCCCTTGGGGCCTTTGCTTCGCAACCCAACAGCCCCCCACCGAGACGACGAGCTGGCAAATGTCACCTGGTCCAGAATTTCGCTCCAAATTAGAATGGCCTAATTAAAGACTGATGGTCTTTGCTGAAAATTAATAACTGCTTCACATAGAGAATGAACTGAAGTCTTTTCATATTTTTACAGCTAAATTAAAGCTGTCTAATTGGATTGCAGCTTGAGGAATTGCAAGTGTTCACCTGGACATCCTGTGATGATAGTTTTAAAGCTGATTTGAAGCTGTTTTGGGCTGTTGTCATCACCCAATTGATTGGCTTTCAAAGCTGTTATCAGATCCTAAGTCAGCTGTAACTCATAGAATCTTAGGAAATATTTTTCAATAGCAGCATTAGGTTTGTGTGAAATTTTCTAATTAGAGTTTAAAAAAACCTATTACCCTCACAAAGTGAGGAGTCAAATGGAGCCCAACTGTTTCAGTGTGCCATACTTCTACTAAAATATATCTAAAATAGTAAGTAATGAATGTCCATTTTAAGAACTGTTCGATAGCATAATTTTGTAAATAATTAATTAATTTGATGTGGTATCTAAGACTATGTCTTCAATGAAAGGAAATCAAGCAAACTATACGAATGAGCCCAGAAAATGGTATTCTGAGGAGGCAGTGTCGGAGTCAGTGCTGACTTCTGCCCTTTGCTACATTTTTCCTTTGTTTTGCCAGGCAGATATAACTCACATTTTATGATTAAAAGAAGTTCTGCTCTCAGGATTCATTGTGATGCTCACACACACACACTGTCAGTGTAGATTTCATAACAAACAGGAAGATAGTTTTTATTTTTCAGATCCATTTTGACCACTCTGAAAAATGTTAAATGTTCAAAGTGTCCTAACATCTCACCCACAGAAAACCGAGCTTTCTCCAAGAAAACTGCCTAGTTTCATTCATCTTTTTCATTATCATATTTAGATTCAGTTTGCTGCATTATTTTAAACTTCTTTGGGTTTTGGCTTTGATTTTCTATTTGGAGCAAATTTCTTACTGATCTTACTCTACTTTGGAAATCAGAGATCTAACACACCATGCTGGGAAGCACAGATTAGCCTGACTCTCGAGCGAGCATGTATCATCATTATCGCAAGCCTGAGCCAACGGTTACCATATTCTCTGGGACTGCTGCCATTAGGTCTTCAGGGAATGTTCTACCAGATTTTAAATGAGGAATGACCTTTAGATAAAACGGCAGCATCCAAAGAGTTTAGACATCCTGTTTTAGCTGGAAATGTATTCAGAGCTGAAATGATTTTGGTATCATTTTTTTTTCTGACAAATATTCTGCTTGATCCATATTACTCTGCACCTCAAAACTGCAGCATTATGTAAAATGTAGCATGTACAGTTTAGCAGCTTTCAAATGGATTATGAAACCTGAAAAAGTAGAGACCTTTCCTCAGACAAAAATTCACGGTATTACTTATTTGTATTACTTCAAAGGTGAATGATTCGCCAGAAAGCACTGATGTCCTTCCTCATGAACCACATTAGCAATTTCTAATTTACCATATCCTTATCCACAGGAGGCTGTTAAGTTGGTTTAAATGAAAACCAACTCTGAATTGTATTTGCAAAATGTGTGGAATAATACTTCGATTGTTTGTTAAATGAAAAGTATTGTTAATATAACATGAACCACAGGTGAAAAATTCATGTGTGGATAAGAGTATAAGGTGTTCATTTGCTCGTGTTCTTGGAAGACCCTTGGAGAGCATTCACAGGATGTCTCTGAGGGCTAGATTTTGTATCTGGGGTTCATGGAAAGATGTGTTACACCATGTCCAATCTAGCAATTACTGTGATCTACTGTGCTTCTGAAAAGTTATTATTTATTGTAGGAAGTATAGAATATATTTTGGGACCATTAAACATGCTGAGGAGCCTTACGCTAAAGTTACTGTAAAGCATTCTCTATTAAAAACCACCAGTATAAATGAGAATGAGAAGCCCATTAGGAACACATAAAGAACTAATGTGGGGAATTCAAAGTTTCCATTTTTGTGAAATCATGCCCAGGGGTGTCTTGAAACATTGTTAGTATTTAGGGAGGAGCTGGGTAAACTGAGAAAGAACCTAGATACAACCTCACATTAGCTAATCTTCCATTAGCTGTCTTCTTTCCAAATTATATTGCTAGCCCCTTCTTTGCCCGTGACTCATGATGTGAGAGATATGCCACAAAACACAGCACACTGACTGGGCAATCTCCTAACTTTGCCAGAAGGAAATGCTGAAAGCTGGATGTCTACATGCAGGCTGGAGGAAATAATCTATTTCCATTGGGAATTAACAGCTGCGAACTTGGCCAAAGTGGTCCTTTTCCAAAGGATCCTAATGGTTAGAGCACACTTGTGAATTGAAAAGTACCTGGACTGAAATCTTCCACAGTTAAATAATATTTGAATGTAGGTAACCCACCCCTCTGCAGGGGAAGGAACCATTACAGTTGTGAAGGAACCATTACGATAGTGTTCTGAAATGGATATGTCTGGATTTCTTCTGTGGAACCCGTTTCAACCGGCAATGAGAAAATTCTCTAGAAAACTTTTCAGGTCAGAGCAGATCTCTGAAATGCAGAGGAACCAAGCTCTGGTCCTTACTATGTTCATCATCCCTAGGAAAATGACATACTAGTTCCACTGGGCTTTAAACACAACTCAATATGAAGACCAAAGTCACAGGTTTATGGAAATTTCTGTGAAGAGGAAAAGTTTTTTCTCCACTGGAAAACATCGAAGTTGCATAATACATGCTTCATTTCAGTCCAGAATGCTTGAACAGATCTTGGCGATATCTGTATGCCAGGTGAGAAATGGGAAACAGACTCGGGAATATGATGTGTTAATTGCAGGAGTTTCCCGGCCACTGGAGGTCCAGGTTTGAGCCTTGCAAGACACAACCTCTGCTTCCATTAATGCCAATATGGACTTTGTTACGGGCTTGAAACCTATGCAAGGGTGGGACAAAAATCTAGCAAAACTAACCACACAATGTGTTGCGACACAATCCTATTGTGGCTCCAAGACTTGAGGCTGCTAGAGTGGCCCCCAGGGATGGAGTCTGGGGGAGAGGATACTAGAGCCGGCCACATGAGAAAGTGTGGCCTCCCTTTATCCGGATCCGACAGTGAAAGCCATCCAAAGTGCAGGACTTTTCCAGGCTTTTGTCATCATACAGTGGCAGGAGGAGCATGGCAGCTTATAAAAACTTTTGTTCGAGGAAATTCTCTTCGTTTTCTTAAACATTCATCCAGTCCTTAAAAAGTAGAATAGCCATGATATTGAGCTCCACAGATTGTTTTTGCAAAACTGAATGAGTACCAGGTCGCATTTTCAGATCTATACTTCTGAAGTACGCTTTTCTCTGAGGACTTGCAGTCCCTCCTTACAAGGTATATTTACACAGTTTTTGGCAGGACTCCTCCCCCACCAAAGAGGAAAAATTATTTGGTTTTCCTTGCTTATTACACTATTACCTATGCTTAAAATCAGGGAAAGCGAATAGACTGAATATTTGACCTTAAACTATATGTGAGAGGCAGGGTGCCGAGAAGTACTGAAGCACATGAGTTCTGTTTTCTTAGCAGGAAAGGCAGCAACTGTGAAAGCTCGAGGATATCTGCACTGGGTGGTAAAGCTGACAGCAGAAAAATCAAAGAAATCTTAGCACTAAGGCAACAGTGTAACAAAAAATCCTCGTCAGCTCTCCATGGCCATGCAGATTATCACTCAGATAAGACTGTGGTAGAGGGTAAGAATTCTTTCCCAGTACGGTGTTGACACTGTGTAAGCTTTAATGTGTTGTTCTTTGCCTTTTGGATCTCTTGCTTCAGAACACGAACACTAACAAGTTGACAAAAGCTGTGTTTGCACATTATAGCTACTCGCAAACTAGCATTTCAAGTTCAATTTTAGACATAGGAGCAGGCAAAGCAGAATGAAGTGGAAAGCTGTGATTTTAATGGGGATTTTCTCTCTTTTGTTCTTTGACCTTTTGTGGCTCTCAGAATACATCAACGCTTCTGTCGCATGAGTTGCCTTATTGGCTTAGTCCGTGCTGATACAGCCAAGCAAGCATTCAAGTGTGACTAGAAGTGTACGGTTTGATGGCATTTTGCACTCTTTCTAGCAGCAAGTACTATAAGCACCGCCCAACGCCGAGGCCCCAGCAGCGATCCCAAGCACAGTGACTCCTGCAGCTGGACAGAAAGAGCCTCATACCTCAGTTAGAAAGCAACTGTAGAAAGCAACCGCTCAGGTAGCTGGCAGTGCCGTGAGTCTGGGGGAACTGCCAAGTCTGCTGAGCATTTTCTCTGCAGAAGGCCAGAAAAAGGCAGAACAGCACTTGAACAGAACCATAACATCTCAAAATACAACTTTTTCAAGTCTGATTCTTAAGAAAACAACACACTGCATTTTTAGTGCACGTAATAAGCATTTTTTTAATGTCTCCTTCCCTATTATGCTACAAAGCCTTCTCAACTAACAACGCTGTGGTGGAAGTCTCCTCGTTAAAAGTGCAACAGGAACTGGATGACTACAAGAGGAACCCACAGCAGCGAAGGAACCCACAGCAGGAGGAATGAGCTAGCTGAGGCCCTCCACCACGGTGATCAGTCAAGATGGAGCCAGCAGTAATTTGTGGGTTACCTATGTGATAACAGGTCTCATATTCTCTTACACCAGACTGTTCAAAAAAAAACCCCCAAAACCAAACAGGCTTCTGAGATTTCTCATCACAATCTGTCACTCACCTGTGCCCTCCTCTGAAAAACTGGGCTAGATACACTCTAACAATGACACACATGAAATAAATTTGGATATTCTCTACAGGCATTTATGTATCCAAGCTGCAACAGCAATTCTGGGTAGTAGCAGTGGTATCTGCTATAACAGGAATATTGTACGGAAGAAAAAGATCTGGTAAGAAAAAAAGAGATGTTACTTTTTTATTTGAAGTCTGAGAGATGCCTGGTACTGATGCTTCACATTGTTGGTGATCACCGAGAGAAAAACAAATGGGTATTTATTGGCTGCAAAAGCAACTTGCATCTTGTAGGGATCAGGTGCAAAATAAAAACTGCAGGTGTAGCGTTGGGAGTTTTTCATTTAAGTGATTCAGCCCCAGAGGGAGGAAATGTTAAGCTTATTACATGGAAAGAATCAGCACGATTTAGGAGTACCCTGGGTATTCAAACTTAGAGAGGTGTCCAAGTTCAGTAACCTTCATGTTATAGGCCAGTGACAGCTGTGATAGTAGAATTGTCCATGTGATCACAAAAAGAGGTAGCAGAATGAGTGAATGGGAGTTTGGGGAGATATCTGTTACAGCCATGTGGGCCTGAGCATCCTGTTTAAGATAAAGAGCCTCAGATGCTTTCCTCACACAGTGAGATGGCTTTTTAAAGCTAGGTCTTGTCACATTTAACAGGGCAAATCCCTTTATCTTCCTTCAGCATGATGCTTTTATAAGGCAGCTCTAGCTTCTGTTTGTGTCACCAGTTTACTGCAACTGTACCACAGCTGCCTTCAGAGTGTGCTTCAGTCAGTTCCCACTTTAACATTTTGACTGCATATTTCTTTTTCAGGAGACCTGAGGTGGGAAAAAGACTAGGTGACCAGAAAAGACCCTGTCTTAGGTATGTGATATATCCACATATATGTGAAAATTAAGATGTATGACCTGCAGTTGTTTCAGAATTCCCAGAGCAGAGCAACTCGCTGGACTGCCAGCTTTTACCATCTGTCAGACATAGTTCTCACACTTCGTAAGGCTGGCTTTCACACTGGTGCTATTTTCCTTAACAGTTAATAAATTCCATCCAAATCTTAAAGTGTTTTGCATAGCTAGCTGAAGAATACCTCTGATAAGGTGTGCTTGTGCAGCTTAACAGGCCTCCACGGAATGCCATGCCAGCTTTTCCATGGAGGGAAATACAGATAATGTTCCTGAACACTGAATGCTGAAACATAGTGATTAAATAAGAAGTAAATGTACTGCAAAAGGCTAAAAAGGAAATAACTACTGGAACCGAACTAATTTTTTGAGAAACCCACGTATTTCAAGATCTGATTCAGTTAAATAATGGCATTGGTATACCCAGTGCCAAATACAGACAGAACAACGCATCACAGTGGGGAAAAAAATGTTTCTGCCTTTTGTGTGCATTTCATCTTTTCCATAAGAACAAAATCCATGGAACAGCTTTTGGAAAACCATCTTTAGCCACTAGAAGGTTGCCATCTGCTTGCTTTCTTTTCTTTCATCGAAGACAAAGCAGACTCACAACACCCAAGCGTCTCCATCCTTGCAAGTAAAGATAATTGTATATATATTCTTATCAACAGGGAAAAGGCCTCAACAGCTTACAGCATTGCAGCTGGTTGAATAGCCTTCAAATATAAGAATAAGTGGAACTCCCTTCCGGATCCCACCAGTGGGCCGCCCAGCCTGGTAGTACATCTTAGACTGTGGCAATGTGAGGTGAGCACAAAAGCTTGGAGCAGTATCTGTGGCCCCTTTCCCCTATATTCCCCAGCATCCAGAACTGTCGTATTAGGAACGTTAGAGGATGAAAGCTTGCCTAATTCCTTATAAAATACATGTATGTCCTTGAATTTGTCTTACGCCCTTTGAATGTCGGGATACTATTGGTTTCCACAGTCCCTCAAGACAGCAAGTTCCAAAAACTCAGTGCCTGCTGTGTGAAGAACTTTATCTGCCTAAAAGAGATGCTAGTTTCACTGGTTGCTCCACACCTCTGGTATTGCAGGATTTGCTGAATAACACTTAATTGCATTCACCTCATCCATCATCTTCATGATTTTGTAAACCTAAGTTACCAACATCTCCAGCTTTCTCATCCTCAAACTGAAGAAATCTCTCCTTACAAGACAGCTGTTTCAGCACCTTGGTCGCTTCAGTGGCTCTTCTCTCTGCTGACTCTAACTGCTGCTCATACTTCTTGACATGTGGAGACCAGGCTGCACACACAGCCCAAGATTTAAAACCTCTCCAATGTTTTAAATAGAGACAAAGTAAAGCCTTTACATTAATCCATACCAAGGCTCATCTGCCAGGTTTTACCTACTCAGTTTCATGAGGTTCTTCTGGAATTCTTCACTGTTAGTCTGCCATACGAATGCGCAAAAGAGCTTTAGTATCATTTGCATCCTTGGAAATTTCACTGTTTACTGTCTTCTCTATGTCAGTGATGAAGATGATAAATAAAATCAGTCCCAGCACTGGCCATTGGAGCACTGACCCCATTGCTTGACTTTCTTCCATTCTGAGAAACTCTACCTTTTTCTTGCCATCTTTTAATCAGATTTCAATCCACAAAACAAGCATTCTTCATATACCATGGAAAATTATTTTTCTAATAATGTCACTTTGAAACACAGTTCATATGTTTCATGACACATAAAACACAATACTTCTGCACTGCTTATTTTATTTTTTATTTCAGATGCTTGTATTTGGCTAGGTGAGGGCTTCCCACAGAAATACAGGTGGAAGAGGTTGATAGTCTTCAAAGAAAACTTGTAGATCCTGCTCGGAGCCCACAGATACTTGTTTAGAGAACTTGCATAGCAAGTTCTATACCCGTCCCATATCTCAGGCAACCCTCCTTCTTTCTTGTTTGTCACTCTCCTAAGGTCACTTTTTGGCCTCAGGGTTCAGTTCTCCAACCTCTGAGAATATGGATTAACCTAATTGACTTAAACTGATTTGTCTGGAAATGGGATAATTCAGTGGAATTGTAATGAATGTACACAAATGTACCTGAGAGAATTTAGCCTGATGTATGCAGTACTGAGCAAAAACAAATAATGATGTTCTTAATAATCAAATCACTTTGTGTGGGAAAGAGAATGTTTAAAAATGTTTCATCATCTTTGTGTTTCCCATAAGTCTTTCTTGGATCACAGAAAAAATGTAAAGCTCAGAGACCAAAAGTTCTTAGGCTACTTTAACTCTGTGTGTCTCTATTCCATGTAGAGTTCAGTATCTTTCTCCTATTCCTGTACCTGCTCATGGTCTATTATAAAGTTTACCAGTCATCAGCCACTACTTCTGTTCTGGCATGATAAATGGGCATGGCCTTATCTGCTGAATGTTTGTGTAAGCAGGCATTCTCAGAATGGCTAAAGAAAGCAGTAAATACTAATGCTACAGTAACCAGAAGCTCCGCAACTACAGGGAATCAGCTTCGTAAGAAAGACTTACAAGTCTCATGAGTAAACAGCTAGAAAATATTTCCACAGGAAGAGTTTCATAATCTGGTTTGGATTGTTTCTCTGAAGAAGCAGTTTCAAGGCCATAGTTCTTTCTAAACAGTATCTAACCATAGAATCATAGAATCGTTTAGGCTGGAAACGACCTTTAAGATCATCGAGTCCAACCGTTAACCTAGCACTGCCAAGTCCGCCACTAAACCATGTCCCGAAGCACCACATCTACGCATCTTTTAAATACCTCCAGGGATGGTGACTCAACCAATTCTCTGGGCAGCCTGTTTGGTTTTGTTATTGCAACTTAGAGAGCGTAACTGAAAATCTGATGAAGATATTATTTTATTTTGTATATTCCTGGACATTATATGGCAACAGCGGCAGAGATTCAAACAATTCATTACTTGTGATAATGCTTTTACTGTTAATAATAAAAGGACAAATAAATTGACTTTTAAAATGCACAAATTCCAAAAGAAAATGGAAATTCATTATCTAATATAAAACTCAGTAAAAACATCTGAGTTGATATCACTCTGGCAGTTTAGCTTAGATACAAACATATTGCAGTTTTTCTCTACAATTGTGAGTAGAAAACTTTTAAGATTATATAAACATGTTAGCAAGGGAAGAGTTAAACCTTTGAGAACAAAAGCTTCATCCATAATAATGTTTTGTTTAAACTTCAACTTGTGTATACCCAAAATTGGACTTACGCTTACAAATACAATTCTACGTGTAAACAGCAAATTGTGTAAACCCTTTATTAGCCAAACTGACCATTTTCTAGGAACAAGCCAAGGTATATATACATATACATGTATGTTTGTGTTCGCACACACACACATGCATGAAAGTGTTCCCAGAACTGCTACTAGAAGCTTGTCCCATAATGTACCCTAAATCTGTATGTGGTTGTTGGAAACCATGGAATTTATCTTTTTTTAATATAGTGCTTTGTGGAATACACACACACAAACAGAAGGAAACCGCTCTCACAGTGCTCCACAAAAGCTTTCCTGTCCTCAGCTTCTGAAACACTTAAGATTATTGCCTTGCTGGCAGGCTCCCGAGGAATTTTAAGGCATCTGTGCCTGTGCTACTTATTTTAAGCTCTGTCTTCCAATGTTATGAAATCAGCAAACTCTCTTGGCTTTCTTAGTAACTCCGTTTCACGTGGTTCTGCCTTTCAGGCAGATTCAGGAATGACATAATCGTCTTTTCCCACCCACAGGTTTTGGACTGTTGCCGTTGGTTACACCCTTCCGAGTAATGTGCAACATGAGTCTTTGTCTGATCCCATATGCCCATAAATGGAAGACAGCCCAGCAAAGATGACTAAAACACAGTTTCTTGGCTTTCTGTCAGTCACCACCATAGGTAGAGTAAGGCTTCTTCGTTTTTTTTTTCCTATTGGTTAATATTGCTTAGGCTACAGCGCAGGAATGTCAGTCCAACGTCATGCTGTTGTAAAAGGAAGTGGACTGATTTCCCAATAAACTTTACTCCTGATACCGAAGGGAGAGCAGATATCTTGAATGCAGCAGCAGCGAATAAACAAGTTCTGCAAAGTGCTTCTTTTGTATTTTTTACTGGAGCACTTATGCAAATGCATTCAAAATGTACAGAATTCTTCATTTTTGTTAAAAAAACCTAGAACTTGGCGAGTACGTACTCATAAGCACTACCGCAATCATAGTTTGTATGATTAACAATACCGGATTCAAGTACCAAGCTCCACAGCAACAGGATAAACATTATGGAGAAAAGGCACTTTCTGGAGTTTCTTATCAACGTTAGAGAATCAGAAGCAATGTACAGTCCAGCCCCACTGCCCAGTCTCACAAAGCCTCTCCTGACTTCCCTGAAGACTGCGAGAGTGTACGCGTAAGAAATACGGCATGTTAACACAGCACAGAAAGCAAGGCCTCCAGCTATGCGTAGTGCAGTGTTAAGGCACCATTGCAAGGTGAGAGCAGGCTGCAGAACGCCTCGCCCTAGACCCAAATTCGGACTTTCAGAGAAAGAAGTGTTCTTTTGCCCTTGGAAAGTGTCATGTGTGCCGCAATGGCACAGCTCAGTCTGCCTTGGCCATTCGCTCTGGACTGACTGGTCCCTGCAGCAGTTCTGAGAAGACAGTGCCTCCATATGCCTGTCTGGTCCGTACTGGACAGCACAGGGAGATACACCTATCCTTCCCCTTGTACTTTCTATGTAAGTCTAAATATTGTTTCACCCTGCAGATTAGCTCTGATGACAACTCCATCTGTATGCCTTTGCCACCAAAAACGTCTTGTAAAAAACACCATTCATTTCCTAAGGACATTCATCTGCAGGATTGGTCTCCAGAAGATCTGCTCTTTATAGTTATGCTTTTCATGATTGGTCAAATTTTTAAGTACTACATAGCATCACGGCTACTTGGACCTCTTAAACTCAGGACTACTGAGAGGCATTGCTCCAGGTCAGCTTCAGGGCAATTACTTACTAGTTGGCAATTGCACTGCTCCTTTAAGATCTGGCACTGAACTGCAAGGCAAATAAAAAAGCACGTGTCATGCTCAAGGAAACACTAGTCCATGTCCAGAAGAAATGGAGAAGAATGCATCAAGTTATCACCCTAAAAATAAATAACCTCCCCTGAAAAGACAAAAAAATCCTGACTTCTGATTTCTTTCTCTTTTTGGGCAATGAGTCAATTCTGGAAAAAAATACTACTGGGCAATGTGAGGCAATGGCTTGGCATCAGGATGTGTAGTCTAAAGACAGAAGAGGAGAAGCTAGAAGACAGAGTTCTCATGGGACTGTTTTCCATGATCAGGTGTACTCTTGTATCTCCACCTGGCCCTCTTCTAGGTTCAGTGCAGCTGAGAGTCGTGCCTTTCTCTCACTCGCAGCAGCATGTGATAATCCATTTGAACAGGTATCTAGCAGGACGAAAACTGTGAGATAGGCTAGAAAATGAGACAAATTGATCATAATGGTCATCAAGGAGTGGAATTTACTGCAACAGGAACTCCGTGTGAAATGGATCCAGAGGATTATTTCTTTTTCTAGGCTCTGTTCACAGTGAAAGCTACAGCGATATTTTGTTTCTGTGATAGAAATTACCTGGCTAATAAGTTACAAAATTTTAAGAAAGGGATAATATTAAAATCCTATAAAATTCTACTTTGGTGCTGTTAAAAATTCCAAGGCACTCTAAAACGTGTCCTCTCAAGGCAATAGTTAAGTTCTAGAAAGTTTTTACAAATGTATCTGCCCTTTGCTGACAGAATAAAATAAAAGACTATTTAGATGGCCAAGCTCTTAAAATTTTACTAAGTGTCTTTAACTCTGCCTATAATGAGATCTATTTCTTCCAGTACTGTAATTATTGTTAATAGCTGTTCTGAGACTAAGAATGAAAATCTGTTTTAGCTGCAGTGGAATTGTATTTATTTAAAACACTAAATTCACCCATCCACATTAACATCAACATGAAACATTTTAGTTTCTTATTAATACCATTACACAAGCACTTTCAAAAATATTTTAAAATCTTGTATACCCTATATTTTTTTTACTATACATAAAGACAAGAGTACCTGTGAAAGTATTCAACTTCTGCCATTATCTCATGGCAAGAAGATAATAGATAGTCCTCTAGAAAGATGGTAAGAGTCTTTCTAAACAGATAGGTAGAGGGTACATGTCATGATAGACTATATCAGTTGATATTTTATTTCTGGAGCAGATGAAGGTTCAGAATCCAAAGTGCTTATTCAACCTTCTCTAACCACCTTAGCTGTGGGAATACTTGGGGCGAGTCATCAACTAGAATCATCACCCTGCAGTGGTCAATCTTAATGGAAAACCAGTGCCTGAATTGCTGGCTAGAGCTGAGCACACAGCACAAACATTTTCTGTGCTGTTTAACAACACTCATGTCCTTAGCAGGTCTGCTTCTTGATAATATTCTAAAAAAATATTGTCAAGAATGTTGTAAAAACAAAACACATACACTTATTCAGCAGCATATTCATAAAAAGTTAAAGCTGAATTTCTTTTTTAAAAATAGTGCTAATAAAGGACGATTCTGTGAGTAACACCCAGTTAATCAATAGACAGAAAATATCAGATCATCCACCCATGTATCAAAACAACCTGTACTGAAAATAGTACATTGTAACGAGTGACTCATGATGAATTGTACTCCATACTGGACAGGTGAAAACTGTATTTGTCAAATAAATCATTATTGTTAAAGCCACATTCTGCTTACTCTGTTTTTAAATTTCCCTCGTGTGCAGTACAAACACACCTGCATCTAAAAGAGCTGAATTTAGTCCTCAGAATAAAATGAACCAAAATAAGCCCTTGGAAATGTTGGCCTTTTAGTATTCATAATCAACTTGACAAATTCCTGTACTAGATATGTTTCAGCAGGTAGATGCAATGACAGTTTTCATCAATATATTAAGTGCTTAGAAATCTGTGTTCCCATTTAAATTCACAATAAAACTTTTACTGACTTGAATGAGGGAAGTAAGAGTAATCCAGCCTAATGTACTGAAAATCCTGTTGCTAATTTTCAAAGTTTAACAGAAGGAGTTTTCAAGGTACTTACGTATTACTACATTATTTATGGCACCGTTTGGTTATTTTTCATTTCGTTTCACTGGTTACATAGAAGAGACTTCACTGTGTTGAGCTGCAGCTGGCATTTAAATGTTGCTTTCAAGCCATGTAAGATTTCTTATTTAAAAATAAACTTGAAAGTTGGGGAAAAAAATTTAAATAAGCCTATGAACTAAATTTTACTGTCAGTTTTTGCCTCATACAAATTTTTTTGAAGACTATCAGATAGAAACAAGACGGCTTCATTCATTCATGGGTAATACTTTGGCTCCATGTGCATTTATGTAAGTAAGAAGAATTTTGGACCTCCTTTCTATTACATCAATAAGCTTTTCAATTCCTTTTCTGCCTCCTTGGCTCTCCCAGTATATTTTGTCAAGGAACAAAGACTGAAGCAACTTCTCACGTAAACGCTGGCTCCTCAGCACTGAAACTGCAGATTCAGGGAATCTGGAAAAGCACAAAGAAATTCATCATCTTTGCCATCACTCTGAATTGCAACATTTATGTTGTGGTTTAGCAATCAATTCTATGAATATAGACTGCGACTCAGCAAAGGAAGTCCATGCATGCCTAATCATATGCACGTTAACTGTATCTTTTACAGCGGTGGGATTACTCAAACATTTTTAGACACATCCTGTAAATGTCTTGGGCCAATGATACCTATTTCAGTAACTTACTGTCTCATACTCAAACTGGAAAGAAACTATCAAACTTTTTACAAAATTAATAACTTAAAACTTACTCATTGATTCCTTGTAGTATTTTGAAGTCAAGATTGTCTTCGTTTCTGTCAAAGAAACCCTTATTGTCTATAAAGGCCAAGTGCCTTCGGTCATGCCTTCTCTGAACTATGTGCGTCAGGTCAACAGCATCCTGATCACTGCATTTCAGCTTCAGTCCTTGCTGCATGCAGGAATCCTCCTTGAGAGGTTTGAATCCACAGCAGCTTCTGTCTAGTCGATTATAGATCTAAGACAAAGTATAGCAGAGTGCCAAGTGAAAACAGTATCAAAGTATTTGGGGCAAAGCGTCACTGTAAGACATCACTCTCTAACACAGCTGACAGGAAAGCAAGCTCAGGACAAGTATAAAGTCAGCAGTGAATGGCGATGAAGACCTGGTCCCCACACTTCATGTACTGTTAGAAGCAATTTCTCAGTCTGTGAATTTTATCCATTTTATAGCCATGATTCGTTATGTCAGTAGAAATTCTTTGAAAATAATGGAACACCACCACTGTGTAACTGGAATAACAAGATGGTGAATATAATTCTATTTTCTTCAGAAGGTTGTAGGTTTTTTACATTTTCTCAACTGGAGAACAATAGAAATAGCACAGCCTGACACACACAGAGGGTCTCCATTTTGTGGGACCTATTAGACTAATATTATGCAAAATAATTGAAAAGAGTAGTAAGGGGCACAGCAAACCATCAGAAGCTACAAAATGCAAGAGCGCATTTATAACCACAGAGCAGCCTCCCTGAGTGGCACTGTGGTATGCACTTTAATGACATGATGGTCTAGGCTATTTTTTCCCATGCGAACCCTCACTGCACTTAGCTAGAAGGAATACATCTATCCCGTCTAACTTTAGTGGTGTAAACATTAAGCATCTCTTCTGACTTAGTCATTTATGTTCCCTTTCATAAACAATGACAAGAACGAGGCACCCCAGAGCAAAGGGTGCCATTTTAGGATAACCATGTAATGCAGGAAGGATAAATCACTCCTTGAAAGTGCTTCTACCCCTGCTGACTAGATGAGAGTAAATACACAACATTGCCAGGGTCCTGAGTGCACAAATAGGCCCTAATTGCCCTAAGCAGCCTCACCTGGGACCTCCACACACGCCCCGCCTCTGCCTGTGAGCCCAGGAGCCCCATTTAAGCTCAGGCCTGGCACCTCAGCCCTTCTCTGAGCCCCGTGTGGGAGGGGGGGAGTGCATCTGCTGCTTGTCCTGCTGCCTGATGCTTCTGGATTGCTGCTTGGGGTTCCTGCTCGTTGGCCTTTGAGCTGGGTTGCTGCCTTGTCTGTGCCTGATGCCTGCTGGGCTATCAATGGGACCTGTGGCTTTCACCACCCTTCCTGCTGGGCTGCCTCTCCTGCTGCTGGCCCTGCCTGTTCTGCCTGTCGTGGGGCTGCCCTTGACTCCAGCTCATCTCCCCAGGAGCAGCCCTGCCCCAGCTGATGGGTGCTTACAGAGTGGAAGCCTGGTCTGGTGCATCTAAGGCTTAATGAGAAACTTATCAAAGGTAAATCGTTTTTTCTGTCCTTGTTTGTTGTATACTGTTAACTCTCAAAAATGCTCTAAGCATAAAAAGCATTAATGTTCACATAAGCCTTCTAAATTTACAATTTTATTTTTGTGACATCCCAGTGAAATGAACTGTTAGGACTCTTCTCCTGATGTAGAACTATGTTGCGTGTTGAAAAGGCCTCCTAATTTTGTTCATCAAATGAAAGTCTGAGAGTTGTTTTGGTTTTTTCCTAAGTATGTCGTACTGTTGCTACTGGTCTTGCTGGCAGTGTTTGTTTTCAAACGTGAAAATTCTGAGGAAAGGAACAGATTTCTCTTCTTTCTCCATTCATGAGCAGCGTTCAGCATCTGCAGGCACGAAAGCCCCTCTTGTTTGCAGTGCTTTAGCTCATGGGATCTCTCATTCAATTCATCCAAAGGCTTTGCCAGAAAGTGAGGCAGAGTCCTTCTAGACAGACTCCTCTGATGTAGAGTCCTAATTTGTCTGCACTACACTTCCTTACATGTGTTAAATAGATAACGAGACCATATTCTTACAGACAACCTCTTCATAATATCTTGCATCATTCTGGTGTTAAGATAGAATGATGGGACACTCTGGAATTGATGCTGCAACCTTAATAGTTTAGCATTGTTTTTTGTCATGTATTCATGTACATGAGAGGTCCAAACCCCCCAAATTAAAGAGGCTGTTTTACATTTAATGTCCTTATTTTACCTGAGTTCTTGAAGAAGGCAAGTGAAGGTCAACTATAAGCATTTTTCAGTCTTCTCCTATGTTTTATAGCATTTGAAACCAGAGATGAGGAACATCTATGATGGGCACCAAACCCATTCTTCTGAGGGAATTATGTTTAATAGAGAATACTTTTCACCATTATTCTTTATTTCTGAATGACTCATGAAGCACAGTTTGTTTTTTTCTAAACCCTGAACCCCTTCTTGGCATTTTTTTTGGTTTAGAGTCTTCATGTTCTACTGCTGATAAACTTTAAAGTTAAGTCTGAGAGCACCCAGATAAAATTTTAGTCTTTAAGAACCATAAGACTTACTTTCACTCACTTTCTGGTATGCATGTTCTTACCTGGTAGGTACAGTTCAATCCTGTTTTATCTTATTTTAACTGACTGCTCCTTCTGGATAATAGGAGTTCTATTATGAAGATTAAAAACTTGTCTTAGAAGACCTTAAATTTGGAAATCAACACAGAACTCTTGAGAATTTTTAAACTGTTCAAGAAGACAATGGTATGAAAACATTAACTTTGACACAATCTGTACTATTCCTATAGGGGCATTACTATGTTTAGCATCAGAATAATCCACATATGACTTTATACCAGTTTCTAAGAATTACTTGCACATAGTGGGACTAAAGATGGAGTCATTAGACAAGTGTCAATCTATTTTAAGAGAAGAATTGAATTCTCTGTTTAACACAAGTCTGCAAAAATGTAACTCAAAAAAACATGGAAACATCCATTCATCCCAGAACAGGTGTGAGAAGGACAGGGATAGGCTACGCATAAGCCAAGTCATGCTTTTTATATTTCAAGAAATGTAACTCTATAAAAAACTGAATTATATGAACAACCACACACAGTGCAGAAAACTAGTGCTTGCTGCAGTTTTACATAAACCAGTAAGTGCTACAGGAGGTTCAGTCACCTGGACCTGTCTGGCAGGCAAGGACAATTGGAAGTAGTGCCATATCTCAGGAAACCATAAAATTAGCTTCCAGCCAGGCGGTTCAGTTCAGTCCAGTCCTTATTAAGACACAAAGTATATTAATATCGTACTACATAATTGTTGTGACTGTAGCCACACATTACGATACTGCTGGGCAGAGCCCTCGTTCGGTGTTATCTGGAGAGCTGATGTTAATGTGCAATACCTAACTGAGGAACCGCACACATATCATTCATCAGTTGATGCTCTACTCTTTCCTTACTAAGTCACTGGCTAGGTTTTTAAAAAGAAGGAAAAATTAGCTACTACAACTGTTATCTGGATCCAGATCAACACCGCTTAAATCAACCCTGGGGGGTGGGGAGGTGCAGGAAGGACCACACAGAAAAAAGTGGTTTACAGTTGTGAACATAGTCAAAAGCTATGTTTGGAGAAAGAAGCAGTCAAGGAGAAACAGTAGGCTTGCCTCAAAGTGAGGTAAAAAAAAAAACTGTAGAAAATGAGTCAGTGAAGTTCCTGATCTCTTTTCCTGATTATAAGTTGCGTTTTGGATATTTTAATCATAAGAAACAACCAGAAACAAGTTCAAACTGTGCAAATGCATCTTTTCCCCATTTAAAAAAAGGATATAAACTAAAATGATTTTTTGAGGAGTCCCATGTGTGCTTATGTGACTTTTGAGGCAGAGAGTTGCATTCAGTAAATGTTTTACCTGCAGAAGAAAATCAAAGAGTGCCATCTTGGACCACTCATGATGATGGATTTCTGTACAGCCCCACTCAGCTTTGGGAACTTTACCATTCTGCCAGCATTTCTGCTTCAATAGCTGCTGATATCGCCCCCAGGTTAATCTCACTGAAGAATGGGTATTATTATCTGTTGGACTCAGTGAGGAATCCCAGAGAATAACAGGACAGGCTTGACCATCTGAAAAAGGGAAAACAGATCATTGGTATAGTGCGATATTGTCAGACTTGATCATTCTTTAGACATTGTCCAGGCATCAATGATTATATCATTTTACAGGTGTGGCAGGAAAAACGGCCAGGGACTAATAACTTGGCATCCTTTCGTTAATGTGGTCTTATTCCACATATAAACTCATCCACTGCAGGGACAGAAGAAGCACAGACATTATAAGTGCCTTCGGTGTACAGAAGGCTTTCTTTGTTTGAAGCAAGATATTAATGTACAAAATTGTATATTAAACCAGACTACTAAAAAGTTTATAGGTAGATTAAGAGCCTACAGTGCCACTGTGCATCAAGGATGTGATTTCCCTCTGATTCCAGTCAACTGATAATTACTTATAAAAGCTGAAAACTTATGTCAAAGTATTCTTTCTGCATAATGGGCATAGAAGCACTACAAATCCTATAGTCAAAGTGGATTTATTTTATCTTTAGTATTTTAGGCCTAGAATGTATGATTTCACAGCTCTGAAATGATTGAGGATACTGGAGAGTGTGAGCTTAGCATGAGTGAACACCTTGGCAAGTATTTTTTTTAACCCAGGTATAACATGACATATGGTTTGTACAGCATCTATTTTGGCCTGGTCTGCTCTTCTGTGAAACAAAGTCAAGGGCCTTAGTTTTGGTTAATTCCAATGTTCAGAGTTCTTAGTGGGAAGAAACCTCAGCAAAGAATTTAAAATGAGTTTTCCTAGTATAAGAACTGACAAATATATTTCACCCAGTATCAAGTAACAGGCATATCTATCTTGGGGAAGTAGAACTCTCCTTTTCATTGTTGATGCAATGTTGCTGCTGCCTTAAATGGTCAAGGATCCAGGGCTAACTGTGGCTTGTTACACACATTAGAGCAAAGAAATCCTTCATATTTTTGGGTGTAGACAGACCAAAATAGGATGTCTCAGTACACAGAGGAGGAACCATTTAACTGCAAAGCTGCTATTTACTAAATAGCAAGTATTTGAACACATATAAAGCTTTAAAATTTATTTATATTCATCTTGAAGGTCAATGAACCTAAAGCCCGCACTAATGCACAATTTATCACATAGCTAAACGCAGCCTAAACTGTCTCTGTCTTCCACATGCCCATGGAACCAGAGATAGAGCTGAAAAGAAGCTTTCAGAAACTCGAATGAAGGCAATGAGATCCACGGCACCTTCTTCTCCAGGGGAATCCAGACAGAGAATAACACATGGAAAACTGGTATCAGTACTAACGGCTAGGCAAAAGCTGCTAATGTGAATGCTCCATTTGTAAGCAGCAAGAACTGTTAAAAACAGGTTTCCATACAGTTGAATCAAAAAGCAACTTGTTCAAAGGATGCTCACTGATCTAAAACAACAGGTAAGAAATTATCTTTTCCAGGACTTAGCAGTAAATCATCTCTTCTTTGCCCACAGAGCATGATAGGCTCCACGTGCAATCAAGCCCAAGAGAAAAACAAACTCCTCTCCAAAACCAGAATGTACTTGATCTGATCTTCTCTCTGCCATGGTTTGCACATACAAGGTAGTCCTTCTCAAGCCAACCCAAGATGCAGGTCCACCTCTTTAACTTCCCTACCAGTTGCCCAATGTTTCCTTAGGAACATAAAGTGTCCTTCCATTAGGAACATCAATCTCTCTCTCACTAGGATCAGTACTACCTTTATCAGCACCATGCTCCACACTCTTTCCTCTGCTGAAATAAGTGCTAAGTACTCCTGAAAATCAGGCATCTCCTACCAAGGTGCCTGAATAAGTATTTAGAAAATTAATTTGGGAAATCCTAGCCATTTCCCCATCTCTCTTGCTCTGCTGCCATTGTAGATGACTTTAGACAAGTCAGGTCAACTATTGGCTAGGCCTCTTTTCCAGGCCAGTTGGAGAAAGTCTGTATAAGCATTGAGAATTGTCACCAAAAAAAAGGACAGCTTTCTTCAGGACCAAGTCTGATCTATTATTTTTATATCTCCAATAACAGCTTATGTAACTATTCATGAATTCTCCCACAGACCAAATAAATAAATGGTCTTCTAACAAAACAAACCTCTCCTGTCTACCCAAAAGGGACAGGATAAACAATAGTAATATAAATACTTGAAAAATATGAATAATATCTTGCCAGTTTCCATTAAGATACAAAAACATTTAGCCAGTTTCCAAGGCTAAACACAGGAAATGTTTGCATTTCAGAGGAAATGGGAGCAGAAAAGATGAGCCAAAATGGTCTTTCAACTCTGTAATATAAATTGAATTGCAGGAATATGAAACAGCAGCTTCAGTAAGAGCAGTGACTCAAATTTTTGACACTTGCAGGAAAAACATGAAGATGCTGAATTAAAGCAGATAAGGGGTCTGATTCATAGCTGCATGCATTGGCATGACCACACTGAAATCAGTGGAGTTCTGATTCAAACCTCATGAGGATGGGGCTGAAATTAACTGAACGGTGAAAAGTAAGGCCTGGCTAAAAATCCAGTCTGATACAGCCAAAACTGAGGAGGTTGAGCACACTTCAGAATAAGTCCAGTGTGTTCTGCATGAGCTTCTTTCCTAATCAGCTTATATATTAGCACAAAGGGCTGCTGCTTTTCTGTTGCTGCAGCTGCATTGCACTGAATCTTGCCCAAAGCTGTCTGACAATTTTATTTTTGTCTGCCATTTTAGATCTATATATCTACTTAACTATCTAAAGATGATCTGCAAAATTGTATGGGAAAGATTTTTCAAAACTCGTGTCAGAACCAGTTTCCTACTAATTCATGTAAACTTTTAAGCATTAAATTGTTTGTAAAAATGTATAGGCCCTAAGGACCTACTGAATCAGGATATGCTAAGTTGAATAAGGTAACACAGATGAAACTTCAGGCTCCTGAGACTGGACTACCTCAAGGTACTCAAACTGCTTTATGTGCAGTTAGGTAATGTATCACTTCATGGCTTCTTCAACATAGGCATCATCTTAGATATCCACACCCCACATCGCTCTGAAAATAGTCTGTATGCTTCTTAACCACAAAGGTTCTCTTGCAAATGTTACTCTTCCATCTCGTGCTTTAACTTGTATGTGCAGCATTTCTTCTAACTCCCTCAAAAGAAAATATTTTCAAGCATGCTCATAAGAGCATCACTGAAAAGAGCAAATCTTTCATGAGGTAGTTAAAGCCCTTAAACTCCTCATTGTTCACTGTAAAGCAGTACAGCTTACCACTGCCACACTCGAAAGAAGCAGTTCAGTTGCTCATGTATTAGCAGAAGAGGGTAATTTACTGTAGAAAGAGGAGGGACTGATATACAGAGCATTACTTGAATTTTAGAGTTTAAGTTCTGAGGGGAAAATAAAGGGACAGAAGTAGAAAGCAGGGAGAAGTTAGGCATTTATTTTTTTCTTCCCTCTGCACCTTACTTGCAATGTTTCTCTCCTGCACTGGTATGGTTGTCAGAACTAAGGAATGCATGAAATGTGCATTAGTTGCTCTCTAGAATATGGACTGCATTATTGCTTATACATGAACTTCTCTACCCAACAGAATATTGGAAATATGCTCTCTGGTACCGCTCTGAGAGGTACAACACTATGGCGTAAGTTGTTTGGGTTTTTAGACAGAAAACAGGACAGATAAATTGAAGTATTTTAGAGCATTCTGAATGCCTAAGACAGCATTTAATTTTTCATATTCTGTGCCCTGACATTAGTGATTCATAATATCTTTGCCTGCTTTTGCATAACTTTTGGTGGGATGGCAAGGGCAGGCTGATAGTGCAGGGTATAACATGGAAAAATCTATGGTTCTGTTATTACCACGTAGAGGCCAGTAAAGCAAAATGACAAGTACAACCAGTGGAGCTATCTATCATGTCATTCATCTATTGGCACTAAACCAACCATGCAAGATCTTACTCAAAGGAAGAGTTTCTTGCATGTTTAAGGAAAAAAAGTGGGCAAATAGTGGGTTCCATCTTTAGCTAAATAAATCCCAACTGAATTGAGTACATGTGTGCTTATTCTTATCAGTACAGGATAAAACCTATTTAGCCAAACTTACAATACCAGAAAACCAGGGGACAAGAGGAGTGGTTGTCAGCACGCGGTAGTTCAGGCCCTCAGCAAGTGGTGCAACAAAACTGCATAGCAGTAGCTGCGCATTTTGTACCAAAAGCTGAATAAAGAGCACACCCTTGATGCTACGATCCAAGGAGTCGGAGTCCTATCCCTACAGCTGTCAGCCACAACACAGAAGTGAGCGTGCTCCAGCCCATGTTACTCCAGTTGGACTTCAAGCCTTAACACATACTGGCATCATCCTACCTTGTGAATGCAATTGCTGAGCTAGAGGCAATAGGTGCAGTCATTTTACTTAGCTTCTGTGCGAATTAAGGTAGCGCTGTGACACCAAGCAAGATTACTTATATCTCTTCCATCCCTCAGGTTAGGCTGAACAAATAATGAAGGTTTGCAGTCCTGTGGTATCAATGTGATCATCCCAAAATTCAGACATGCAAGGGTCAGCTTCTATTTTTTTTTCCACAACAGACACAGTTTTATGATTATTTCATGTTGTTTTACAGCCTTATCTTTCTCTGTTTATAGGTGCTTTGGAGTACTTGACATTTTTCACACCTTGTAGGTAGCAATGGGAGTAATGAATGACTGCTCGTGTATGCCCAGAATCATGCTCTCTTAGATTGTGATACTGAGCTCAAAAGGGCTTTGCCCACCTGTGCTTCCCAGGCTTTTTATGTTCAGCCAGTTCATTGCAAAA
This sequence comes from Sagittarius serpentarius, assembly GCA_034782735.1. Classification (NCBI taxonomy): domain Eukaryota; kingdom Metazoa; phylum Chordata; class Aves; order Accipitriformes; family Sagittariidae; genus Sagittarius; species Sagittarius serpentarius. The sequence goes on along the minus strand of JAVKLA010000053.1, from coordinate 6,625,759 downwards.
AAATGAGAGAAAGAGTTATCATACCTAATTTTTCCATCCATGATGGAGAAATAAGCTAAACCATAATAAAAAATTCAGTTAACACTTAGAAGGTTTTACAATTAACTAGGGAAGGCAAGGACAGCAGACAGAGGACTTGCATACAGCATTTTGTGAGACTTAAAAAAAAAAAAAAAAAAGAAAACCCACACCAAAAAACCACCACACAACACCACCAACCAAAAAAACAGTGGGGGATTTGTGGGAATAGGGGAAACAGAACCTGTACAGGCATTTACTAAGTGATTCTTTGAAAAAGCTTTCGACAAAATGAATGACAGTTTTGAAAAGCCCGTTTTTTAAGATTTTAATGCTACATCACACATGTCTTGTTAGATCACATCACAGCTGAGGCAAGCTAAAGGGATGTGCTGTGGAGGGAGATATGTCAGCCCAGAAATCGTGTACGTTCATATGCACATGCACAGTCTCTAATCCTGCATTGCTTGCTTTCCCATATGAATAACCATGATCCACAGAAGCTGCCCTGAAAAAAACTTTGCAGTGTCCACCTAATCTTAATTTAAATGCATATGGGTTATAGAAAGGAGCTGGCTAATTGTTCATATTATTTTTAAGAATATATTTTTGCTCATTTTCTCAACACAGACGTTTTCCAGATTATGCCAAACACGAGCATATAAATAGCAATGAGCTCAAGTAGATATTAGGTGTCTGAGCTCCAGCATGTTTCCAGGCTAAAGAAACAGAGAGAGACAAGGTACAGTAACTGTTCCAAATGCTCTGTTCACCGTTTAGCTGGAAAAAATGAAGTGAGACCAAAATAATGTTATTTTTCTTCTCATCACCTAGCAACACTCTTGCTATAGAAACACAGCCAGTTATGAGGAAAAGAAAATTAAAGAGGGCAGAATGACACTCTGTCCCAGACAGTCCAAAACATACTGTAAGGTGACAGACACTGAGCGACACAATGCACAATTAACCTAATAGCAGTTTTCAGAGCCTTGCAGTCTATCCTCTCCACAGCTACACTGTGCAGAGTTCCTCCAGCTGAACTACCTTAATGCCTTATGACAGCTCTATAGCAATAAATCTTGTTCCAAAAAATAAATGAGGCATAATGTATCTTCCATGCTCTGCAAGTATGAATAATATTCAGAAGCCTCCAAACTGTGTTTCCTAGAGATTCATTCACGTTGTTGTACAGGCTGCCAAAGGGAAGGTTTACAAAGCAGGAAGAAATTTGAGATTACTGGGTTGTCTTCCTGCTGTCAAACTTTAGAAAGTCATTCCTGCATTATTTTTTTTTTGAAGAAATGCAGACTAATCTAAAAGTATTTGGTATAAGCTAATTTCAGCAGCAAGAAATGAACAGCAAAAACATAGCTAGCCACTTTAGCAATGATTCATTAAAATGCAACGTAGTCTTTTTGGATTGTGATTTGTAACTGTACTGAAACAGCAGTTAGACTGAAGACATATTTAACAAGATAGAAATGTTTGAAGTAGACTTCTAACTCATATTACATGTCTAAAATCTACCTTAATTTTACTAAAGGTTAAAAATCAAACTTTTAATTGAAAACTTTATACCAATCATTGAGATATTTACTGTGTATGTTCCTTTGCCTAATATACAGATGTGTGCAGTGAACCTCAAAAGGTACAGCAGGATTCAATGAAATGTGTGTGGGGGGGGTTAATTACTGGGGAGAGGGGTGCACTTTTATAAAAAAATTCAGTTCCTAGAGGTATTAGTACCATGAAAGTAGCATCAAGCCTATGCAAGAAGGTCCCCTACCTCTCTGAGTAGGTTATCTGACTAAATACAAAAACTCTTTCCTGCCACCTGTTTAAGACACATTCTTGTGCTCATGTTCAACAATATTTTATTGAAGACAGATCTAAAAAACTAGAAAACTTAAAAAAGAAACCAACAAAAAAACCCAAACCAACCCCCCCAAAAAAACCAGAAATACCCATTGAATCACAGGGCATTCTAGAATTTCTTTCACCAGTTTCACTTCAGGCAGTCTGTACAATGTCATGTGATCTACAGATAACTCCGTCTCTTTTTCTCATTCCAGACTCTTGTGGAAGGGAAACTGCTACTGCCCTCAGCAGCTCAATGGTATTTGATCAAAACTTTGGGGTTACAGCATCCATTGGACAGGATAATTGCACTGTAGAAGTTACACACAGATACCAGCTTTATTTCCCTGTAATGATGGGGTTAGTTCTCAGGCTCGCAGGAGTTAAAGGTGGCGGCTGCTACCCCATGGCTAATGCGGAGGGGGAAGGAAACCTCAGCACCCCACCTACAAGCTGAAAACCATAGAAATGTTTTACCTTGGAAGAACTCCGATCTCCTGCTCACAGAAGGTAAGCTCCTGTTTAGCCCCAAGATCCTATCCAAATGAAAGGCAAACACCTCGCTCATATCGAGGGGTCTTTTGACGATGCCACAGTGTCCCTGATTACAAGCAGCTCCTGTGGTGCTGGGACCTCTCTCAAATACTACCAGGACTGCTTTGTGAGAAGGTGCTTCTTGGATGCTCTCTATCTGAGAATCTGCCAGCATGCGCATATTTAGGATGTCGTCTTTGCTCAGCCAAGAGGGAGAGCTCTCGCTGTAAATCCTGATATTGCTTTCCTCAGATTGAGGCTGTGCCTTTATAGCTCCAGGGATTCCCCCAGGTCTCCGGTGACCCCTCTCCCTGGTTGCCTTTCCTTTACGCCTGTGTTCATCCAGTTGGTGCTTTCTTGCCTCCAGAGCTATTGCTGCTCCAATTGTGCCTGCGGCGTGCGTTGCCCTCCCTGGCTCTTGGGCAAAGGCCTCTTCCCTGCTCATAAAAGTGGCTTTTGTAAAGTGTTGCCTGTAGGACAAAGGGGTTGCATGTTTCTTCCTGCGCTTTGGTTTCACCGTTCCTCTGATATTGGCAGGCTTGCTGCGCTTGGATCGCAGGGTGATATAAACTACATTGGGTGGCAGCAAGGTCCCATTGCTACCAAGCTGGGGTTCCTGGAAATTGGGTGGTGACAGGGTGCCATCCAGTGGGATGCCCAGAAAAGGAGTTTGGGCTGCATCTTGGAGACTTCTGGAACTGATCTTTTGGTGTCCTCCTTTGTGCTGGGGTAAAACGTGACCCACTTGACTGATGAGGAATCCCAGGTAGATCACACACGCGGTGCCCGCTAGCAGATTCCTCCTTGTCCTTGGGCGCCTGCAAGTCCAGAGCCTCAGCACCCGTGGGGGGCACAGGCAGCAAATAAACAAGTTTTTTATTTTACTTGGCTGATCAAAGGTTGTCATTTCTCTAGTGAATCCACATGATGAAAAGAGCATAAAGTTGTCTGTACATTCGAGCCAGGATGATGATGCATGATTTCCCTTCCCTGATTTCTATTTCTCCTTTTCCAAATACCTTCCAACACGGGTGATGGACAGAGGCTACTCTGATATGCCTGGGAATGCGTTTAGCACTAAGGTTGCTGACACTCCACCTTCTCAAGCTGTTAAATTCTTATCAGCCACCATGGGGGAAGTGATTGGCTTCAGAGAATGAATGGAGCCAGCTGCGTAAGCAAAGTTTACTGACTTGTAGACTAAAAGATCTGAAGTATCTCCTTTGCAAACTGTAAAAAGAAAATAGTATTTAATTTCCTCACATATGGCATCTGTGGCTCTATATTTTTAAGAGATACAAGTTCTAGATGAGACAGTATGCATCTAGAAATTTGTCAGGATACATCTTTCACTTTCTTATTACAGTATAAATTAAACACCAAAATCATGAAATACAGGCTCAATTTGCCATCTCAGCTAGCTGTATTCCAGCTTTAGAAGAAAAGCTTGTCAAACCCAGATCGTTATCATTTTTTTTTCTGATGAGACAAAGTCTTCACTAAACCTCATGTTATGGAAATGCTGTAAATTATACAATATTAACCACCAGTAACTGTAGTAGCAAATATGTGCATATTTAATAAAAATATATTAACAGTGCCAAATTTTCCTAGTTGAATACTCATATAGTTCATATAATTCATAAACACACATTAAAGATGAAAGATGGTTAATTCTCTTCACTCTTGTGAAGCCATAAACAGGATCTAGCTATAGTTTTTCAAATAAAATGACAGTGGCTTATATATCCTTTCAAAGAAACAAAGATAGAATAAGTGTACATTGTATATCTTTTGCTATAAAAATATGAAAACTCTTACCTGTTCAGCTTGACATATCCTTTGTTCTGGTAAACTCCTTAGGTTAATAAAAGTAACTTAGTAAAAGTCGACGATCTCAAAGTATTCTAGCACATACTTCAGTTTTAAGTATGGTTCACACGTAGGTATTTCATTGCAAGCTAAATACTGTTTGGAAGCTAACTGTACTGAGAGGTGGTTTGCATACAAACTGCTACAAACTTACATGAACCTTAAGGTTAAAAAAAAAAAAAAAAAAAACACAAAAAACCCAAACAGAATAACCCCCAGCAACTTCTATTTTAAATTCTGTAATGAAAAGTCCTGTGAAGTATGTGCCTTCCAAAAGTGCATTCCATCCATTTCTAACTCCTGAGGGCCCTCTAGTGCACTGCATGTAAATGTACTGAAGAAATTCCCATTTTCCAAGTTTTTTGGTTTTTTTTAATTTAAAATAACTCCTCTGCCTCCTGAATTTTAGAACTTTTGGGAATCACATGTTCTTGTGATGAGAAATGAAAAACAGATAGAGGCTTCTAAAATGCTATTAACATGATATTAAACAGCTCAGGAGTGTTTCCTATTTGTGCTTTCCAAAACGAGGCATAGCATAGTCACTATACAGATGGAAAAGTTGAGGCAGAGAGAAGTTAAGGGCTTGTGCAGAGTTAAGCAGTGAGACACTAGCAAAGCTCTGACTTCTGACTTCTTGCCTAGTCTAAGTACAAAACAATAAAATGTATATGTTTGATGTAATTCAAGCTAATGGAGATATTGTTCTCCATAATTAATACTAAACGGAATAGACAGTTAAGGAATTGGTTTGTTTCAGATCAGTCCAATCTGAATTTATAAAACTTTGGATTTTTTCACTGGTTTGTTTTTTTTTTTTTTTTTTTACTTTTTTTCTAAACATGCACTACTGAGTTAAGATTTCAGCATCTGTGCGCATTACCAGGAAAAGAGCCTTCATACCACCTGCTTTTTCCAAATCTAAGTTCTTGGAGGAACAGGGATTGTAAGAAATCTCTCTGGCCACTTAAGTTCTCTTTTTTTCTTTTTTTTTTTTGTTCAAATTTAACTGAAGGGACATATCCCAAAAAGAGAAGATTAATTAAAAAAAGCTCCAGATAAGTGTATCAATAAAGTCACTAAAGATGTGGCTGCTGCTGCTTAACATTTTTTATACTTACAGAAGTTGCCAGAGATGGACATTATTAGATCAGCCTTAGACATCTGAGGGTCCCTCTGAAAGAGGAAGGGTGATTAGCAAGAGGTACCAGCATTGCAGCCCATTTGACCAACAGACACTCTACATAGGTCACAGTGAGAATGGCCTCCTATAGCCTATTTAATACCAGTCCAAAGTGAGTGCAAAATATCAGCAAAGTTATATGGCTAAAACCAGGGTAAATAAGGGTAACTGAGTATTGCAGCCCGAGAGCAGAATTTTACCCATGGCACATATTTACACATACACATGAAGAAATTTTTTAAAAATGTCTAAGATAGGCTCCCCTCTTTAAAGATAAAAAATGGAAAAAAAAAAAAATTACATCTCCTAGATTCTGTTTTGACTTACCACTGATTTTGACAGGAAATAATTCAGCATGAAGCTTTTACTCCACTATATTTCTTCCAAGTGTCTTTGAATTATTTTGGGGGATTTTACTTTACATTGCTAATGGCACAGAGTTGCTTGAGTTGGAAATGTATCACACTGCAACAGTTGTTTTCAAATGCCTGGTTCTTGCATGTAGACAGCACCATGACCTGTCCATTACAATCAAGCAGTGCTAAAACAGTCCATTCCAGTTACTAGCAGCTTTCCTTTGCTATGACATTTTTCTTAAATTAACATTTTGGAACCTATGTAATCTTCCTACTGTAACTCTTTAAAGATTATCCGGAGGAAATTATAAAAGGATATGGAGAATTGTTCTTCACTTCACAATTTCATTTGTAGCTTTGAAATCAAAATGTGGTGTACCCACTGATATACTGCTGAGGGGTTTTTGCGGCTTTCTAAATGTGATGATAGCAATATTTCCTTTATTTTTCATGTTCAGAAGGGAGAACGCATTCTTTAAATGTTGCAATGTTACGTTCTTTGGAATGGATGGTAGTAGGAGTTCAACTAAATAAGAGTCTATCTTGTTAATTTAGCAGATATTTGCCTCTAATTTTGGATCTTTAAAAGATAACATATCAAGAGACATTCCTTTTTTTCAGCTCTTGAAGGGTACAGCTCCAGCGCCCTGCCAGATTTCACAAAATAATTAAAGCTGGAATGGCTATGGATTTGTTTGGAAAACAAATATTTCTTTGTGTTTCAGGAACGACAAAGAAAATGTTGTTCAGGTGGCTAATATTCTTCTTTCTGGAATCATTACTAAACCAAAGCTGCAGCAGGGCACTAAAGGGCATTACTGAGCTAAAATGGTACTTCCTCTGTGGTCATAAAATATTCAAGACCAATTTTCTGAAAGAACAGACTGAACAACGCTAGTTGTCTGACCAAATTCTGGCCTAGGTTATTGCACTTTGCCTACCTATATTTAGCCTGCAATATCAGTTAGGTTCTGTATTTATTGCTTGCTCTAAACTATGTCCATGGTATTGCCATCTGCATCCATTAAACTCAACGTCTCATGTAATTTCTTCTTATACCTGTATAAGGGCCAGTATTATCCCTTCCTAAGTTTAGGAACACAGGAATATCAAAACTAGTATTGGAGAATAGCAATGAACAGAAGACAGGAGTTTAAAAAGTATTTTCTAGTTCCTTGTCTTTCCTAGGTATAGTTTGAAAATGTGAACGAGTAGCTGAATTGCAGATTTGCAATTATTTTCTTTTTTTTTTTTTTTTTTTTTTTTTTTTTTTTTTAGGTTCTGAAATCCATCTCCACCTGTACCTGCATTTGTAGAAGAACCCAACTTGTATTTGTGGGAAGGACTGTCACCCAGGGTGCTGCCGGTGGTGCTGGACAAGCTACAGACCCCGAAGCAGCTGGTGGCCAGCACTGCCGCCAGCCCTCCTTGTAGGCCGTCTCTGGCCAACTTGCGGGAGACGGGTGGACTGAGCCAATGGCCACCAGTCGCAAGCTCCTACGTCTTGACTCATGTGCTGGCAACCTCAAAGAGCACCATCCAGTCACTTAAATTCTCTGCTCCATTTCCAGATCTCTGAAGATGGGAAGATGATACTAACCCAGTTTTTAGGAAATAAAAATTCACTAATTCACCAGAAAGTTCTGAAAACCTCCTGTTCACAGGGTTTATGCAGAAATGATTCTCCCCTATGCAATCTTCTACAGCCTTTCACCTTTGCATCCTTCTTAATCCTACCAAGTACAGCATCTTCCTTCTCATCTGATTTATTATTAATACTCCTTTTTTACAACTTCTTTTGTAGGTGATTTTCCTTCTCTAATCCACACTAAGTACAGTCTTTTGGGATAGTGAATACTATACCTGGAGAACTAGAGAAAAACACAGAAAAAACCATTTGTAACAACACAGTGATACAATATTATTATTAATACAGAAAGCTACCTAGCAGCTAGTATGTTTCTTTCCAAAATGCCAGATTGGGTATCAATTTTTACAAGTATCAGGTTTGTCTTTTAAAGCAATACATCTCCTGTTTCTTTGTCTAACCCTTCCTTCTTGTTCCACTTGGTCATTTCAATTTTAAGAGATATGGGACTTAAAGATGCTTATTTTTTTAGTTTTCCAAGATGTAACAGTTTGGTTCTTCCCAGTATAGTTATGACTGCAGAAGTTGCTGTGATTCAGCAAAGAACAAAATATTGTCTGTGCTGGTTTGTAGAGCATTTTGCAACAAAAGACACTCTTTAAGTGGACACTTGTTATATTCATAGAAGGCTCTGGAATTTGAAACATGAATGTTGTCATTTTCTGTTTTAGTAAACACTGTGCATTCATGGACTTCCTTTCCCGTATACTTTTCATCTCCAACAACCTATGATTTCAATAAAACCAAACAGCACAAATGAATGAATCAGAATCTGTCTGTCTTTGAGGTGTTTCATCTGTACCATCAGTGTCATTTCAACTGTTGTGTTAGTGAGAAAAACAACGTTCCAAACCTAGCATGGTTTGAAGAAATAGTGAGGAACAGATGAAACAGTCAGGAACAGGTGAGTGTCAGTTCAAGTGGGATACAGTAAGTAGAAGTGATTGCTGATGACTCCTCTGAAAGCCATTCTTCCAGATGAAACCTGGGGCAGGATTTTGGAAAACATTTTGTTTAATATCAAGATTCTTCTGAAGCCAAAACTCAAAACATCTTTTTATCTCTGGACACTTGAAAGGGTATAGTTTCAGGCTAGGCTCCTTGTTGTGCGTGCTCTTGCTTTCTGTGTGCAGGCAGATCAGTGTAAAAGATTAACATTTTTCTTAACATCATCTTTTTTTCTGAATAAAATAATGTAACACATAGACTCACATTGCCTTTAGAATAAAAAACACTTTTTTTTTTTCCCCCAGGCTACATTTGTGATTATCGCATGGGATGATGTTCCTCTTGGGTGCACTACAGCTAAATGGTTTCCATAGAGACGTTCTGCAGTTCATTTCTCTAAATGTCACACGGACAGACATTTATGTTAAAGTGACTGATAAATGGTGCACTCCTAGCTTTACCGACTCCGTGGAACTGAGAACTTATTCTCCAGAGAAAAAAACGCATGTCCTTGTTATGGATAATGCAGATTTGATTTGCAAATTATGAAGCGTTACTTTAGAGGGCTTGTGCTGTGTCTGTAAGGAGAGGGATTTGGGCTGCCGGCGGGGAACTGTACTCCAAGAGGGCAGGGAGAAATGTTTGCTCCGTGACTAAACGTGCTGACTAACGGTCTGTGCTTTAACTGGTCTGGGTCAAATCCTTACAGGGAAATCTGCAAAAATCTCTTCTCGACATGGCGCAGAAGATTTTTTCTTTCCTACTCCGTTTTGGTTGTCGAACAACGTGGGGGCTTCCCAGAGCAAACGGTGCTCATTTTTGCGCTTAGGAAAAAAAGAAAAACCAAAACAAACCGAAACGACCGCCGTGTGCCGGCTGCCCAGCCCGGCCGCCCTGACCTGGCAGGGAGCCTCATCAGCTACCCCTTGGGACCGGGGCGCGGCATACGGCGCTTTTATCACGCCGGGAGTGCCTGCATTTAAGACTTCCCTTAGCGCTTCTCCCCCGCCAGACGAGCAGCCGGCGCCCCGGGAGAGCCCCGCTGGGCCGCCGCCGCCATGACGGCCCGGGAGCGCCCCGGCGGCGGCTGCCCACCCCGCGGCCTCGGCGGGAGAAAGGCGGGCGGGAGGGGCGCGGAGGCCTGCCCCGCCTTCCGCCTGCTCGCC
>JAVKLA010000053.1:6577805-6615736 GCA_034782735.1 Sagittarius serpentarius | reverse complement strand
GGTGGGGTTGGTGATGGTGGCGGCGTTAATGTTAAGTTTCCTCTCGGGGCGCGTTGGCCTGCCCAGGCGGCTGGCGCTTTCTGCGGCGGCGGCCTTGGCCGAGAGGAGAGCGGGGCCTGCCCCCCTCGGCGGGCCCTGTCCCCTCGGCGGGCCCTGTCCCGCCTGCGGCGCGGGCCGGCCCTGCGGCGCGGGCCGGGCGGCTTGGCGTCCGGCGGAACCCGCCCCCGTCCGAGAGGTCGGCGGCGCCTTGGAACCGGTTGGCTGACGGCGCTCGCTGAAAATGCTGCCCGAAGAACGCCTTTCAAAAGCGTTCGTCTTAGGGAAGCAAAGAAACGTTTCTCGACGCGGCTGGTCAGGGGTCGCGGTGTCACCCGAGGACGTCGCTCTGGGCCGCCTCCGGACCGATAGGAGACTCCCAAAATAAGGACGAAAGTATCCACCCTTAATGGCACATAGATGACAGGAGAAACATGCAAATAAACAGTCAGCGTGACATGCGGCCTCTAAAAATACCCGTTCAATTAGCTCAGTTTCTTTCAGATCTTGACAACAGCTTGGATATTCCTGGAGGTGAAAGCTCGCAAGGGCGGGCAGAGACCGTGGCAATGTGTTGCTGTTGCATTAAGTGAGCATCATAATTTGTTGTGTCTCTGTGCGAAGGAAGAAAATGATGGCATATTTCTGAGGAAACAGTGAAAATACAGAGCACAAACTTCCAGTGAGGTAAACCTGTGAAATTAGTAGGATAAGGGCAATGTGCGCCAACAAAATTCCATTATATTCCCTCCAGAGCTTGGGAACCCCAATGTGCCCTTCAGTAAGGGCTACTTAGTGACAGAAAACCTTCAATAACATCAACAATTCCTGTTGTCTCTGCTTGAGTTTGATACAACCACTATGTTACCTCGGCAGCTTCGGCAAGTGCTTCTGGGTTGGCGTTTGGTGGCTGTAAATCTGGCAATAACATAGGATTGTAGAGAAGAGGCTTTTAGTGAACTCCCTGAAGCTCTGTGATGCGCAAAGTATATGCAAGCATGTGCAAAAAAGTATAGTCAACTTAATGCTGTGTGCCAGTTCATTATTTTCTTTTGACATTGGATCACACAATCGTAGAATAATTTAGCTTGGAAGGGACCTCTGGAGGTCATCTAGTTCAACTCCCTGCTTAAAGCAGTGCTGTCATCAAAGTTAGAGGAGGTTGCTCCAGGCCTTGTCTGGCTGAGCTTTCTCCTGAAGGCTTTAAAATGGAATTGAAAGTTGGGTCTGAAATTTAGCCAAATTTGGAGCTAAGTGCTCCAAACTTTGGAAAGTTACAAAGTTTCAAGCAGTCTGAATGAAGCATACTCTTCCTTGGTTAACTGGAAGTTGTGTTTCCTTTGCATTTTTGGTGTCATGATTCTGGTTCTCCAATTGTGCAACAGACTTCAATGTGCACAATATGGAGAGTTTTGGAAGACAAAAAGCAAACAGAAAAGTACATTGCCCCGCAGCACACAGATTTTCTCTCAGAAGATAGAAAACTGAAATATTTTTAAAGTAACATTTCTCTGTACATTAACAAAATCAAAAAGGCTGATAAATTGCTTTAAATTTGAAAGGGTCTTAGTATTTTACTTGCACAATGACTTATTTATTTAAAGGCTAAAGTACTGAGACCTGCATTCATAGACATGCAGAGTAATCGGCTTTATTTCTATGTTATTAACAGCATGAAGTTTTTCCTCTGCAAAACCCAGCTCTTGTGCCGTACCTGCCCAATATGTTTAAATGAATAAAACATATTCGCTCAGTGAGTCAAGGTTGATGGAACGAAGGTAGCTGGTGTAAGCCTTTATGTGTCTTAATCGATTCTTGTGGTGTCACAATGTTTCTTAGCCTGTGAAGTCAGTCTTTGAAGAAATCCCAGCATTATTATTTGCACTACTCAATGTCTACAGGTCCCAGGTAAAACATACTTTATAGAAGAGCCTTAAATACAGTGAAAACTTCCTGGAGAGGCTTATCCTTTAAGTAGGCAAGAAGGATGAAGAGTGAAGGAGAAAAAGACAATAAGATAAATGGAAATACCTGTGCCGTTGTACCTTCATGATGTGTCTTCTAAATGTCATCTGTGTTTTTCTCAAGTACTCAAGTTAAAAATATACTGACATCTTTCAAGGGGAAAAATATGGAAACTAAATGGTTATATTAGTTGTGGGATGGAACCTGCTAATGCAAATAATTAATTTCAAGTGATACTGGTGGCCCTGCTGAAGCTGTAGATAAAAGCACAACCTCAGCAGATGCAGTCCTCAGTGTCCGAAGAACTCCAGAGAAGGTAAGACTGGAGGGTAAAATAAGATGAAAGCATGCGCAGCATCTCAGCTCTTCCTTTTGTGCAGAGGGTGTAGTCACAGCACCACTTACAAGACTTGGCAAAGTTTCTGCCATCCTATTTCAGCTTTTTTCCTCCAGGCAGTAGCTATTCCACCTGCACTGGGGAATGTCAAACTGCATTAGGATGTAATTTGATTCAGTATAAATAGCCTTACTTCGACAACAGGATTGCATGTGTATCTCTATAAATGTACCAATTTATACTCACTGCCTATTAAGTATCCCATTGCCATTTGAAGTTAAATTTCTGTTGAGTGTTCAAATCTGGGTGCCCCCTCTTGGTGTGCAGTCAAATGCTCTAGGAAGACAATTAACTCTATCCCAGCTGAAACCAGGACAAACCTCAAGATGAATCTCCCACTAAAAAAAAAAAGGGGGGGAGGAGGAATTATGGGATTAAAAAAAATCTTTGCCTTATTACCATTATGTGGAATGAACAGAGAAACTTTAGAGGCAGCTTCCCCCTTTGTTCCCTGCAGAAAAAATGAACCTTTATTCATGTTTTGTATCAGCTAAAGCAATCCTTGTGGTTACCTTATGATCCTATATTGATCCCACTGTGGCATCTATAGAATCTCTGTACCTGTTCCTGACTTCTAGACAGCAGGGCTGCAAATTGCTATAGCTTCTTCTGCCAATTAAGATTTTGTCTAACCCCTGCTTTTTTACACACCCCAGTGTGACACCCCCCCATCGCCTTTGGTTACAGGAATAAGGAATATTCTGATAGAGCATCTTCCTAAAGCATCAAGGCTTCCCATAGGCCTCACAGATTCAAGTCCTCATAACTTTTGTGTGCATCTCTACATTCATGTTGTTGTATGTTTTCAGGCGTGGTTTTCTCAGAAGCTGATTATGAAACACATAATAGTGATTTTTTTTTTTTTTTTTTGTGCATCTGTTCTTAAGTTACTTCACAGTTTATGGCAGCTTTTCATGGGATTCTACAGTATACTTTGCAGTTCTTTCCAGCTTTTGAGAGATTGATAAGTAGGATCCTTTAAGTTTCAGATTTCTGAACTAGGTTGGTATTATGTAATACTCCACATGTTTAATTCCACTTTCTGATTTCAGAATCTGTCAGGACCCACAGTAAAACAACTCCACAAAAAGAGGCACCGTCAGGACAAAAATGAACGCTGGGAAAGCTTACAGTGCCTTAAACATCAGCAATGGAACAGATCTAGTTATTGGCTTTACTTCTTCCACAGTAGCTGTCCTTCTGTTTGGGACAAACTTTGTGCCTGTTAAGAAATTTGACACTGGTGATGGTAAACTTATTTATATTCTTTTGTTGGTTTTGGTATTTTTGCTAATAGGAATAGTATTTTACCAGCAAATATGAGAGTTTCTATAGCTACAATTGTAAATACCATCACAGCTGTAATCCATAGAGCATGTTTTAATTTTCTTTGCTATTGTTAGGGTATAAAGCAACAGTGTATTGGTTCAGGATTTGGCAAATCTAGAAGAGCCTTTTTATGTGGTGTGCATGTTAAGACTGATGATGTGCATTTCGTGAGCATTTCACAATGAAAAGTGAAACGTCCTTTCTTCTATCCTTGTGGGCATTCTCAAATACATACAGCGTTATTTATACTGTAAAAGTTGTTGAACTTTGGGGTGTTGCCTTTCAGTTGTGGATCTAACGTAAAAACAATCAAAAACTGAAATTATAATACTTTTATCTGGTGACTGGGAAAGAGGAAACAATTGTTTCTATTTCCTACTTGGCCTTTTATCACCTTACTGTACTAGGTTCATGTTGTATTTGCATGTTTATATGAAGCATAGCCAATTACCAGATCCCTAGATGAATAAATCTGCTGTTATATTACTGCAATAATAGTATCTGTATTACAGGCTGGATATAACCTCTCTCTCTTCTTTGTGCCAAATACAGTCCTAACAAGACAAGGCTAGTCATTAAAGTGAAAGTCTTAGCTCAGCTGGCATAAAGCTAACTGGTCTGCCTAGTTGACCCTTAGAGAATCTACAAAGGTAGATCCGTCTGAAGTTTTTATCAACCTCAGTGTCCTGGATTAGTGGAAAAGCCTGAGCCCCGAGCTTTGAAGGAGTTTTGTCCTGTGCAGTCACCTGTGTTAGCTGCTACTAGGGTGGTGGGAGAAGTTTGCAGTAACTGAATATCCTCTTTGTCAGAAGTCTGTCAAAATTTTCGTGTGTTTGAGAATCAGGGCTTGTGTAAACTTTGTCCAGCAAAGTGTCTTTTGCAGCTGCATATAAAGAATGCACGGTAAAGAAAATGCTTGACGGAATTATAACACCCCACCCTAAAATACATCTTTTGAATATATTGTAACATGGTTCCCGGAAATTCACAAAGGAGGTGGCCACCTTTCAATTTTTTCTGTGCTATTTTATCTAAACTGTGGTATGTTAAGAGATTCACACATGCAGTATTCTACAAGTTCTCTATTGTGTGCATTTGATTTTTCCGTAGGCATGTTCTTCCAGTGGATTCTGTGTGCCTCCATATGGATAGTTTCTTTGGTGGTCAATTTAATCCAGAATTGCCCCCGGTTTTGGCCTCTGGCTATGGTTGGGGGGTTCGTGTGGGCTACAGGTAAGGATAAAGAGATTCTATTTCCTGAGACACAAAGTAATCCTAACTGTTCATAAAAAACAGTGATAAAAACTTTTCCATACATAAGGTAGTAGTTATTTGGTAGTTACTTGTCTTTTTAAAGTCTTGGTATTAATGGAGCTGTACCCTTATAGCAAATACTATTTTATTATGCTTACTTTATAAACAGCAAATTCACACCAAAAATAATTTTAAAAATGGTATTGAGGAAAAGTCTGTGTTTAATGTCTTTATTTTTAAAAAACACTATTTCCTACCACCTTGTAGGTGCCTAAATTTCTTTGCCTTCTGAACAGTCACAGAATCTAAAGCAAAAATTTACAAGATCACATTCTAGTTTTTAACTGATTTTAATTTTGGGTTTTTTGTATTTCAGGCAATGTTACAGTTGTCCCCATTGTTAAAACTATTGGCTTAGCTCTTGGTCTTTTGATATTGGCTTCTTTTAATTTGCTGACAGGCTGGGCAAGTTCAAGGTGAGTATGTTTAACTTTTAAGTCATACATAATGAATCTTGCCAATTCTTCATTATTAACTGCAGTGAAAAAAATCTATGACCAATAAAGAGGATTTATCATATATACAAGATCTTTTTCACTCTTGGTGGAAAGTACTCAGGTTAATTATTTTATCTTTTTGTGTTTCCTCTATCTGAATAGGAAGAATGCTCAGTGATGTTTATTAATATAATTGAGTGAATAAATAATGTATTTGTTAAAGTAAATTAAATTAGTTTAAAGATTATTTTTGTAAAGTAGACATAGCTTTTTGCAAGCCAACTGAAGCACCAATCCAATATTGCAGATATAAACTTAAGCTGAATTATTTACATGAGTAAAGATTTCCAAGACTGGGTTGTAATTTAACTATTTGTATACAGTCAGTGCAACTAAGTGAAGCTGGTTAAATATTCCAGGTTTGGTTGGTTTGGAATTGACCCAGAAGAAGTATCAAGACCAATCTTAAATTATATTGGAGCTGGACTTTCACTATTAAGGTAAAAATTTATTCGTATAATAAATTTCTGTAATGTAAAATACATATTTAATAACCACAGGGACAATTTAACTAGAGGGCAAATGTATTGAAGTATTTTTTGCAAATTGATTTACTGCAGAATTCATGAGCTATCCATACCTAGCTGGTCAGTGTTGTATTTCAGAATAGAAACATGCATGATATCCAGTACAGTGGTGAAATGGTTATTTGTAAACACAGAAATATATTTTTATGCTGGTAGGCACGTTCAAGGCAAAGCGGTGATGCACTGGTTGTCTCCCTAGCTAGATTCTTCAAATGGTTCACTTCCCCCAAATTGTGTGGGAGAGGAGAAAGTGACTAGAAGAATCTTGGTGAGAAAACCTCTGAGAGGTTTCCGATCTGACTTCACTCAGTTAGGGCTACAAATCCTTCCTCTTAACTGTAGAATATGCCACAGGACCCCTTCCCAGATCCTTTGGGGTCCATGAAAAGCCAGAGATTTTGCATTGTTTCTTGTCCTTTATAGCTCCCTGTCTGGTAACTCTTAAACCACACGACGACTCTGAAACAGTGGCTTCCTTTGGGATTTTCAGAGGGACTTCTGCTCTTATTTTTTATTATTTGTATGAGTGCACGTTTTGGTCCAAACGCAGAGGAAAGAGGGTCTTTGTTACGTAGCAGTGTTCTTGCTTTCCAGCTGGGTGGCCAGGAAGGTCTTTCTAGGAACATAACGGTGGCCCTAAATCCCAGGGGCAGCAGGCCTGCCATAAGTGTGCTAAGCAGCAGATCGCACATAGAACGTGGAGACAATGGAGCCATTCTCAGGTGCTGGGGAGGGCTGCTGCCCGATATTCACGAATTTTGCTTCCACTCTTCCTCTTTCCTAAGAGTCTGCAGCTTTTGACCCATTACTGTTACACGTAGCACCAGATTTTGTGAGGTACTCACAAAATAGTAGCAGTACTGCTATTCCTCCCTGATGAATTCATTCAGCTCACCACCTGCTTCCTGCCTGTTCCTGAGATATCATGGAGAAGTGATCAACAGGGAAAAAGATTGTGACCAAACATGTTTTTCTGGCAAGCTGCACAAAGCCTGTGTATGTTGCTCTGCAGAGCTCAGAAGCATGTATTTCATTTTAGCCTCCTGTGTGCAACGTGTATGTGTTTGTCTAGCCCCTCTGGCGGATTCCCTTTTATCTACCTTTATTCCTTCAGTAGAAGAGGAATCATTCTTCAAACGGAGACATTCAGTTTACAGTTATGAGAAGGAATTTCTAAATCATTAAAATATCTTTCATAAAAATAAAAAATAGATCCTGCCAGATCTGATTACACTTATTTACCTGATTTCCTGGAGCTGGGGGTACAAGTAGTAATGTTACCCTTTTTTATTTTATTCACCGTGCACTGGAGCACCACTGAGCAATAACCCTTCTCCTTCCGCATATGCGTGAGGCCCTGTAGGAGCAGTATTCCCTCACCAGCATATGACAGAAGACTAAAAACTAACTTTTTTCCTTGAGCACAGAGCCAGTTCTGTGCAGGTTTAAGCTGTTTCATAAAGAATTTTCATGCAGGTATTCCACTGTATGTGTGGTTTCGTACGAAAGGGCACTGTTAACTAAAGCAACTGTTGTTAACATGTGGTTGTAACTACACATTGTAAAAAGAAGACATTTCAATCCCATTACATAGAAGAGAGAGCTATAAAGTGATACAAAGACTAATTTATTTACTTACTTTCACTTCAGTTGTTTAAGACTGTTGAAAGCAATTGCATTTTTAAAATATATTGAAGTGACTCTAAGGCAATAATGAAAATAAATTAACATGCCTCCAAATGTAACTTTTGTCTCTGGACACTAAATGTTATGTCCTTATGAGCTGACATGGTATTTATTGGTGTATTTTTCTCTTCTGAGTGCTGTCATATTTCTTTTTATAAATACTGAAGTCCAGAGTTCTTCAGCTTCATTAGAAAGCACACCTTTACTGAGAGAAAGAGTAAGTACTCTACAGTTGTTATTTTACAGCAGTGAAAGTACATACCCATATAAAAACAAAAAAATTGCTTAATGTTAACCAGATTTGCTAGGATTTAATGTTAGACTACATAAAACTACATAAATATGCATTGATTGCATTTAATTTGTGGATCTCATATATCCAGTCAAATGTGAGCAACAGAAAAGGTTTTCCCAAGTATCCTTTCTCTGTTGTCAGAGTTCATTTTTCATTACGACAGACATCACACAAAAACCGGAATGTATTACTTTCCTATCTGAGCAATTTTAATTAAAATGTATCGATAAAACTAGGAGGGTGCTTAGATGAAAGGCAACGGTGTATAACTGTTACCTACCAGATTTTGCCACTTTACAGAGCCAGATGACTGTTAAGAGTCGCTGATTCTCACTGTCAGCTGTGGCACAGGTTGGAGGCCAACAAAGGGTGCCAGACTGGCTTGTCGCTTCTTCTGGGAGCCCAAAATACTCAACAGAAGCTGGAGAATGACAGGCTCCTACTGCCATTGTACCTTACTCTTGTAGGCCAGTGCTCTGTTGCTGCCTGAACAGAGAGCCCCTCAGAATTTTCTAGCTGTGCTCAATGCTCACTAGAGGTTCCAGTCTACCAGACCAAATCACAGAAGACAATCGGATTGCTGGATTAAGGGGGTGTTGCAATTTTTTATGCTGCAGACAGAGGTGTTAATTTTCCTGTTTGCAAATAGTCCTAATATTCTGATAGTAACACCAGCTCTATCAACAAAAGGCAAAACCACATCATAAAATCTATAGATTAAATCATTCATCAAATGTAAGGAAGGACAAGTTCTGAAAGTCAGATCTACCTACATGCAGGTTAAAAAACAAAATGCTAGTGAGTGCTCTGTTATGTAGTAAACCCAAAGTCCGTATCCAAACTCGTACTTGTAAACTTGGAGGTAGGTAGATCCAATTATTAGCTATGTTTAAAAAAAAAAAAAAAAGAAAACTTCTACAGAGTATTTTTGTAATTTCCTTTTGTTTCTCCTTCTATTTTCATTTCATTTTCTTAGAGCAAAACTGTTCTGTTTAATACAATGTTTGAGATTTTTTTTTTTTTTAAATCAAACTAAACTAAACTTGCTTGAAAACTTTTGGGTTTTTGCAGTCTGTTAATGTTTCTGAAGATACCTCTGATGACTCATGGGTGAACAGACTTTCTCCAGCAAAAAAGAGACTCCTGTAAGTTAACAGTTCTTTTGCTGGTGCAGGCCAAGTAGCCAGAGGAAGTAGTTGAACACAGCGAAAGAGCAGAATTTGTGTCCTGTGGTTTTCCTAGCACTGTCATACACTAATAAATGACAGTTTTTAAAGTACTAGTATAATGTGCATATCTATATATGAATAGCTGCACAACTAATTAGATTATTTCCTTGGTGCTGTTGAGTGTGCTTTACCTTACCCATGAAGTATTAGTTACTACTACAAAAGAAGAACATTTGGCAAAGTAAATAGCAATAGCAACTAAGTACAGAGCTGGTTTTTATCACCTGGTTGATGAGCACTCCAGCATAGAAGGAACCTATGCTAATAACATGCTTCCAGGTGTGGTTTCCGAGTGGAATACATCTAGAGAAGGCATGGCAGTATGGTAAGGAGACAGCAAAAGTGCTCTGAGGTGGAAGGAGCAGCTAGCAAGGGGCCAGCGTGGGGAGTGGAGACAGCCAAGAACAGAGTGATCTGGAGGCGGAGAAGGGAACTGAAGAGGCAATGAACCTGAGAATAGTTATAAAGAATATATAGACTGCAACAGTGAAGCTGAGAGTGGGAGCATTTTAATTATATATTTGTTTGTTTTCTCCTAGCTCTGCTTTTAGGAAAACCTAGTGTGTTGGTTTATCTTGTCATTAATCTAGACTGCAGGTTCTTGGGGCAGGAATTCTTTGTGTCACTTGGCCACAAAGTATAGGAAAGCTAAGTTACTGTGTTGAACAATTTCTACACTAGAAAATAAAAATGTGCTAGAAAGTATTATTTTTATAGCATTGCTAGCAATTTTCGTATGATACACAGTCTTTAACTGCAATACTGGACTTGTCTTAAGTGTATTGTCTACTTCCCTAATTAACACTAGGCTATTTTCTCTGATTTTTGCTCTTTTCGAAGAGGATGTAGCCTGGCTGTAGTAGCTGGAATGCTCTATGGTTCCAGTTTTGTACCAGTACTTTATATCAAGGACCATGGAAGAAGAAATGAAACTATATACACAGGAGCAAGTCAGTTTGGTAAAGGCTAATAGATCACTTCTACTTTATTTCATCAGTATATTGTGTTCTTCTGCTTTTGTAAAGACACAGAGTGAAATTCTTGGTACGCCTGAAAGTATGCCATGACAACTTACCAGTTCTGCAGTATGTTACATGTTGTTCTAATCATAGTACTAGCACTTGCTTTTTCCCAGAGGTGAATTACACCATTAAAAGAACAGTAAGAAACAGCCTAGAGGATACCATACTTAACTCATAGCTATGTTTCAGAAGGCATTAAATACTAGCACTCTTGAAATACAAAGTTGGTATGTGTGGAACATGAGGTAAACACAGGCACGAGCTTTACCAATTGCCAAATTAGTACGCCAGTAAAGGAAGAGGAGAAGGCTGATCATAACCAATGAGCAGAAGAGATACATAACAACATAAGTAATTAAAACCTTGTAGTTTTTGAAATGGAAACCTTTTAACATAAGCCTAATTGACAATCTCAAACAACATTTCCCCAGAAACATTTTCCTTAAGATTTACTGTATAGTCTATCAGGTAATAGCAGCAGCAGCTTAAGAGCAACATATTGCTGAGACTGCGTAATATTGCCATTAAGAAATTGTTATGTCACATACAATTTCTCTTGAATACTGCAACTTACATGTCCCCCAGCTAGACAAAACAGATGTTATCATTAGTGTAGCTGCCTCTACTGTTGAGAATTTACAGCTCCAAGGAGATAGAGATCACCTTGCTACGTGCTTCTGCTTTGCCATGTTGGAAATAGTCTTTCGCACATACAAAGTCCATAAAGGTTTTATTATTGTTAATGGTTATAGTGATCAAAATTGTGATACATTCTTCAAGATTAAAAAAAAAGGACAAAACTGTGCCATGTTTAGCTTACACAGTACATGCAGTTGTCTTGCCCTTAAATGTACAGAAAAGAAACAAGGTTATATACTGGAATACAAATGTAGATGGTAAGGAGAGGATGTAATTATGTTTTGTATCCTCATCTGAGGATTTTCTTAAGGTTTTTTAATAAATTAATTCAGTAGTTTGACTAATAGAGTTCCAAAAATAACAACTTGCAGAAATGCATAAAAGCCTGTAATAAATGCTAGGGTCAACACAGCAGTTAGTTCATGTTTAATATATATGTGATTGACCAAATCCATCCAGAGACTGGCAGCTGTGTTCATCACAATTGAATTTGAGTTGTTAGCAGTAGCACCTTCAGTGTTTTTGTCTATATGAATGCTATCAGTGAAAGAAATTTAGTTAAAATTAGTAACTGATGGTTTAGACTAATATAATTTGTAATTTCTCTTTCAGATTTAGATTATGTTTTTGCACACTTCAGCGGAATATTTCTTACAAGTACCATCTACTTCTTGATCTACTGTGCAGTCAGGAAAAATAAACCTAATGTTTATCCCCAAGCCATATTACCAGGTATGACTGTTTTTTAAATTAGCAATTAATTTCAGTTACTTCTTCTGACCATTTTGCAGTGATTAGTTCAAACTATGTGTTGGAATTGTAGTTCGCCTTTCAAGTCTCTTCATTTGACTTTTTGTCTTTTGAAGGATCGCTCCGATTAGGTTAATTAATTAAGGTTAGGAAACAGTGATAAATATTGTTCTTATCTGAAACTAGAACAAAATGACACTGCATGCGTCGGATTTTCAAAAACTCACTGCCAGACTGGAGAGCACATTGCCCAGAAAATTGTGAACTTTAATTAATTTGCTATTTCAGTTGAAGTAGCTGATTTTTATCCCTTGAGCTTTGGTTTAGATTATCGGAGCCACTTTGTTAAAATAGTTAACATACTAAAATACATATATGCAGTTTCTGTATTGTGGTCTAAATATAAATGTTGCACAAATTGCTGTCTATACCTTGCTGTGCATGTGTTTGATTGGGATTTATTTTTCTAGGGTTTGTTTCTGGTGTGCTTTGGGCAGTAGCCAATTGCTGCTGGTTCATAGCCAATCACTATCTCAGTGCTGTGGTCAGCTTTCCCATAATTACTGCAGTAAGTACATAAAAAATAAAATCTGTGACTGGAATTAAAAGTGAAGGGTTTTTTTCCCTCCCATTTGTGGAATTAAGTTGAAATTATGACGTGTCTAGAGCATTTTAATCAAGAGTATACATTGCCTCTTCTGCTTGTCTGTGCTAGCCTTTGCTTTTTTAGGAACATACAGGACTGTGACAAGCACCATCTTGGTCAATGCCAAGCAAGCATAAAAAAACAGAAGAATTTAAAGTGTGAGTCTTTAGGTTATGTAAAAGCCAAAGCTCTGTAACCAGAACTATATCAATATTAAATAGTAAACTGAAGTGATTAAAAGAAGAAATGTTTTGTGCTTTCATCTCAGCAAGTACATTTTGTTCTGGATGTTTTCATTTGTGATTTTTATCCTCTAGCAGTCATTTTGCTTAATTAAGTCAGGTATTTTCTCTTTCTACAGCTCTTGAACGACCAGAACAGATTATGTATTGCTGAAAATAATGTTCTTATGCAAATGAGGGAAAAATAGGTTGGCCCATTTTTTCTGTTTTATTCCTTTTATGATACTGTACCTTTTAAAGCACTGTTAATTTCCAGAAGCTGCATAAATTCCATCACTAGGTAAAAATAAACTTTGCCTTTACTCCTTTGCCAGTCTACTAGATGGTGATGCAAAGGTGGATAACTTCTGGTAAATGAGAGTTCATGAATATCAAAACCAAAGTTTTGCTGAACAGCTGTATTTTGGAAGCAAACTAATGAAACAATGTTAATCGGGATTAAGCTTTGCCTCAAGATGCAGTAAATCAGAATAAACTCCACAGTATGCAATGAGAAAAAAGACTTGGGATCATTCTAATTAGAAATTGAAGGATTAATGGAAAGCAGCTTTAGTAACTTAGTTATCAGTATGCCTAAAGGGCACGGATATAAAATCACGAAATGTAAAATTTAAGGACAGCACTGATGAGAAACTGCCTGTCTGGACCACAGGTTCAGAACTGCTGCTTTAGTTCATCCTAGAGAGAATTTCAGACATCTATTCATCACATCCCGTTAACAATTTGGTTCATTTTTAAAATGCATTTATCTCGCAGCGTACATTATCTAGAAAGTGAAATAACACCTTAGCTATTATTCAAATAATAGTTGGCAATTTCACTAGGAAACAACACCCACAAATACGTTCCGCATGAGACACAGTTTCCTGCTGGCCTGTGTCCTATCAGCAGTACTGAAGATGGAGAGAGGAAGATCACTGTCCAAACATCTGTCAAGTGTTTCTGAGAGCAGCTGTGATGGGAAGCATTAACAGAGCCAGTTTTCGCTTCATATTCAGATATTTTCTCATCAGTCATGAAAATTCTGATCATTGCTCCCAGAGGGGAAAAACTGTATTACCAGGAGTGCCTGGAAATTATCTTTGTGTATCACTGTTTGCTGTTAGCTAGGAAATCTGTACGACAACATCACAGATAATCAGTAGTTTTCCTGACACTGTCTATCTGGCTGGCTTTGTGCTTTGTCCAGGTGCCTGCTATACAGGAAATACATTTATGTTCCAGTCTCTTGATAGCATACTGAGTGATAAAATCAAACTTTGTCCAACTAGTCAGTCATGCTAATAAAGGAAATGTTAGGAATATCCATGGTAGCTGCCAGTAAACCTGAATAGTCCTCTGAAATGTGGTGACATTGTGGACTGTAGTTTGGACTAAAGGGAGGCATATTATCTGGAGCCTACTAAAAGAATGTGTAACAGCCAGTGCAGACTCCACAGTGTAATTTAGAAATAAATTGTGCCTTCTCTGAAAAAAGCAGTCTCTTGCCTCTTTAGCCCTTCTTGAAGATTTTATTGTGTCTTACTTTGTAAAGATTTCAGTGATGTTTATGCTTTTGCCATGAGTGCTGTAATTATACAAAACGGAAAGGCCTAAGTTTGTTACCCAGACAAAATTCAACCACCCTGAGAACAATAATGAGAAGGCGGTACATTTTCATGACATTCTGTAATGTACAAATTAATCTTATTCTTTAGGGTCCTGGCCTTGTTGCTGCAATGTGGGGAGTCCTTGTATTTAAAGAAATCAAGGTAATCTTATTAGGTCTCTTCCCTAGTCTCTCTTGCTTGTCTCTAGCTCTAGGAACAGCATGGCTTGGTATACAGCTGTATCTCTTAGACTTCTCCTCCTTACGAGTATTGCATTATGAAGCTGAAAGTCATATCATGCAATACTGAGTTTTCCAAGAAAGATGAAGAACTGTGAACAATTTTTACTGGAATGAAGATTTGAATTCCATAACTGTATGAGCAGCAGCGGGAGTAAATGAAGACTGTAGCAGGCCCAGGAGGCAGGATGCCAAGCACAGCCTGAAAACAGTCTTTATTTGAGCCAGTTTTTCAATGGGGGCAGGGGAATGAGCAGTTGTCCTAATAATCACATAGACAAGTAGATTAGACTTCTAGGGTCAGGTTCACCAAAGGACCAAAAAATGAGACGGAGGTTAGTTGGCCTTGCTAGTTACAGTATAATGTAGCGATCTTAAACTGATATGGCAGTGATTGCCTAGAACAGACTGATTTACTGGATATTTGCATACATGGCAGAAATTATTTTTCTAGTGGAATCTGAAGCATTGAACGCTAGCAGTGTAATCCTCAGGTTTCCTTAGCTAATTTGTCCAAGACCCATAGGTACCTAATTCGCTATTACAGATCATCTTTCCCAGTATTTTTGGTGACTGTGTAAAATGTGTTAGGCATCCTTCGCTCAGGAACTGGAAGTTTCTCTCTCTCTCTCTCCCCCACTACAGATTAATGTTGCACCACACTAGAAGACCATCGTGTTCATTATCCAAATCTTTGTGACTCACCAAATCTTTCATCCTTTTCATACATTTTAGAATAGTCTCTGCATGAGTGCTTACTGCTTAAAAATAATCTGAAAATAGGCAAAAGCCTTTAAAAATACTTTTAAAAATTGCTGAATTAATTTTGTGAATGTTTTACTAAGTGTATGGTGTCATATTACTTCTATTAAACTGTTTTGAACAGCAAATATGTTACAAACATTATATGAAATAAAATGGTATAAAATTTACCATTTCATGTAATGGATTTATTAGTTTTGTCATAAAATGAAGCCCTAGTTCTTTATTTTACTTTTTTTTGTGAACGGGTATCTATTATAACAACATGATATTTTTCCTTTTCTCTCCCTTTTCCTATCCAGGGACTGAAAAACTACGTGTTACTCTCAGTAGCGTTTTGCATCGTTTTGGCTGGATCACTCTCCACGGCTTTTTCTAAAGTTTGAAAGGATCTTCTGAACCAGTAGATGGTGCTACTGTTTAACATAATCAGGCAATATTGGTATATCGCAATACATAATAATTTTCGAAACATATGTCCAACATTTACCCTAACTTGTTTCAGGCAAGTGCAAAAAAAAAAAAAACCCTTTGCTAAATGTTCCCATTTGGCAAAATATTTGTTTCTGCATTTCTTGGAATAGTAAGTGTATCAAATGTTTTTATTAAATAAAGCTAAATGATTTTATAGTTACTAATTTTTTTTTTTCTGGTTCAAGTTCTAAACTTCATGTCATCGTAAACTGCAGTTCACTGTTGTGATGGTGGATAAAGGGATTTTAATTCTTAGTCTGTAATATTTCATGTATTTGCAAGCTGATTTGTTTTATTATAACGTTCTGTCTTACTGACTTGAATATAAAATGTGTCTTGGAATATTCCTTATGGAACTGATACACATGAGGATGTGAAGCATTTTTTTATTTAGAAGCATTATTCTTTAAAGTCATCAGTTTACATAAAAACGTTATATTCCAATTACTTCAGAATCTTGAAGGAAATACAGAGAAAAAAAAGGTGCTGTAAAATAAATTACTTGTGTTTGCTGCTAAACTGTTTGTTTAGTTGCAAGAACGTTATGTAGAAATCGGGACCAGGATACAAATAGTTGGGAAGTTTAGGGTTTTTTATTTGGTTGTACATAAATGTTCCATTTCTGTGTTGCAATATGAGCTAAGTCTGTGGTTCAAAGTTTGTTTCCAAATAACTCTGGGCATTTTCCGAATACCTGCTTTTCTTTTCTAGATAGCATATTCAAATCTCTAAAAATTATGTATGGCAATATTTATTACATTGAAGCATCGTGCTAAAACTACCCAATCATTGTTCTACCCAAAGCATGGTCCTCTATATATAAATCACTTCTGACAGTTGTTGTCTAACTCGTTTCTTTAAAAAAATAAATAAAAGGAAGTAGGTTTCACAGAATTTTTAGGCAAACTACCCAGCTTTTAACTACCTGTCCTGCTAGAAAGCCCTAATAGCCAAAGGAAATTCCCTATGAGGAACATTATGTCCGGTGTTCCATGACCACCACTAACATGGAGAACTGTTTTTCTTACTCATGGCAGCTAACTTTATACACGCAAAGCATGTTGTCGGAACCTCCCCTTGGTCTTTTCTTCAGTATATTGGACAACCCCAGCTCCTGCAGTTTTCCTTTGTTTGTAATGGGCTCAATCACACTCACTCACCACTCTCACTAAGTGGACTAGGTCTGTCTAGAAGAACTAGACGTGACAGACTATAGTCTTACAAAACCCAAGAGCAGCAGCAGTAAGGTGGGGATTTTTGTTTGGTTGGGTTTTCTTACCCAATTTACAAGCTCTGTTTGTGGTTACGCGTCATAGTATGACAGTTTTTGCCATCATGGCTTGATATTGTAAACGTGTTCAGATTGCAGTCATAATTTCTCCTTTCTCCCTTCCACCCTTCTTTGTCTACTATTTATCAGATTTGATCTTAGAACTGTTACTCAGCCTGCTTTTTCCCATCCTGTATTGTTTATTCCTACCCAAGTGTCAGAACTTGGTGTCTGACAGGTTTTTTCCCCCTTAAGGCATTTCTCTAATTTTGCTCTGTATGTTAACCCTGTGCCCCAGCAAGTTGGCAGCATTTTCCAGCCAGATGTCATCTGCAGATTTAATAAACATACTCTCTAATTATTGTAAACAATTATGAAAACACTGCATGATACTGGCCTTTACTTAATTTTTGGAATCTAATGTAATACTTCTTTTCACTCTGACAGGGAACAGTTGATTACTCTTTTGAGTACAATTTCCCTCTGACTTACAGTAGTTTTATTTAGACTGCATTCTTCCAGCTTTTATGTAATACCTGGTGCAGTTGTTCAAGTCAAGATACATGATGTGTACCACCCTAATACCTGATATTGGAAAGACAACTGGTCAGTTGTCTTTCCAATATCCAGGCCAAACACAATTTCTTCTTGACTGATCCTGGACTGTTACTTTCCTAGCCATTATTCTGCTGACTCGGATAAGGAAGAGTAATTTGTTCACATGTTTTTGAAATACCTTGAATTAAATTGGACATCTATAATTTCCCTGGATCTGTTTCCCTTCCTCTTAAAGATCTCAAGAACTTCTATATTCCTGGAATATACCCCATGCCAGAAAATTGCTGATAAACAAAGAACTGGCAAAACCAAAATACTCTGTTCTTGGGCTCCTCTGCTTTACAGATATGCTTTAATATGTCAGTTCATTCCCAGTCAGTCTTACTCCTATGTCGCTGTTTGCAGCTGTGTTAACACTGACGGTGATCTGTTTAAAGTCTGAAGGAACAAGGGTGCTGTGCGTTTTATAATGTCATTGCTGAATAGTGGCAGATTATCTCTTATTCCCACACAGTTACTGACAAAATTACTAGTCTTGTAACTCACTATTTTGCTAAATTGGTTGCGGTGCAATACAGTATTTATACAGAGAGTATGATCACAGTACCGGTCCACTTTGATGTACCAATGCGATTGCTCAGGAAGGATCATCTGTTTACTACTACCTGCAGGCCACCTTCCACATTTGGTTGAAGTCTGCAAGTACAGCCTACACTATTCAATGAGCTATACTCTTCACTAGTTTATGTTAAGTGAATTACTAATGCTTCAGTCTGGAAAAATGGTTGGAAAATGTTCAACCAGAACTCTCGGGAAAGACAACCGCGTCTGCGTGGGCTTGGACAGTGAACTAGCCTGTTCACACCACTGCTTCCAGGGTAGAACTAGCTTTTAAGGAGTGTGTAAGACCCATATTGCCCAACAGGTCTCTCGGGCCCCAGAGATCCCTAGTGCACCTTCAAGGGGGAACAGGAGCAAGCAGAAACAAAGGTCAGAGAATCAAGAGATAAGAATGCATGGCATGACTACAAACTGAGCTAAGCGTCAGAAAACCAAAGGTGCCTTTTCTAGCAGAGCAAAGCTCTGGGAGGAAAAAGGAACTGGGCGGCAGGTGAAGCTGTGTGAAGATGTTACGAGGTCAGGTGCATCGCAGAGCAGAAACAGAGTATGCTATCTCCCAGCCATCTTCCACAGCCAGGCAAGCCACAGTACTCCCTAAAGAGTAGTGAGGGGCTGTCATGCAAGTGCTGGTCAGCCTGCACCGGCTGGGCTTGCTAATCTGCATCCCCAGCTGTGCGAGGAACAAAGGAGCAGGGCTGCTCGAGCCCAGTCACTGTGGGACTCGGTTTATCCCTAACCTTGGCCGGCTGTTTCCCATCCTGCGCTACAGTGAAGTGCCACAGGCCTTGTCTGCCGCTGCAGTACCCTGAAGCTCTGTTCTGTTTGGTGCTGTGAGTATCCTGAGGGAATGCATCTTGGGTTTTTCAGATTTTTAGCCCGTAACTTACAGTGACAGGACAAGCTGCCTGCTAGTGCTGTAGTGGAAATGTTGTGACAGGTTAGCAAGTAGTAGAAAAATTAGTCCTGGCAGTGTCTGGTTTTACTTGCCTCGGTTCAGATTCTGTTTTGCTCGCTGCGTTTGTTATTTGTCGTGGTTTAAGATAAATCTGAAAATGGACAATGAAACTGAATCTGCTACATCCATCCCTTTTTAGAGGACCGGCTCTGTCTCGTGCTAGTTGTGCAAAAAAATGAAGCTGGCTTATAGCTTGGCAGTTGAGACGCATTTTGGTTTAGGGTTTAGGTTTAAACTGTTACCATATGTTTCAGTTTGCTTTAACTGAAGAGTCTTTTCTAATACTGTCTTAAGCATCCCTCTTGAGGGATGCTCTTAAGTTAATGTCTGGTATGGGCCCAGCATCCATCTGCTAGTTATGGTTACAGGGAACAGTTGAATCTGCCAGGGCAGGAGCACCTTTACGTTTCCTGGTCTCTGTACAAGGTCGCTGGCTTTCTGAAACAAACCAACAAGCTGAACTCCTCACCGTAGCAGTTGCCCTGTACATGTATGTGGTTTGATGCCGTTCTCAAGTCTATATTGTAAAGCTATCAGATGTGTAAACTTAATTGCGGACTGCTAGGGCATTAATTAAAATTCTTGTTTGTGAAGGCTCGGGTATGACCTTTATTAAATGCATTCTTAGCAGCTATCCTATTAGTTTTGTCTTGCCAACACAAAAAAAAAAAAAACAAAAAACAAACAAACAAAAAAAAACCCCAAAACACCACCTCCTCTTGCAGCTCTTTTTTGTGAAAAATCCCCTGTGGTAATTCATTAGGATTTATGGTTTAAATATGTATTTATTCCAAAATATTTTCTTAGAATGTTAACTTGGAATATATTGGATAAATATTCCACTTATTTCTGAGATTTTCTTGTTCTTGAAGTTTCAAGTTTGAAGTAACACTGGTACTTCTTTCATGTTAAAGTGCTGGATTAACAGATACCTGTTTATAGAGCTGTTTATACAAAACAGTCTGGCAGCAACTGAGTTTAATAAGAGAAAATTCTACAGCTAATATAAATTCTCATGGCTCTGTTTATATCAGCATTTTTTTATATCAGTGTAAGAACTGACCCAGAATATTTCTAATTTTTTTGGGGGGGGGTGGGTTGTGGGGGTGGGGAATGTTAATTTTTTTATACATGTAATTGAAGGAAAAACAAAAGTAGGACCAAGGTGGAAGAATCACATTTCTTGGAGAAAATTATGCTTTCAAATATTTGTTTGTGCCTGTTTAATAACTTCTAAGAATATATTTAAGCTTGCTTTAAGAAGTTTTCTCTGTTAATACTTAGAGGCAAGCTCGTCTTCAAACTATAGGCAGACTGGGAGTTTCCAAGTAAGATTTTCATGCAGTGCTGGGAACCAGGTAACTCAGTGTCACCTTTTTTGGATTTCCCTTACCTGTTTATTCCTTTCCCTATGTTTATTATCAATTAATTTTCTGAGACTCACTGCTTTTCTCCCAGATTTTTATTCCTTCATATTCTTAGTAAAAATGTTTGTTATCTGGAAAAATAATTGAAATACATTAATTCCTGTGTCTTCAAATATAAACAGTGAAAACTAGTATTTTTTTTATCCCTATATACATTTTTGTATTTTATCTATATCATAATTTTCTTTTTCAACCAATATTCAAGGTTGATTAAATACTAGTTAAACAGTCTGACCTGATTCTTGAGCTTTCTTGCATCTGGCATGAAAATAACATGATAGGCAAGATGATGCACGCTAGCAATTAGTGTCATTTTTTTTAATAAACTTTGACCTTGCTTCGAAATAGAAGACTGAAGTTTAATGCCATATTCCATAATTACTGAATAACTAATGGATTCCCCTTTCCTTTAGCTATATATAATGCTGATAGATAGTGACTACAGAGCGTTGTGTTTTAGCTGGTACAGCTGAAGTGACGGTTCTTACATTTTTCATGCTTATCACAAAACATTTTTAAAAAATCTAAAATACGTTTTCTCTTTAAACACTGAACAGTTCTTGTGCCTGTTATTGCACCAAAGGGCCTGTTTGAGAGTCTAACTTGAGAGAGAGAGGCAATAAGACTCAAAGGAAACGGCACCTGCATTTGTCCTGCTAGTAGCAGTGATTCAGGCAGCCTGACACCACCGTGCATTTTCAGATTGTGTAAGTAACTCCTAATGATCTTAGGGTTTGGTATTTGTTTGGTATGTAGGAACCAATACACTAGCAATGAAATAAATGACACTTAGAGGTACATTAGTTACTTTCCACCTAGCACTTTTCATGCGGTGCATCTTCTGAAAACATTTCCTGTAGGACCAGGAGACAAACCACACAGTTCCGAGGGCCAAAGCAGGGAAGGGGTGGGGAGGAAGAGGGTCTTCACCTCACTAGTTAATGAAATGGGAGAACTGGTGGCAGTAATGTTTGTGTGCCCTTCGGTTTGCTGCAGTGAGCTAAATAACTGTGTCCCAATACAATAAGCTACTCTCACTGAGCCCCTAGGCAAGCTTCAAAGGACATCGTTTATTGTCCCCGTTCATGGACCAGAGAAAAAATTAGAGCCTCTAACTGATGAGTCATTTTTCCTTTTTATTGTTTGCGGAGGGAGGCTGGGGAGAGGAGCACTTGTTCAGGAGCTGCGGAACGATAGCTGCTCCCCACCTGTATTTACACATCTGAGCTTTGATTCTAGCCGAGGAATAGCCTAAGGAATGCAAAGGTCACAGGCTGTTCACAGATCCAGCTTAGGGGAAGGGCTGGTCTGGTACTTAACTGGATAGTAATATTTCACATCAAGCGATGCCTTGACTCTGCAGTTCATTTTCCAACTGATTTTGTGCACAATTGAAAGGTTGGAACTTGCATGAAACCATATCATGGCCTGTGTTCCTTGAAGCAACACTGTGCTCGTCAAGTTCAAAGGAAATAGTTGAGACTGTTGGCTTGTCGTGAGTCCTCCAGCTGTACTTGCAGGGAGCATGCATAACCTCGTCTTCAACTTCTGCTTCAGATGTTTGTCTCTAGCATTTTTAAGTGAAGTAGTTGAAGTTTAGTTCATAAATCCATACAAAAGCTTCTATTTCAAGCCAACTAAAGCCGTATGTGATTAAAAAATGTGCTCATTTGAATATTTGTAGAGGTTGGCAGCATTTCATATTATGTGATGTTTGTAATATGAACAACAAGATACTTTTTAAAAATAAATTAAGCACTTGCAACTTGTGACTCTAGCAACATACATTGTATTTTCTCGGCTTTCGAGAGGCTAGTCACCACAAAACTTTCTTCTTGCACTCTTCTGACTTTGCAGACATTGAAGGAAAATGCTTGCCTTTTTTTCTTCTCCGCTGATTACACTTATTGTAGTTTAGTGCCTGATATATTCTTTTTCTTAACTTAGTAAGCAATAATCCATTCAATGAAGCAATAGTGAATTTCACAAAAAGGAGGACAAGCTCACCTACGTACGTGTATTCATGCATGTACAATCTCACGTTTTTGGTGATACCAAGCCATACGATTCTTTAGCAGATCACACCTTTTGTTTTAAATTACTTTAATTTCGCAATTGCCAATCTTGCCACATCCCCTGCATCCCCTTTATTTAACGGAAATAGTGGTACCATCAAGATGGACTGTTCCGATTAATAGACTTTTGCCACTGAATCTAGATTTCACTCATGCTTCTCATTATGTGGGTCATGTTGATTTAAGATGCTGCCGCTACCAGACTGTTTGCTACTAACACACCTCACAGTGAAACCAGTGGATAGGATTGTGAGGTTTTTTGTGTACTTACGGGCAAAAAGTCAGCTACGTTAACTTGCTTTGCTGTGAAAATGTTACCTGAGGAAATTCTGGGAGCAGTGAATGGCACCTCAGCCGAGCACATTAAGAAGAGCATGTCCTTGATACTTTTTATCTGATAGTTGTGACAGAGCTGCTGTTTCCTAAAACTGTTTTTTCTTTTTGTTTTCCTTTGGTGAGAAGATTTAGCTTTAATTTTTACCTGAAGATAAACACATTGCAAACATCTGTAAATTTACTATGACCTTCTAGGCTTGCAAATTTATTTGCTGTTTGTTCTATTTAGCATAATGTCCTTGCTTTTACAGATAATATCTTGAGTTTACTAGAAATTCAAAATCTTGGCTGCTGTAAACACAGTTGTGCATATGATTTGTTCTTTATCTGCTATGCCTTAGACATTGTGTATTAAATATTGTCTGCTGTTTGTGGTTAGAGCTGTTTAAGGATGTGATGTGTAAAGTTTGGTGGTCTCTTTCAGTTTTAAGTCTTCATAAAATGTCAGTGTGGTAACTGGAGCTGAAAACACAAGAAAATATCTGTTCACTGGGCCTCCATGAAATATGCCCTGACCAGGATTTGGAGACCTCTTACATGTCTTTCATGAGGGAGAACCAAAACAGTATGGTTGGACTCCAGCAAATAGATTTCTGTGTAGCTAGAATGCATAAAGAGCTGCTACACCGTGAAATTGCTCCTGAAGATTTAAAAGGAAGAAAGCACTTCAGCAAAACTACTCCCCTCTGTCTTACAGTAACTTGTTATGTCTTTGTGTCTGTTGCTAGAAGCGTTAGCTTTTAGATTGATGACAACTTGCTGATGGAAAATTATTCAGAATATCAAATTTTAGGGCTGCCATTAAAGCATTGCAAAGAATGTTACAGATCCAAGAGACTGAGTTGTGTGTATCCGCAAAATACAGTGACCCTACAGGTGTAAATATCAATATGTGTGTGAAGAGACATATAGGGATACACTCTAAATTAGATGCTTATAATTAAGAAAGATCTGGGAATTGCAAGTAGCTGTCTGAAAACGTCAACTTGGTGATTAGCAGCAGCTGAAAAAATGCTAGCATGTTCAAAATTATTAAACAGTAAGTGGAGAAATATCACTATGCCAGTGTACACTTTCAGCTCGCTGATCTCCAAAGTACATGTATAATGGATTTTTAAAAGTCAGAAAAACAACGTCATCTTCCCTTGTACAGAATGATTCCTTATTTAAGTAGAACAGGACACCTCAGCCTGAATTATGGGAGCAAAATGTGACAATAACATGTCAATACATTAAATAATAATATGAAGCACATGAATAAGGAATGATTAGTCAGTATGGGTTATAATGCAAGAACAAATGAACACACAACAAAGTTACTAGAGATGAGGTTTGAAAGATGAAAGAAAGTGACTTTTTCAAAGAAAGCGTAATCTGCATTTTGAAATTTATGCTCAGAAGATGTAGTATACATTAGTATTATAAATAGGTTCTGAAGCAATTAATGAAAGATAAGGCCATTTCTGACTATCTGTCACTACAGCTGATCTGAGTGGAACCTCTGGCTCAAGCCTTTAACCACCTGATTTCCAGAAGGAGGCATTTCCAGATAGGAACCTTTTAGTCCCAGCCATAATCATGCAGAGGCTAATATTTGCAGACTTCAGCTATTCTGCTATGTATATGGAACACTTGATATTTGTTTCATTAAGACGGTCATACAAATTTCACAGCTAGATTAAGTATATAAGCACCTTTTCAGTGTAATTTTTTAACAACTTGCATTATTGGAATGCTTCCGAACAGTGTAAATGTCATGGGTAGTACTGACTTGCAATGCTTAACCTAGAACTTAAACCTTGTAATTTAAAATCTGTTTACATTGATCAAGAACATTAAATTAAAAGCCATAATTTTACTAAAAACTCTGAAATACTCATTGTAACACAGAACCTCACACAACCAGAGGCTGTTTCTAACGAGTGGGTATAATTCAAACTGTACTGTGCCTACTAAAGGTTACACTGTTTGTTTAAATTGCATCGGCTGTGGCTTCTGTCCTGCTTCTTACTGAACAGCAAAGAAATTTCTCCATGGAATTCCACATATTGTCTCTTAGTACAGGTGGGGAGCACTTGTCATTAGGGATAATTGTATTTCCTTCTGCAACTTCTGTCCAAATTGGTGAACGCAGTTTGCGTTAATTGTGATGGCAAACACAAGGAAGAGCATTAAGTCAAAAGGCAAAACTCCAGAAGGCAATAAAACAGAAAACATTAAAGAGAGGTGACTGAGAAAAGCAGAAGGAACAAGCTAGTAGAAATAATGTGGTGAGAAATATAAGCAGAATATTTATATTGGACTTTCAGTAGAAGGACAATGAGCTTTTAGTTAAGATATGGGAGACAAGCAGGAAATCAAGAAGTACGGATGACAGATCAAGAGGAAGATGATCATCTTTTCAGTGCACTGTAGTAATAAAATTAAAAAGCAATGAAGTTACAATAACAGTTTCTGATTACCTGAGTTGAGGGGACTTCCAGCAAATCAGTTTGAATCCAGCATATTGAACTGATTAGGCTCCTAATTTAGGGACTGTGTCATGTTTTAGCGTAACTGGGCTCAGGTAACAACTCGGAACCTGCCTCTTCTAACCTTACACAGCAAAGTACGGGGTGCTGAAGTGAAAGGAGTCTTTGTATACTTCTGCTGTCTGAGAACGCTTTCAGTATTTCTCCCCAACCATTGTGGTATGTCACCAGCATAACTTGCTTTCCTAATTACTCAAGTAATAATTCCGTTATTTCTCCTTGTGTCTGTTCTCAAAATACAGGACTCGGCACAAATTTCCATTGTGCTTTAGAGTTTTCATTTAGAAATGTGTGGGCACTAAGGGTGGCTACTAATGTTTGAACCTATTAGAGAAGGGACATAGCAGAAAAGAAAAACAGTGGTTTAGTCCTCTTATGACCACTTGAGTGACTATTAGAAACAAATTTAGTTCACTTAGATAAAATGTTCTTCTATGCAACTGGAAATATCAATTCATAGTTTAGTAATATTTCTGCCAGTTTCATAAGAGAATTCAATGCTCCACTCACTTTACCAGGAAAAGAATCTTTCCATTTAAATTAAGTGCAGTTCTTAACAAATAGCATAGAACTGATCCATATACTATCACTTTATTGATGAGGCAGTATTTGATGTAGCTCTCCTCCCCTGTAACTACTTTTTTTTTCTGATAACATTAGAAAATACTTCTGCTGATGCCATGATCTAAACTGCTGCTTTTTTAAAAAACAGAGAAGGCTGTGCATATGGAATGTTGAAGAACTGGTCCTTTTGCCAATCTGCCTTATCTTTTAATTCAGGCTGTACTACTTTTCTATAAATTCTGTACTTCTGTATCCTGCTGAAGCTGTTTGTCAGTTTTTTAAATATGTAAGTCCAGGCCCATAGTCTGTTCCTGGAAACAGCAAGTATGTGCCTGTATAGCATATTGATGCCAGTATGAAGGGATTATCTTGTTTTCCAGAATCTTGTCTTCCACTTTAAAATAAGATTTAAAAGCATGTCCTTCAGCTGGAGAAGTTTCACAAGAGGAGCCCCGATCTGATGAGCCGTGTGATGGGCACACCAGTGGATGAAATTGCAGCCTTCCAACCGTGTGCCCACAGAGACATTAACAAGGGAGGCTAAGATGGGCCAGTCTTGACAGGAGAGCAAGTCAGGTGGACAAAATGTATATGCCTAACCTGTTCCTGCATGGTGAACTGGAGTGTGGGAAGAGGAAAAAAAATTTCCTAAGAAAGGACGCTCTCAAAGCAACTTGACTGACAAGAAGGAAGAGCTAGGTAATTTTAAACAGTAACAGTGTGCTTTGGTCAGGACATGACAAAATCTCTCTCTCAGTAGCAGGGATGCTTTAAACTATTCAGTAAAATACTCTTATTCTGCCCACACTTCTCTCTGTAAACTTGGGGAGGTGCAGGACAGGAGTGGGTGATTTGCCTGTTCTGTGACCGTGCCCTTATCCTCGCTTCTGTACAAATCACTGTTGTAAAGAAAGTCTGAACTACTCAGAGGATCACTGTTTCTAAGATGATCTTAAAGAGACCTTTTTATTGTATTGGTTTATTCTGACACCTGCTCCAGTATTTCCCTCTTTAACGTAGATAGGGAAAAAACCAAAACCGATTACATGACAATATGACCATCCTTGTTTTGCCCAACATACAGGAACCTGCAGAACTCAATGAGGAGGTTACTATGGTAGAAGTTGTACCTTAGAAAAAAAATTACAATCTTTGTTAATCAGGCTTAGAGATATATGAAAGCTTCTGGGTGCTCTGGTATGTATTTACATAACATAAGCTTGTAGAAGCATCTTAATGTTATCTCCATACGTTTTATGATACCCCTATTGCTTGCAGCATTCTCTAACCTCTTGCATGCTCTACTGTGCTAATCTTGCTGCTCCCTTTTCTTTCTGGTTACCTTCAAAATAGTTCAGCAGTAAAGATCTTAAGCAAAGGAAAGACATTCCTCAGCCCGCGTGGAGAAGAGCTATCCCTTTCCCTTCCTAGGAAAGCTTCCCTTCTTGTGCTTTAGTCAGGTAAAATCCTAGTGAAATTAAGAAACAATCAATAACTAATCTCTCTGCTATATTAAAAGATAGACCTCGAGGTTAAACACTCTTTGAAGCAATTATTGAGTAACACTAGCTACAAAAAACAATCTGGCCATAGCCTAAATATCTATTTCTTGTAGCCACAGGTCTGGTTATCAGGATTAAGTAGCTTCACAGATTTCAGTCTCTGTTATTTTAGGGTACTAATAAGAAATCTGATTACAGTAAAAAGACAGTACAGTCTGTTAAAATTACAATTCAATTGAGCTGTTAACAGTACCATTTGCAATTAGGATGACTTCTCAATTAGGCTTGTATCCCTCCTTTAGTTTTTCTGTACTTCTACATTGTGCAAGAGACTAAATGGGATTATCTGCTGTGACGCTTATTCTATATTTTAAAGATTTTCCGGTCAATTGCAAATAATGAAGGTTCAGCAACCTTGTGTCATCACATCTTAACCTGTGCTGAAAGTAGTCAAATGGCTTAATATAAATGATCCAAAACAGAAACACAGATTTTTAATTTTTTTACATATTCTTTATGTTTCCCATTTGTATTTATCTTCCTTTTGAAATTTATGGAGAAAGATCTGAGGAAAAAAGATAGGTGTGTATATAGATTTGTACAGAAGTATAAAAATATATGTAAAGAAGAACTTACTCTGCTATATTAAGGGTCACAGCAGTGAAAAACTGTGTAATGGCGTTACAGGTTCAGGACTGCCCGTAATCATGAGCCCAGGTTTCTAATGATGCAGTATTCTTGATAATACAAGTAAAACCAGAGGCATTTTATGGCAAATAACCATTCCAGATTTACATTCTGGGTTGCCTTATCACACTGAGGAGGAAAAATTTTTCTGGCTTTCCTAGCAGGGTAGAAAACCAACCTCCTCAGCTCGGACTGTGCAGTGTTGGAAAGAAGAAAACTTCAGGCACTGTCCCAAAGCAATATATGTAGGAATGTATTTTTAATATACTTCAGCAGAAGTAGAAGAAGATACTTTCTCCTCTTTCACAGTATGACCAATAAACAAGTCAAACAAATAGAGAAAGGAGTATTGTTCACAGACAGTTTTCCTTTTCAGTCAGAGAGAGAATCAAGGTATCACTGTCTTGGAATGGGTTTGTGACATCTGCAAAATATTAGGAAAGAAATAAAAACATGCAATGAAATTTCAGTTTTAACGTAGTTATAAGGGTGGGGTTTTTGGGGGGGTTGGGTTTTTTTCGTGTTTTTTTGTTTTGTTTTGTTGTTTTGGTTTTTTTTTTTCCGAGAGGTATCCAAGGCACTCAGTGTGCTAGAATGCATGGACACATAGTAAGGATCTCCTGTAGGAAAACCCCACGGAGGCATTACGAGGAACCTAATTCCCAGCCAATAGAGGACCCAGCCCTTGGGAAGGGGGAATAGGACGAAGGTGGTAGAGGAAGACTCTTCTGGTAAAAGCAGAGGTTTTCAGTGTCTTGGAG
Source organism: Sagittarius serpentarius (assembly GCA_034782735.1). Lineage (NCBI taxonomy): Eukaryota > Metazoa > Chordata > Aves > Accipitriformes > Sagittariidae > Sagittarius > Sagittarius serpentarius. Next base: position 6,586,811 of record JAVKLA010000053.1, on the reverse strand, counting down.
TGAAAGAGGATTATAGTTTCCCATCCCTCCAGACCTGATGAAGCTGGAGGGCTGGTTAACTCAGTCATTCCTAACCTCACAAATTTGTCTCATGATTTGACTTGCCCTGCATCTTTTGTTTGCCTAACTCGACAGCAGTTTGGTGCTGAGGCAGTGATTTCCACATAAAAATTATGACTTCTCTATTCACTGAAGAATGTAGAGGGTTTTTTTAATATTACTAAATTTTGTAATGGGTATGTAATTTTCAAAGGCCAAAAGGGAGTTAACAATCCTTAGAAACTGAGTAGAAGTTTAGTATCTTAATTCCCAAAGATTCTTTAAAATCATATCCTAAGTAAACAAGCCAAAGACTAGCTTTGATTTGATTCCTACTTGCTTTAACATAGAACCAGAGTTAAAGAATAACACTTTTTTGTCAGGACGGTATCATCTTGCACTGGTTGTGATTAGATCAATGTCAAAAATAGCCCTTTAGAATAACTATTGTAGAAGTGTTTATTAAAAATTGAGAGAACTATAAAGCAAGCAATAAACAGAATGTGCAGATCTTGGCTGTCCATTTTAATGAACAAATTTCTACAAATTGAAATTTCTTCTATATAAACTGCCAGCACCACCAATAGCATCATGTGCAATAATAAAATAACTGGTTTATAAGTGCTTTCATGTCTTATCAGATATTTGTTGAATGCATTCTAGTCATTAATTTTATTTCTGATCTGATTGCTACATTAGTGGAAAACAGGCCTTGTGCCTTACTGCATTAGTTATCCATTTATAAAAATTAAAATAAGGATACATTTATTGATGACTGATGCTAAGAAAGTTTAACAAAAGCGAAACAATCTGATATCATTATTGAAGGATCCATGATAAAGCAGACTTAAAAACATTTTATATTGTGGGGGGGTGTGTGTGTGGGTGGGTGGGTGTGTGTGTGAATAAATGCTCCTCTGGCCTATAAAGAAATTCCCCATTTTAATTACTTTAATGTGTCATTTTCAGAGTTTATTTTTTCTAACAGAATATCTCCTCATAGCAAAGAATCAAAATGAAGGAAGAAGTAGGGAGGAAATCCATGTACTACCAAGATGTGCCTAAGCTGCTAAACTGCCTAAAAATCAATGCAATTATAGATAGTTGTTTTCATCACACGTCAAAAAAAACCCCAATTGAACTAAGAACATTTTTGTGTTTAACTGACTCTAAAATACTGCTACAATTTGGGTAGTGTCATGGTGATAGGAGAAACAATGTTTCTGTAGCACGGAAGATTCAAATATTATTATTACAGCAAGGCATAACCACCGCCAGCTGGTACTCCTGCTTCATGGATGTTTTTCCTGAAAGGAATACGGCTAACCATTTATGTTCAGGTGCAGTCCCTTTCCTGAGTTAGCACTGATAATCAGCCTTTGGAAGGTTTGTAAACTAAGGGTGTGCAGTTGTATGAAGTGATAACTTGGTCACGTTCAAGGCACACTCAGCCCAAGAGCTCACAGGGCACCATTGCCAAAAAAAAAGCAGCACTGCGTAAGGATCTGAAATATTCTCATTTTCCGGGGGTTCCTGGGTGGAGTTGGGTGACTGCCTGAGGGGCAATGCACAGAGACCCTTGCTGTTACCTGATGCTCTGTTTTCTTTCAAAAATTTCTGCTCTGAATAATGATATTTTGCCCAATGAAGGCGAAATTTCCATCAGTTAATTCTGCCATTGTCTGTAACAGAGAAAAATCCTGTAGACGCCAATGCTGATTCGGACTTGTTAAGATAATCACAATGACTATAGACAAAAAACAGACTAAAATGTTAATCTAGAGAGAGGTGTCACTGTAGATTCCCATCTGGCAACATAAGTGAGTTAGGCTCGAGGAGGCCAGAAAGGGATCTTTCATTTCCTTAACTTGCCACAAAAACAGCGTTAGATTGTTCTCGGCGGTGAAAAGAGTCAGGTAGCAGAACGCACAGGAATAGCTCTGAGAGTATGAAGACTGAGCAATATAACATGATGTACTTTAGGTAAATCTTCTTCACAAGCCTTAGCGGGGAAAAGAAAAGCCTGTCGCTATCAAGAAAAGTTAATTGCCACTGACTGCCCTTGGAGTCTAGGAGTGTTCAGCCCGCACCATGGACATGGTAAGATGTTTGTCCATGCTGCCTGAACAGAACTGAGGGCCTATCTGAAGATTTTGACTCGTTTTCCTGCTAGGAAACAAGAAGGAAAAAAAAAAAAAGGAAAGGAAAGAAAAGAAAAGAAAAAAACAAACCTCCTAATTTTTTAGACAGAACTTATTTGAAACAAATAGAAAAATAATTGCTGTCACTTGGTAACTAAGAAACAGAAGCAGATGAAAGATCACGCATGAAAGAGAACACTGCTCACACTTTTTGTTTAGAAAAGAAGTGCACCTGGGAACTAATCTTGTCTGATGAGTGTAATTAGTATTATACATTGTGAAGTAACTGTCATGAAGGTGCTGGTAGTATAAACTGAGAGACTCGCAACAGACATGATGTTTGAATTTCTAAGGATTTTGATATTTGGTAATGATCCTAAAAAACCCTAAAAAACAGATTTCATTCCAGCTGTATTTGCGTCAGAATTTTATGAATTGCAGATATAGATGCATCTGAGGCATTTAGAAAGATTTAAACAATTAAATTCCTGTTTATAAGTGTGAGAAGATGGTGCTGAAATCAACAGAAGGGTCCGAGGTGTTATGGTGCTTCAGAAAATCTTAGAAGAATCTGCATAGAGATGAGTAAGTGCTTAAATACCTTTGAAAATTAGCTCTTTCCTCCCTCTCAGTTCCTAAATCTATTTTGCAAGTGGGAATTCTGATGAAAGTTTGCTTAAATACACTTCAAAATATGGTGCATCTTAATTTGGGCAAGCAAGTTCAGAAGCTGTCTCACTGAAAAGGTGATATAAACTAGATTCCTAATGAACAAACTTGTCTTTGATTGCCCTGTATGCAATTTCAGCATCTTCTGCATGTACCAAACCAAAGTATAAGCTGGCTGTGGTTTAATTTGCCAGGCAATATATGTTTTATGAACTGAAATAGCACAGCTTCATTTTTAAGTAGTTTTGTTTTCATTTTTTTACATATAACAGAGCTGTTCTGTTATATTTAAGATTAAATAATTCAGATCAGTTCCAGATTAATATTTCTGTTTAGATAAATCTTCTTTTTAAACAAGCATTTCTGCTTTGAAATTATCTTGATTTTCAGAGGGCTGGGAGACTGACAAAACTTCTGATGATAAAATACCCCCTTAAAAAGCCACTATTCATTTTTATCTATTCGGTAATTGATGGCAAATAAAATAGTACTTTTTAGGAGACTGAAAATCTTAGAAAAATAGGTTTTATTTTACTATGTCATCACTATAGAAATATCAATACAATGTAATGTAATAGCCATGTTCTAGTATCTACTGTCTACTCAAAGAAAAAAAAAGGCAAAGTAAATAAAAGCTCTTTCAGACTGAAACTTAAATTTTCTTTTGCATTTGGGTATTAAATTCCTGGTATTAATCAGTAACATTTTGTGATTTAATGTCTCAGAGTAAGTTTTCTAGTTTCCAACAGTTTTGTTTTGTTTCTTATACTCAGTGTGCTATGTAAAACCTGAAGTGAAATAAACTTCAATATTGATTTTTTTCCTTACAGTAATAGATTTGCTTGATTCTTAAATCCAAAGAAATAACATGAAATGATCATGTAGAGAAAAGACAGTATAGTTACAAATACTAGTCACTATGCCCATTTTATAATCAACACTTCAAAAGGAAAAAACAATTTATCTCTTGACTCTTGACTACCTCTTCTGAGGAGTGACTGATAAATATTGGCAGCCAAGTCAATTCTACTTGAATTTTCCTGCTCAGATAAATGCTTGATAGTAAGAAACAACAGGAGCAGAGACTCTTGTGGTTAATTGTGCTCTTATCAGTTTTATTTTTAAAAAAAAAGTACTCAAATACTAAAGAAAGTATCTGTGGTTGCAGTACATTCTTTTTTTTTTTTCTGAGGCAAATATGTGCTGAAGATGCTCTACATTAAAAGCTCTAACTCTGCTGGCTATTAACTGAGAACACAGAAGTCCTGGGCTTTTGTTTGCAAAGGTTATTGTTCTCCCCCTGAAGTTAGCTAAAAAGAGGGGGCGAAAGGCATTTTTATTGTAGAAGAAGTTAATATATGGATAGTATTCAGAAAGCATCAGTAAACCTTGCAAATAGTGTTAACTCATGTTCAATCTGTTCTGTTTAGTAGAAGGAAAAGAGAAAGGTAAGTGTAAATACAATCAATATTGGAATACCAATCTATCAAATCATCAGATTTTGGAATGGGTCATAAGATACAAGTTACATCGCTGCCATTATACGTCATGTCCTCTCAGCAGATTTGCTTTGAGAATTCTCCATGAAATATATCGCTTGTGAAAATTACCCCCATCTTCTGACAGAGCTGTTGTACAAACCTCTGGTATTCCCTCTCCCCCCGTCCCAGCATTGGAACAACATACTCAGTCAGGGGCCAATTGGTTCCCAATTGTCATGTTGTTATCTCTAAAAATAAATAATGGAATTTTCTTGTTGACACAGTGTTTGAATTCACATACACATACGTGGGCAGTATTTATCATTTAAAAGTAGAGGATTACATGAGACTATCATGTGCTGGAGCATGCTGCAGTAATGAAGAAGCATGTCTTTATGCACAGAAAAGTGATCATAGAAGAGTTAATGGTGAAATATTAATTTTACTCACGAGAGTAATATCAATTATTAAAGTGGAAACAGTATGAATTTTTTTTTTTTTTTGGTGACGTAACAGCTACCTTTGTTGTACTGTACCTGAATTTTTAGCAAATCTGGTGCAAGTTGATGTCTCACATCCTGGATAGAGGCTCACATCCTCACTCACTGAGTGTTAAAAAGGGATTTGGATATATGCAGTCCCATTGCACACCTTCTTTGCTTTATTTCTAAGCAAACTGGGGTAGATAATAGGAGCATAACTATGATGAAGGAACCAGGACTGCATTTTGGACAATGCTATTGTCCAAATTTCACTATTATCTTAAGCAATTGACAAGTCCAATATTTACCTAATTTAAATGGTAGTTCTCACGCTAAGCCAGGAAAAATGTTCTAAGAAGGCTCAAATTTCAGGTGTAGATTGCCTGTCAATCTAAATATTCTGTATCCTTTAGCTGACTTATAGACATCCCTTGAAGAACAAATGATTGAAAGAAAATGCGTTCCTGGGTAAAATATGAGCTAAGAATCAAAATGTCATCAGTAGAAGGGTGTCTAACTACTAAGCTTTGACACATCCTTTCTCATTCAAAAACATCATCTCAAGAAGAGTGTATGTTAAGCTGCTGGCTCTTGCTTCTAAACTTTTTCAAGTCATAGTTTCCTAGATGTATTCCTCTGCAGGATTTTCCAGTTCAATAACTTTCAAATTACTTGGTTCCATACAAACCATGAATTTTCAAGTAGCTGTAAATTACAAGTGCTCTTACAGTGAAAAATATTCACTTCAGCAGATTTTTGTGAATGGAACATGAGCAATTACCAGAACAACAACTGCATTCTTGTAAAAAATCTGCTTTAAACATCCGTGTTTCTGATTTTCACCATGATTCATCTTCACCCTAACTTCAGTTATACCATGTGCTAATCTTCTTGTTTGGTTGGTTTTGTTTCTAGTTATGGAATTTGGTTTAAGATCGTTTAAGAAAATGTAGGAGAGTTTAGAACAATAAAAAATGCACTGCAAAAGCGCAGGGCTTTTATTTAACTTAGGTGCAGATAGGGCTTGTAAAGTACCATGTTGTTTGTTGAGCTTCTAACTAAAGGTTTAATAGGAAAGCATTGCAAAATCAGCTGTTGAGGAAATGGCATTTTAAAGCTGAAATTTTATCATGCAAGTTCTGACGAAGGGGAAAGTGTGTGAAATATGCCTTCTGATACGATGCAGAGAAAAGGAGAAGTTTCCTGGGGAAACCTGTTGCAGGTTCAGAGGCCAAGGAAATTGAGGATGCAAGATTAGAGAAGAGATGACTTTCCACTGCTCTTGTGGTTTAAATCAATTGATGGAAGGGATGTAAAATGAAGTGGCATAGGGCTATGTTTCAGAAACTTCTTTCCCTCACTATCTTTCGAAGACTTCAAAAGTGTCTTCCCTTTTAGGTGATGGTCCCTTAGGTTTTTATTTTACTTGAGGCAATACCTTATTTTCTCATTTACACAGTACATGAAGTTCAATTTTTAGAGTACCGTAGAAGACTTCCTTGTGTACACATTCAAAATTAAAAAGTTGTTTATTGCTCTGCACTGTTCAGATATTTCTCACATTAAAAATTCTTTTATTGCAAAATATGCAACTATTTGTGCCTTTATGATAAAGGAATAGAGATCATTATTCCTAATATTATTTGCTTTGAATGATTTATCTAATTATTACAAAGGGAACTACAGTATGTGTCTCACTTATTTCTTCTTAAAGGAATGCTTGAATTGTCCAGTGTGATACAGAATAGCTGTGCTTGAAAAAGATGTATAAAAATGCGTAGATAGATTCAAACTTCTGACTTTTTGCAAATCAGGGACAAGCCCATCTTCTGGATTTAGAATCGAACTTCTTAGCTGATCCCTCTTCCATGTAATTAACAAAATCCAAACACTAAGTCTGAACAACTGCCTCAAAAGTCAACTCCCTCTTGAAGTATAAAACCTGAACCTGTCCGTAGTGCTTCATGACAGCATAGGTGATACTACCACAAGGGAAAACATTGCACCTGGAATTGGTGCATATCAGTTACAAATGGTTCATATGGTACTGACTGAACTCGGTGTTAGCAATAGAGAATGGTACAGTCACGAATGGCAGAGTATTAAGGGGGCGGGGGGGGGGGGGGAAGGTTGGCACTCCAGTATTTCGAAGTGGATGCACAAAAAGCAGCAAAACAGACTTATTACTACACTTCTTATTCAAAAGTATAAGCAAATAATGGTAAAAGTGGTAAAATTCCAAGCAAAAGAAAAGGGAAATAAACTTATTGATGCTGAGTATACTTTTGAAAGAATCCTTTTTCTGCTGATGGCTGAGCATCATGTTCCTAAATATGATAACAAGGGCGCACTGAGGAATATTCAGAGATTTTCTTGTTGCTGTTGTTGCCAAAGCTACCAATAAAAAGGAAATAAGACATCATCTGCAGTATAAAAGAAAAAAAATTCAAGCATGCTTTTTATGCACCTTTCAGTCTGATTCATGATCTAATATAATCCTTGTAAATTTAGCACCCACCACCCCCCTAAAGTAAAGAGTTACAACTCCTCTGAGGTCAATAGAACTCTCAATAGAACTCTAATATTTTACAGTAATGCGAATCTACCTCAAAGATTAAAAATATTAAATATATACAAAGTAATTATTAGTGTTGCTTTAAATCCTTAAGATTAATATTAGACAGGATCTGAGAAACAAAGTAGAACAAATTATTTTCTATAAATTTTTTCACTTCTGTTTTTATTACACTTAAATGGTGGCATCAGAGTTCAGTGATACATACAGAGTTACCAAAATAAAGAGTGGTTTTTTTAAACACTGTAAGTTCTTTTCGGTAGTTCAGTCTCTGCCAGATAAAATAAAAATATGCTATATACAAATAGGAAGAAGCTGTTTGCTTTAAGTAATTATTTAAGACTCAGTAATCCAAGTCAGTAATCTAAGTCTTAAGTAATCAGTGCTAAGTAATCAGTCTTAAAACTCAGTAACCTGAGTTGTAAGTAATGACTTCAGACTTCTGCCAGCTATACCTATATCATGCGATCTATACTGCAACCACAGACTCACCATCAAGATCCTATACTCACTGAAGTCAGCAGGAACATCATCGTTCTTATGAAAGATGTAAAACATTGGGTTTGACTCACAGGCTCTTTATATATCTTCAGTCTTTGGTGATTAGCTAAAAGCGAGACCAGTCTTCTAAACAAATGATGGTCAATACCTATTTTGTTGATGATTTTATTTGTAACTCTTAGCAGATTTTGAGTAGATTTAAGGCTGGGAGAATCAGATGTTAATATATGAACTGGTGAGTTTACCAGTTCATCAGTGAAACTGTGCAAGGTGACTTTTCATCCATCTGTTGCAGGGTTGGCCAGGTTCCGTGTAGAAAAGCATTGCAGGATGCTTTCTGTCTGTTGTGAAAACTCGTAACCAAGTAAGTAAAACATGAGTGGTAACATCTGGTCTGAGAAGAAAGGTGACCATTAGGTAGCATTCGAAGCTGTTGTGCTGCTTCAACTTGTGTACCCTGACATACCATCAAAATACCAGACCAGGTACCTCACCTGCGGGCTAGCAAGACAGAAGTGACAGAGAAAGCTGAGTATTTTATTGCCTTTATGCAATTTTGTACTTTAAACCTTTATTTTGAAGGGATGAACAATTCTGAAATACTTTGCCCAGCTTTTTCATTAAGGTGGAATGTCAGGGGGGAGTATTACTTAAACCCAACACAAAGAAGAAATTCCTGGCATGTCACATTCTTTTCTAATGTGATCTAAAACAGTGTTTGATTGCTGTGGCTTAAATTGTATAGAAGGCTTATTTTGCCAAAGTTATTTATATAGCTAGATATTATTATTGCCTTTGGCTTTGAGTTTAAAAATTAATTTGCTGACATCATCACTGCATAGTCCTTTGATGAATATACTCTAAAGTCTTCCGTATGTAGCATATGTCACAATGAGTCAGTCTCTCTGAACTGCACTTTATTTAGCCATTTATTTCAGAAACGTATTCCAGGAATTTCTAAGACAGTAATTCATAGAATCATAGAACGGCTTGGGCTGGAAGGGACCATCAAAGGTCATCTAGTCCAACCCCCCTGCGGTAAGCAGGGACACCTTCAACTACATCAGGTTGCTCAGAGCCCCGTCCAGCCTGGCCTTGGATGTTCCCAGGGATGGGGC